>OX438904.1:640000-1030644 GCA_949316265.1 Diarsia mendica
TAGTTATTCAACACAAAGACGCGAATACGCATACATCCTCACGGACGCACCGCAGCACCAAACATTACAAGCAAGAACACACTAAAAGATATCTATCTCTTTCGCTCGATTCTCGCTGTTGCTGCTCATAACGCGTTCAAGGTCAATGTGGGGTAGCTTGATGTGCTTTCGACTGTACTTTTGTTGGAACGTCATTAATTAGAGTAGGTATTAAATAAGCGACGGTTCGCTTCCCGTAATAGTTCTTATATCTCGGTACTACCAGTTTTGATTGGGCTGCCAATCTTGTTCCAATGGTATGATTGAATTTAATTTGCAGTTCCTTGTTTGTAAACTGTTCTATTAATAACCACTTTTGTATTTTAGTGTGAACTGGCAAGATTCTACAATGTTTAAAGAAACCTGTTACGTCATCACCATCAGACAGTGTTTTTCTTATTTTATTTGGTACTAGCTGACCCGCGCAACTTCGTCTGCGTCACATAAATATAGGTATAACCTTTCTCGATATATCGACTATCCGACATTAATTAAGCTAAATCGTAACAAACAAAAAATCTTATCTTTCCTCTTTATTACAATAGTTTAGATGGTTTAGATTAGCTTAGATTATATTAAAGTGTGAATTACTATAAAATCTATCTCTTACTGTTAAATATACTATAACACTCTGTACTTGTAAACATTATGATGCAGTAAATATTTTGAATTTGAATTTCCCGGAGGCCAGCCAGAATCCCCCGTACCTACATTGCGACGCAACCCGCGTAATTATTTTTCCGCGCGGGTATTTTTACATTGCGATATCTTCTAAGATATTTGTTTAAACTGTATAGAGTAAAGAGCACAAATATTTTATATTAAATTTCCGTTCTAACGAACACATTTATTTAGATACTAGCTGACCCGCGCAACTTCGTCTGCGTCACATAAATATAGCTATTATAACCTTTCTCGATATATCGACTATCCGACATTAATAAGCTAAATCGTAACAAACAAAAAATCTTATCTTTCCTCTTTATTACAATAGTTTAGCTATAGCTATGTGTTTAGCTTAGATTATATTAAAGTGTGAATTACTATAAAATCTATCTCTTACTGTTAAATATACTATAATACTCTGTACTTGTAAACATTATGATGCAGTAAATATTTTGAATTTGAATTTCCCGGAGGCCAGCCAGAATCCCCCGTACCTACATTGCGACGCAACCCGCGTAATTATTTTTCCGCGCGGGTATTTTTACATTGCGATATCTTCTAAGATATTTGTTTAAACTGTATAGAGTAAAGAGCACAAATATTCTATATTAAATTTCCGTTCTAACGAACACATTTATTTAGATATAGATTAATACCATAGGGGTTAAATAAGCTTCGCAAAAAATAATTCTTTTTAACCTAACATTTTAATAATAAAAAATGATTACAGTGAGTCAATCTTAAAAGATAGACAGATGCTGTCGCGGACTTTTTTTTAGAACTTTTAAAGACGAATAATTACTTCATACATGTAATTCTCGTAACTTAAACCGTTTTCGCAGCGCACGCAACGGAAGCTCTCAGAAAGGAATTTTCTTTTCCCGTTTTTGCAACATTTCTCATTTATGCTCCGCTCCTATTGGTAGTAGCGTGATGTTATATAGCCTATAACCTTCCTCGATAAATGGACTATCCAACACAAAAAGAATTTTTCAAATCCAACCAGTAGTTCCAGAGTTTATCGCGTTCAAACAAACAAACAAACAAACAAACAAACAAACAAACAAACTCTTCAGCTTTATAATATTAGTATAGATAATTATTTTTAGTAAACGAAGTTGTAGGTTGTAAATTTTATCTATATAAGTTTTAAAAGTCCTTCCATAGCTAGTAATTCCATATGAAATTATTGACTCCGCGAGTGCATTATAAAGGTTAAGTAATATTTTAAAAGGTACTTTGTATTTAATTATTGCGAATTTGGCTAGCATTGCTCGCAGTTTATCACATATTGAGTCAATGTGATAGCCCCAGTTAAATCTGTCGTCAACGTGTAAACCCAGATATTTGTAGTTGGTAACTTGCTCCAATGGTTCACATTTGCAACCAAGGCTAGATAATTGCATTTTATCAACTTTGTGCAAACATTGGTGAGTGTGCGCAATTATTTTAACTGGCTTGTCTGAGTTGAGTAAGTGATTAGAACGAACGTGGATAGTCTTAGTTTTACCAGCATTAAGCACTAGTCCAGCATCATGAGACCACTTACACAAATTATTAAAATCATTTTGAATTGCTTGTTCAGCCCTAGATAAGTCTTTATCAGCTGCTACGAGACAGGTGTCATCCGCGTATTGATAGACAGAGCAATTGTTTATAACATTCTCCATGTCATTGACGTAAGCCAAATAATGCAGGGGTCCCATAACTGAGCCTTGTGCTGTTCCCGTAGCTACTGCAGCTACGTCACTAAGTTCATTGCTGACCTTTACACGGCAAGTTCTATTTTTTAGGTAATCTTTACACCAGTTTAATATTGGGCCTCGAACCCCCGCATTGTCAAGCTTATTAATAAGTGTATCATGCCTAAGAGTATCAAACGCTTTACTAAAGTCAATGAATAACAGAATAACATGTTTTTTATCATTAAGGTGATGGTTTATTTCATCAGTGAATTTAGAAAGCAGCATTGATGTTGATTTATTAGGTTGAAAGCCATACTGAGAACAAGATAAGACATCGTTTTCAATGTAAAAATTCTGAATTTGCTGACACACATATTTTTCGACTACCTTGTCTATTACTGGTAATATTGTAATGGGCCTGTAACTGTCATAGTTACTATGAGATCCATTTTTATAAATTGGTCGCACAATACCCGATTTTAATTCTTGAGGATATTCTCCAACTTGTATACTAGTGCTTATTAGCTTAACTATGACCTTAGCTATCTTATCACTTACCACCTTCACATCTATACATCGAATGCCATCCGCACCAGCTGACTTATTAACATTGAGATTTTTTATAATAGTTAAAATATTACGAGCGGTAGGTTTTTTAAATAGCATGGATTTGTTGATTGGATACATATATTCTGATTCAGGGATTAGTTTTATGTTGCATTTAGGTAATATTTTATTAACGTTTTCGCTAAATCCCTTACTAAAATTATTAGCTATCGTATTTATACTTAAATTATTTTTCTTAAATGCTTTGATTATTGCTTCGTCTACTGATTTACAAATTCGACCAGATAGAGTATTTAATATGTCCCACATTTTCTTTTTATTCATTTTATTTTCATTGATTAGGTTAAAGTAATATTGGTTTCTAGTTTTGTCTATAAGTTTTTTAGTTTTATTTCTTTGTTTATTAAATTGTAATCTAAGTATTTTATTATTTACATCTTGTTTCCACTGACTGAAAAGTAAATCTCTTTTATGACACATATTATTAATTTTACTGTTTATCCATAACTCTTTATTCCTTTTGCTGTTGGTATTAATTATTTTTGAATACTTTGATTGGTCATAACAATAATCAAAACTATTTTTAATATAATTATATATATCTAAAGGGCATTGCATACTATCAACTAAACTCCAATCTATGACGTCCAACTTTTGTTTCAACTTATTGTAATCAAATAATTCTTTTACTTTTACAACATCCTGTACAGCGTTTTTAGAACCCCCTCCAATGCAAGACAACACGATCATACGATGGTCTGCCCAAACCGCGCCGAGCGCTGCCGAGTAAAGGTCTAACGAGCGCGATCTTACAAAAATATGATCAATACAACTACGCGTGACAATATCATTTCGTTTTTCGACTCTTGTATAGTCCGAAATTCCGCTCGTTAGGCCACACTCAGCCAGACAACTTATGTAGTAATCCCGAATGTTATCATTCAATTTTAAATCAATGTTAACATCCCCCAACAAGTATAGATCTGAGTGTTTGAAGGTGTCCTTACATAATAGTTCTTTTAGCTCTCTGATAAACAAGTGCTTACTATCTTTCGGAGGTCTATAGACTGTGCAGATTGATGCCGTGTAGTGATATGATGTAGTCAAGCTTCCAATTATGCATTCGCAGTGTTTTAGTGAAATATTATCAATGATTTGAAAGTTGTTGGTACATTTAACATACATCACAATGCCACCACCTCTGCGCTGCTCGCGTAACTTATGATACATTTCATAGCCATTTATATTGAAGAATTGAATGAGATTACTGTTTTTAGAAATACCTACCTCTGTTAAAATAATAACATCAATATTAATTTTAGAAGAACCAATGAATTGAAGGACTAGAGAAAATTTTTTAACAATCGAGCGAATGTTAATATGGACAATATTTAGTTTTTGTTTACAATTTGGCAGGTGATTACTAAACTCGTTAATGGTTGAACAATCAAGGAATTCAGATATTTCCGGTGAAGAAACCGACGTGATCACTGAGTCTAACTACTATCGACAATTATTTCCCTGCACCGTCAATTTATCAATATCACTCGCGTTCCTTATAACAATCGGTTTATCGTTTTCGATTTTACGAACCAATATTCTGCCATTCTGGAACCAGATATATTTGTACGTTTCCTTCAACGTTTGTTTAGCTTGCCATAGTAGTGACTTATTCGCTTTTGTAAGAGCGTATCGAAACAAAACTTTTGACTTGGCTAATTCAGGACTGACCTCAGGGACTACATCTTGAACAACAATTGGTTCCTTCCGCGCTGTACGTATCCACTGATCCACCTGCTCTTCCTGTTGCAGCATCACCTGAATAGCTCCCTCTTTACCATTTCTGCCTTTAAGTCTTTTGATCGTTGTTACTTGGCGTTTCTCAATGTTAAGCTTCGAGGCTATTTTAGTTAAAACGATGCCCAGGTTCTCGTTCCCATTATCAGGAATACCAGTGATCTCCAGTACATTTGCCAGTGTTTCTTGTTCAACATTCCTGGGGCTCAATTCTGTAAAATAGCTAACCTACCAATAGTGTGTCGATAGTGTGTCGGTTGTGTCTCAATAGACTACTCATTGACATTTGGTATTCTACAAATATTTATGGTCATTGACTTGCCACTGTAGTGACATTGAAACGCCATATTACGACTATAGGGTAGTCTGTAAATATATTTCAAGTGAAATCTGACAGTTGTGTCTATCGTGTTTGGCTATCGAACTGCCATTGTGAAGCCATCGAACAACGACACCTCTTTTCCCTATTGCATAATAATGTCTGTAGTGTGTCGATAGAGTGACAATGGCATGTTGCTTATCTCTAAGTTACAGAATTAGGCCCCTGATGTGTTGTTCCAATGCATCAATTTTTAATTCCAAGTGTGTGTTTTGATTCGTGAGGTATGTGTTTTTCTTTTCCATGTCTTTAACTTTCTCTGCAAGAATTTCCAGTGTAGAATTTACAGCATTCATTCTTAAGCAACAGGTGCTAAGCGACTCATTCACTGAAGCCAGTTCTTTCTTCACTGCTTTTTTAACTTAACTTCAATCTTTACACCTTGAATTGGCTTGACCTTTAAGAGAAACCTCATGCCAAAGAGCAACATTCACAACGGGTCTTAGGTAGTAGAGGTGCTCTTCTCAATTAAAGTCTATTTCATAGTAAATTGTCCCTTATAATAGGAAATTAATAGAAAACAACAATTTCCTATTCATTTCAGCCAAAAGACGTCCACTGCCTATGTCCAGCAGTGAGCGTCTTTTGGCTGAAATGAATAGGAAATTGTTTATCTGAATTCTAATCGATTTAAAGCCCAATGCACACTTGTTCACAAATACCTATAATCAGCCACACGAGCACTGCCTTCCACTCGATCGCACTCAAATGTCAGCCAATTACGTCCGACTAAAACAAACGTACGTGAAATATAATAAACTCGTCCACAATAGCAGCTCTTCGGGCGATTACGCGCTCGTCCGAATTTCGGGCGAATCGCACAGAATCGCACGGAATCGGCAATCGTTTCCGCGCGAAATAAATTCGCGATAGTCGCGCGATGAAAGCCGCTGGAGGATAATTGGCCGGTATCTGTGTAGGGTTGCCGGTTTCCGATAGATAGGAATTTGGTGGTTTACATTGCACGAATTTTGGTTAGATGCATGCGATTTTGTGAGCTGGATTGCGACGTAATCTAAGCTACTTTCGACAATCGATTCGGCCAAAAACTGTTAGAATTAGAACTTTGCAAGTCCATAACCAGCATTTATTTTTAATCTTTCTTTTTTCTATGAGACTACCCAAACCCAATACATACGACATATCTTTATGAACTTTTATCAAATTATGATGATGATGACATCTCAAAATAATCATAATTTAGGCTAGTTAAATTTAACTATAGCCTGTACTTACCTATGTTTCCACTGGGACAAATGCGTTCAGCTTTCTCCTCTACACAATTTTACTGTTTATTTGCTTATAAAATTACCTTACAAAAAGGTAAACTTGTGAACCCTACTGCTACATTTGGACAATACGACCGCATAGCTCATATTTTGATTGTCATCTAGTGACGGTGATCAAAAGTACCCACCGCGCACAGCCCGCGCCCGCCGAATTAAATGCAGAGTAGCAGTGGAGGATTGCGGCCAAATATTTAATACAAAGAATATGAAGAACAGAAGACTCACTCGTGTACCTCATTGTGTAAACTCAAGCAATATGTACACTAAACATACACACACTACACTCTACACTTTAGCGACAAATACGTGACATTACAAGAGAAAGACAAAAGAGAATGGAAAATTATAAAAGCTGATGCCTTCTTCTTGGTACAATGGCAACATAAGCAGCAATGAGATAAACAAGACCTTAATCCGTGGATAAGCAGTAGTTAGATAAGGAATGAAAAGAGAAAAGTTAATAAAAAATTCAGAAAGTCAAATTTTTACAAAATCGGATGATTCTAAATTCATACAGCTATGATTCTTACTGTTGCGTTTTACGTTAATTGAGTAAATACTAGCCATTGAGTAATACTTCTATTTCTATCTACTCTGTGGCACCATGCTGAATAATTGTTATTGTTGACATTTCAATATAACGAGCTGGGAAATCATTTGTGAGTGCACTTCAATGAAATGCTATTGATTTGCTTTTCACAAAAGAATATATTTAATTAAGACTGTTATTATAAATTATTACATATCAATTTGTAGGTAAGGCAAGGTAGGCAAGCAATTATATTTTTTCTGCTGTTTATAAGAATGTGTTTTAGGTATCAAGGTTAGTTATTTTATATTCAGCTAATATGGCAACAGTACATTCTCTTACAGAGTTACAAGGACTATTGTTATTGGGGTCTTATTTAATTCGTTTACTATTTAGTATATTTCTGGACCTGTTATTTAGCGATGTGTCGAACAATTATAAACACTGTTTCAAATAAAGACACTTAAATGTCGAAAGCTATAAATGGAGTTCCTGGTCTTCTCTTTAAGAAACGACTAATTCGATCAGTGTGCACCTAGCTTCTGACGTTTCATGGTGGGTGCCCTTGTAGGTTTATATTATGAATTAAAATATTAAAATTAAAATATATGAAGTCAAAATAAATTCATTGTCAGCAGCTTCGGAAAGCGTCCCAAATGCGGTTAACAATGCAAATAATAAGGTTAAAGTAAAACGAAAATAAAGTACTGTATAAAGTGCGCGCGGAACGGAAAGCTGATTGAATAAATGTTCACTATAAATAAATAAAACATCCATTCTGGAGTTCCACACTGTCACTCAACAGTGATATTTAGAAGTCACATTTCACACGGAAAAAATTAAAATATGAAATAAACAAAAAGTGCAAACATTTTCAGTGACTTTTTTTTCTTTCATCTTCCAAACGCCAATTAGGTAAAGTTTTATCAAAGGTATTCTTAAAGATGAATCTCTTACTTATTAGAGCATGCGTACAATGACGTTTCAACCATTAATAATGAAGACATTGAGAAGATTTGCATTGTGGTCTTTACACCCTGTCTTCATGCCTCTTATCGTGATAACAAAAAGTTATACTTCTGTGTTTCAACTCTTTACTCTGTGGCAGTGTTAACACGTTTTGGTTCATTAATTACTTCGGTTGGACAGTTTTTCGGACTGTTCGTTTAATTGACTAATTATCGCTTGCAACTGTTTGGTAACGATACAATAGTTTTTGTGTTATATAGAGAAAGTGTTGTTCGATATGATTAGTTAACGTAGCACAAGCATTACGTGCATGTACAAGGAAATTGTGTTGCATTCTCACCTCGTGTGCACAAAAACAGCGCTAGATTTTGTATAACTCATCATTTATGACATACTTACATAACTGACAAGTAAAAAAGTGTATTAGGTAAGGAATAAAATAGGTATAACATGGTCTGATAAAAACCCACTTTTTTCCCTAAAAAGGTCAAATAAGAAACTGAAGGTATAACTAACTGTCAAACTAGCTAAGTTAAGCAAATATCCCCCACTGTAGAAGGTGCTTACATAAAGATACAGGGTAAAATGAGCCACTTCAGGTACAAAATGCGCCTGTTCCTTTATATGCACAGAAAGAATCCCCTCCCAGTTCATACTGAAAACTTCATCATCATCTGCCTAGCCTTTTCCCAACTATATTGGGGTCGGCTTCCAGTCTAACCGGATGCAGCCGAATACCCGTATTTTACATGGAGCGACTGCCTATCTGACCTCCACAACCCAGTTAATACTAGGTAATACAATACACTTTGGTAAGACTGGATGTCAGAATTTCAGGTCACTGACTACCTGTAACGACTGCCAAAGATCTATATATATGTCAGCCGGGACCAACAGCTTAACGTGCTTTCCGAGGCACGGAGGAAACTCGGTATGTCGGTCGGTCACCCCATCCACAGACCGACCTAGGCAAGCACAGCTTTACCTAAAGATCGACCCGAGTGGCAGTTCTTATTAAGCCACGAGCTCCTCTCATACTGAAAACTTTTTTTTTTATTAGCCTACTTTGTGTCCCACTGCTGAGCAAAGGCCTCCCCTTTCTCTTTCCATATGTCTCTATCATGGGCGATCTCTGGCCATGTTAGCCCCGCAAACATGATGAGATCGTCACGCCACCTTCGCCGCGGTCGACCTCGACGGCGCTGTCCTTCCTCAGGCGTCCAGTGAGTGACGATCTTTGCCCATCTCTCCGGGTGCATCCGTGCTACGTGGCCTGCCCACTCCCACTTCAGTCTGGCTGTTTTTTCTCCAACATCAGCTATTTTAGTTATGGAGCGCAGGGTGGTGTTTCTAACGCGATCGGTTCGCCTAACACCAATTATGCTGCGCTCCATTGCTCGCTGTCAAATCTTGAGTTTGGACTTCTGTTGTTCAGTAAGTGACCAACTTTGTGCACCGTAGGTTAGGACGGGCAGGATGCACATGTCAACGAGTTTCCTCTTTAATGTTAGGGGAAGGCTTCCCTTATTATGTTCCTTCAGGGCCCAGAAAGTCTTCCAGGCATTTTGAACTCGTCTTTCGACTTCCTTGTCTTGCCTGTTTTGGAACGACACTATCTGGCCTAAATAGGTATACTATATACTTATTATATCATTATTGAAGCACCCTCAAGCATTACTTCAAAGATAGACACAAATGACATTTACCACAAACTCCTTAGAACCAGGTGGAGCACTCTACTCAGGATTGTCGTAACGAATAAATCACAAAAATTCAAGAAACATGCCACTTAAAAAGCTTTGCCTCACAAACGTAATCCAAGAACAGTGGTTGCGTATAAGGGTATGTTATATCAGGGTTGTCCAACATACGAACAACCTGTGTATTATTGTTACGTGTGTGTAAAGGTAACGAACTCTAGGTTAGACGAGGTGTATCCATTAGTAACACCTCAATTTCCCGCGACCTTGAGCGCGCGTTTAACTCATCGCATAAACAAATAAGGTTGAAAATGACGATGCGTTTGATGCTCGTGACTGCCAAAATGAACGATAGTTCGCCGATTTAATTTATAAAAAAAAAAAATACGCTGTAATGTTAAAATATTTTTACATATGTCTTTAGTTGGTTAAATTTCCTTTCTGATAGTAAAAAAATAAATAACAGTTGTCACTCAAAATATTGAGCATTTCGAGACGAAAAAGTTTTTTCGTGTGATTTTTTTGTGATTTTGTGATTTTTTTTTTCGAGGTTCTTGATTACTTTTAGAAAATATTTTTGCATAAGTCTTTTACCTATACATTTGACTATACACTGTATTTTTTTTGGAATTGTAATAAGTAGCAATACGGCTAACTCTGCGACGAAAAACAGGTCGTTTTTACGGTTCCCCCGTTAACTGCGTCTTAAGTGCCAAAGTAACAGGGGGCGACTGGCAAGCCTATTGCCATCAACCGGGCACAAATTCAGACTCCACGGCTCCTATTGGCTAATTTCTGAACGGACTCTAGGGATATCCACTATACAGAATATTGCTGATATGATGCCATAATTAAAGACGAGTGTTTCTTGTGTCACTACAATGAAATCCCCTAAGACCTGAGAATTTAAATAACGTGTCTATTGTGATGGACAAATCAAAGACTCGTAGGCTACGAAAAAGCATAATGCTTACACGCTTTTCCTTACCTAAAAGGCCTTTTTAGTTGACTTACAGTACAGTTTCATTGCTTGGTAGGGGGAAAAGTAGAGGCTGAAATAACAATAGTATTCTGGTCAGTCGGTGGAGGCTGATATTGAATAGCCATATACCAACATCTGTTAGTTACGACCTACTCTCAGAGGATTTCAACACAACACCTACCTAAAAATTGCTCAAGCAGACCTTAAATGTATCATCATCAGCCTGTTAATGTTCCCACTGTTGGGACACAGGCCTCCTCTCGATTGGAGGGAATGGACTATAATCTACTACACGGGTCCAGTGCGGATTGCAGGTAGATGTCACAAGTCTTCGAATTTTTGGTTCTAGGACATGCCGGTTTCCTTACGATGTTTTCCTTCACCGTTTCTTAATATATAACTGGGTTGAAGTACGCCACATGAGACAATAGCCAGCCCTGGGCAGAGCGCAGGTTCCATTAAACTAATGCACTAACACAGCAGCCTGCAGCCGACGTTATCCCGGTGAAACATCGCATTTTTCAGCGAACCGTCTCATATCGCAGATGCTATCGTAAGATCACCCTGCTGTTGTAATGCATGTACCAACCGTTTGTAAGAATCGACTTGGGTTGAGTTAAGTGGATTTTTCAGCCGGATTGTTATTGGTACTTAATTTTTCTGTGATGTTTACCCGATTAGGATATCAGTTACCAAGTCCTAGGAAATTAATTGTACAAAACCCAACCCTGTTTCGTACGATTTAAACAACTGGACAAAACTTGTGGTCTCTTTCATTATATCTAATTAATGTATTACACTTGAATGTCCAGAATAAATGAAGCCGAAAATAGATTCCAAATCCGTAGCATAGTTTAGAATAACAATGATGTCGCGCAGGGAGACACGAAATTGCATTGTTTTATGTTTATATGCAATGTTTACTATCCTATCTGGTTTATAATAATAATTTATTTATTCAGACAACAAGATCCATAATTTGGTTAGTAGTAATACTTAAGAATAATGTTAGTAAGCATAATATTCGGAGCAGTACAATAATCGGCAATACAATAATCTAAAAACACACTGCTATTACAATTAAAAACAACAAAATAAAATTCAATTAATAAAATAAATAGGTAGGTACTCATGTCAATGTAGGTATAAAAAGAAAAAAAAAACAATGTCATTAATTATGTAAAATATAAAAATGTAAGTTTGTGTTTGTGTTTGTGTCCTGCTTTCAGACCTGGATATATGTCTCGCGGTATTATAACTAAATATATTTCATAGCATTTAATATAAAAATGTGTAAAATCAAAATAAGTCTGAATTAAAGTTGTTGTTTTGGGAAGAGAGTGAGTGAGTGTTGTGGTTTATGAGTTTATGATCACACATGATATTTCTTTTTGAGAAAGGTCAAGACCTGGATGGTAGAGTGGTTGATAATATAATCAGTTTATCATTACCAAAACCTGTAAAATAAACCTACTTTCAGTAGTCACGTTAACAACCTACTAAACTTAGCTTCTCATTTGTTTTGTCAGCAAAGTAACCTTGAAATTCGTAAATGGCCAATCATTGACATTGAAAATAAATAATGGGTTGAAAATGGTCACGAATTAGTGTTAAAGTGACAAAATTGGCAAAACATCCGGGTGATTGTGACTTAGTCACGGTTTTAGTACTTAGTGCTAAAACTAGGCGTTACTGTGGCCTACAGGCCTGATAACCTGAAACACTTTGAGATATACTTTGAAACTAGAGTAAGAGATAAAGAGACTAAAGTACCTAATTTGATTTGTTTAGTAAAATTAAATGCTTTTGGCTTGAAATTGTGATTTTTGCACAGCTTATCAAAGGCGCAGAACTTGGAAGTAGATACCTTATTAGACGACTATTCTAAATGTGAGGCTTGCACCAAAGGGTACCTCAAGGGTCGCTCTGAGGGCCTGGACAACTTGTAACATTTTCGCAGCGAAAAAGAAAATTGGATAATCAAATTCGTGTTCGGTTGCCGTGATTTAAAAGGCGGAGAAATTGAAAAAAAGATTCTTTATATTTGTCTAGGACTGCTAACCTCTTACGAAGAGTAGGATACACAAAATAATGCATAACGATTAAAGTGTAAGATACTCCAGAGACCCAAAGATAGTTTAACCAAACAATAATCTAATAAATTCATGCCAAAAACTGTAAAGTTGAAGCAGAGACGAAGCTAAACAGATCATTAAGTAAACAGAGCAAGTCTCGAACCGGCTGTAACCGGTGTAGTTGTATACCGCATAATGCAGCTCGGTCATACGCCAGCCGCCATCTTCGCTGAGCAACTCGCTTCGGGAACATTTTTGAGATTTAATTATATGAATAGTTGATAAGGCTCCAAGTTTTCGGCTTTACATATTTGTTAGTTTATAGGAGGTTTTGCGGGAAATTTAATATTACCTTTGTGTACTGGGTTTTCTGGATATAGAATTCAAACAATGTTTACAACACTCGCAGTTATTCTTAAATGTGTATTCTAGTGACAAGTTTCTTCACTTTAATCTGACATAAAAAATAGGTTCTTAATTCTTCGGAATCTTTATTTCAATCAGCTGCTAATCACTTTCTCATCTCACTGTGCTCAAGCTCAATAAGACGACAGTATTATCACCACAGTCAAAGGTGGTCAACGGAGTTTTGAACTTAAAACCTGACCAAGAAAATAAACTAAGAACTTCACCCACTAACGTTATGAAGATGATCCTATGACCCAAATATTCATGACCTAAAAAACCGCTAAAAATATTTTTAAAAAAATCTACAAAATCAACAGCACAAAATTATTAATTCCGCGTAGCATAGCGGCAGATGCCTCGAGCTAGTAATATGATATTAAGCAGTAAGCACGGGCGCAGAGCCTCGATACGCGACTGGTTTAAAACTGCATCTTGCCGGAACTCTGAAAGGGCATAAATAACTAAAATAACCAGATGAACGTGCCGCTCAAAGCAAGGTTTATAGTGCCGTTGTGCCGTGGTGAGGTCTCGCGGGATGTTCAGGGTGTATGTGTAGTAAGACCATGGTGTTCAAAACTTTTCAACAATAAATTCAATTTTTAAGTAATTTATAATGATTAATGACGCAGTAAAATGTGTAGACTAAACAAAATTGACCTAGATAATTTTTTTTAAAGGCGTGTTATGAAAGCGAGGCTGTATTTAGTCGTAGGTTATAAGGTTAGCTAGTTTTCTTTTGGGTCTGAGTGAAACTTCCAAGTTGACTCGGATGACGAATGGCACATAAGACACCAACACACCAACCACCAACACCAACACACCAACACACACCAACTTTGATATAAATCAAAATTACATCTTATCAGTGATCTAAAAGTCTCAAAACCTTCGTCACTCGTAGTATGTTGAAGTAGTCGCGTATGAGAAATTACCGGTAGTTTTAATTTGCCCGCAGTTACATGATTGTACAACGCACGTGCAATAAGTGTTAACATTTACTTTAACTAATTATTACGATACGTGCTTGTACAAAGAACGTAGCTCCCTCGAGGCATTCCTAGAACCTCGCGCCATATTGCATCTTGCACGGAATATTAATCCAATCTCGGAATATTCCAGCAACTCCTTCATGAAAGTATGAAACCTGTAACACCTGCGTTAATTGCTGAAGCTTTAGATCTTCCTGTAACGTTATACGATTTAAATAACTTACTGTTACTATGATGTACGTGAGGTGCACAAAGGAACGCCATTTTAGCGTTTATTTGTGGTTCGTCTGGAACTCGGGATGGCAGGGAAAAGCTTTGTTTTCTAAAAACGTTACGTGCGCTTGGCTTAGAATACGTGGTTAATTAAATTGTCAGGTTTAAATGATTAAAAACGTGCCTCATGGGAAACTGAGTGAGGAATGTGTGTGGAGTTTATTTATTTAATGAGTGTTTCCTTGGTCTGGTTTCCACAAGGGCGACAAGTGACAACTAAGTTCCAGGTTTTGGTTAGATTCCCTGGTCGGACAGACGTCATACCCTGAATATTAAGGTTTCGTATATGAGCTAAGTCAAAGTTAAATTACGTTAAGTAACGCATTTAGGGTAATTTTTTCCATGACCGACCCATAGTCACACTAAACCACCACACCAGTGTGACTATGGTTAATTATATTTATCCGTAGTCACACTGGTGTGACTACGGATAAGTCACACTGGTGTGGTAGTTTAGTGTGACTATGAGTCGGTCACTATTTTTTTTTTTCATCATCACTGCTTTCAAAAAAGATGAAAAAAACTACGAGAGGACACCGACATGTTCTAGAACCAAAATATCCAAGACATTTGTCGTCTACTAACCCACAGAGACCTGGTGGTTGTGGAGGCTCCCCCTAACAGTGAGGCCTGTATCTCAACAATGGGATGGCTGATCATGCAACCCATGGAACAACATAACAACAGCAACCATGGGAATTTCTTGCGCAACATCTTTTATGCAGAGTTCCCAAACCACGCGCTTAGCTAGCACGCTAGGTAAACTCGCGCACCTAAGGCCCCGATACACGATGCACAATACGAGTATCACAAAGGCACGGTGCACACTCACGGGATTGTTCCGGTTCAAGGTATATTCTGGTAAGATGGGACAATGTTTCATATTGCATCGTAGGATTACATATTAAGCCCCATAATATGTGGTCACAGGTCATAGGTCACATTGTCACAGGAATATGAGTTTAAATTCATTGTTTGTTTTATTGACACTAGATATCGATATTTATTTGTGCCAGCTGTCAAAATCCAAATCTCAGACTTGAACACGCTTTGTTAAGGCTGACAAAGAAGTCTTTTAATAGACTCTGGACACAGGTTGGCCCAAGCAAGGAAAACTATTGTAGGTGGACGTTTATAGATGACTCTGCGGCCCTGAAGTGTGAATGTGTCCTGTCTCTCCTGCTGTTTGCACATTATATGGACGGTACTCAACTACAAGTGACCAACTCGTAATATTTTGGGCTGCATCAATATGCCATCAACTCGATAAATAGATGATACCTAACACGGCTGTTAAGACTTGCCACCTATTTTATTTATTCCTGCATCATTTGTAATAAGTGCAATCCAGAATCTTATCCTACAAAATCAGTCAGGTTCATCAATAGTCAATACTATCTGATTATGGTGACAGTTTCAGACTAGGTCGTTTCTTTTGACTTGGATTAAGCCAATGTTCACTGTTACTCTTATGCAATCCTGGTACATTTTATCTACAGTCTACTCTTTTCAGGAAACACTAGAATCTTTATGTAAGTACTAAAAAGAATACCACGTTCCTACATAACCATTATGCGGTGCCGTGATTCCGAATGTGACCACAAAACGACGGTGGCGCTAGTGTGCGATGGCGGGAATTTTTCGCGCCAAACAGTTTGATTACCACACTATGTTCTACACTTGATTTTTTACATGAAATGGCGACAAAACGTTACACAGTTTTGTAAGGGTTTTGTTTACCACTTGGTTTGTGTTGGAACTTTTATTGGGAGTTTTGGCTTAAACTGTGTCTGTAAGTACCTGATGCTATTTATATGAAGCTTATTCTTTTCTTTCAATGTGACATTCCTAGCCACTAACTCTGCATTAGGTATTATTTTAAAACGCTTCATATCACAAGCTATATTTTTTAAATAATGTTATTATTGGCTATATTTACGAGACCACGACTATAATAAATTGAACTATTCTTCAGAATATAAAGAAACGTGCATTCTACCTTCGTTGCATCATGCCCATAAGGGAAATATAATTCTAAAGACACCAGCAATCGATTGTATAGTATAGTTTAGTTATGCATAATTAGTACACAGGTATTCTCAAGAAGGCATAATCATTAGACAATCAACGGCAGTTTCACACGACAGTGTAACAATGGTACCAGGTCGGCACCCTGCACTAGTTACTATAAGCCATATTATTATGGAAATCCACGACAACATGGCTAGAAGAAGGTATACTATGGTACCTATATCACTAATGTTTATTCTACATGAAAAACATACCCTGCATATCAAGTAAAATTTCATCAAGAGACGAAGAAGGAGTCAAGCAGCCATCATAACTTGGATTAGAAGGAAGCCACTTGAGAAGTGACAAGATGTGATTGTGATTTTTCTCTTTTTTTTTTGGTTTGTGCAAAATCATCAAAACCCTCCGACTTCTACTGACTAAAAACCTGTGTCGAGGCCGCGTTATGCCTTTCGATAATCCGCAGAAAATTTTTGCCTTTAGTAGTTTGTCATAAAATAAGACCATCATCATCAGTCTCTTGCCCTTATCCCAATTTATTTGAGCTCGGTGCAGTATGTCTTCTTCTATCTATATAAATAAAAAAGTAAAAAACTAAAACCCGACTACGACAAAAAAACGACGCTGAAAAAGTATTTAACAAGATTTTCAGGATAGAACAAAAAGAAAAGCCGTAGTCACACGTTATAGGTACCAACCTAAACACTTTAATACCGTGTGACTACGGCTTTTCTTTTTGTTCTATCCTGAAAATCTTGTTAAATACTTTTTCAGCGTCGTTTTTTTGTCGTAGTCGGGTTTTAGTTTTTTACTTTTTTTTTATTTAAACAATTTTGGTGTTATTTTTTTTTTACTCTTGACTTTTTGTCCGCTAGAGGGCGTGATTTTTAATTTCAGCAATTTTTTGGAAATGTACAAGTGAGGCCCTTTCAAATGATACCAAACACGGCGTATTTATCTCCATTTTTATTTTTTAAGCCTTACTTTTTGTCCGCTAGAGGGTGCCAAATCGCTTTTTGTGACACGTCACGTAGCCTTTGTTCAGCGGAAAATTAAGACGGTTCTAACGATACCTCATATGTCGAGTTTCGAAAAGTAGATTAGAAGCTATGAGGGAACAGATGAAGATACTTACATACATACATACAAACATACATACATACATACATACATACATAGCCAGTCAAAATCATAACCCTCCTTTGGCTTTGCCGTAGTCGGGTAAAAAGAGAAGGTCTGACTGACTGACTCATCAACGCCCAGCCCAAACCCTTGGACCTAGAAAGCTGAAATTTTGCACAGAGGTTCCCTTTATAATGTAGACAAGGAATAAGAAAGGATTTTTCGAAATTCAACCCCCATAGAACTTAAATAGGGGATGAAAGTTTGTATGGAAAATCACGCTTGCGAAGCCACTGGCAAAAGCTAGTCTTCCATAATCGTCTATTGCTCGTCATCTCAGCAGTCACCTTCTTCCCTATTCGCGTGTACGTATTTTTTAACCATATCATCCTACACACCGTCCATCCATGTTTTCTTTGGTCTTACTATTAGAGCCATCTACATTCAATACCGTATTAGTTAAGTATAATTTTACACCAGAGATTTCTCACGAGAGACTCAAGAGTGATTGTCTCAAAAATAAAATATCAAACTTCTGAGTTACCTATTTCAATGAGTCATCGCTAATCCTTAATGTCAGACGCTAGTGCATTAGTGACCTTTACCGTGTTGCAAAAATACATGTTAGATCTCCAATATTGTTGTGAAATATCTGCTCTTCTATTCAAGTTTTTAATCCAAGAGGCAAGTATACAAACAAAAGCGTTGTAAAATATTTGAAAACCAATAAAATTCAATGTCGTATCTAATAAAACGTCTTCAATCGCGGATCTAATAAAAGTACCTAATACTAGTATTAATAATTCATAAAAACATATTAGACAGTATGACTCCAGACTCGAATAATAACAAAAACATAACAAATAAAAATCTAGAAGAATCAGACAAAACAAAATGTTAGAAATAAATAAGAAATACCTCGCCGACATAACTAAAACAATTGTATAGTTAGGTTGTTATGAATTCCAAGAATTAGTTGTCTACAATATAAATTTTATTCTTCATGAAATAAAATAAATAACTTTTGTATAGTATTCACATCTTTTCAGCTACTAAAGCTTATAACAATGATACTCGTCTAAAAGACAGCAGATTTCGTCATCAATTTGAAACGAACTACGGATCAATTCAGGAGAATGTCGTTAAAGAATATAAATATAAACGCAGATGGGCTGCTGACGTACCAAGGACAATAAAATGCCAATATCGATAATACTTAAGCCGGTAACATACTATATACTGGGGTATACCGAATTACAGACGTTTGCAAGTTGTTAAGGAAATTCTGGAGGAAAGCATCTTTAACAGAAGAGATCAAAACTGAATGAGTTTTGCTAAAATGTAAAAAATATAATGGACGACTCGTTGACATACAGAATTACTGTCTACTGAACAAATATGAGATAATTATATAAAATCTTATAACAAAAGTCTTGCAGACTGAAATTCGGTCAGTGTGATGAATTTTGGCGGAGATAACAGTGGGCGGCGCAGCAAATAATTATTTCTACACTCTGTACTATACTCTCTCTCAGTCTCTCTTCCCTTATTGTCTTAATCCGATAGGACAGCATTCCAACACGAGAAGGGAGATCAGGTGATCATCATCAGGCAAATACAAGCGTCACCGTTATACGGTTGAAGTTCCACAGACCTGACTGAATTAGATGCAAACCGCCAGTCTGTGGAATACACTGCAGGCTTCTCTATTCCTTGATCATTATAATCTTGATCTATTTAAAATTCGAGTGAATAGGCTTCTTCTGGGCAAGCGTGCTCTACCCTAGGTCATCGCTAAATGTAAATCTAGCGAGTTGCGGCCGAATGAAACCCTATTTAGTATGAAAAGGTGCAGGACCAACAGCTGACCTGGGAACCGTAGCAGGGCTCAGCCACATCAATGCTTATTTCACTTCACAAGTCGTGGAACAAATCAAAGACGAAAATAAACCCCATTATTGAACACAAGAAATCCGGAACCAATCTTTGCATGCCATAAACTAAGCCATAGAAAAAAAACTTACTCGTTCCATGCATTGAGTGATGTAACAAATCGGGCGTGTAATGAAACGTATGATGTATCACTGGTAGGCGTACCTGTAACAGATTCGAACCATTTGTTACATTCTTGTTACGAGCTCCTACTGTCTCGTTATTGGCGGATTATTGTTCCAAAATATTCGGAGATATGTTATTGTTTTGAAAAGGTGGAACGTAAGCGGAAAAGCTGGGAGGTAAGAGGATTCAAGTTGGGTTTTAGTTTTACATAATCAGTTGTTGGTAGGCAGAAGGGAGTTGAGACAACATAACACACAAAAAGGCATGGTTGGCTTATGGTACAGAATGTAGCCGGTCTGTTTGTTCTTGAAGTGGCCTAGTGTAGTACGACGTTTCAATAGAATAAGAGTCCGGTCTTTAATGGTATTGTCACCAGTGACGTGTGGCCACAAAGAAACATCTCGATACCTTGATATTGATAGGCTCCAACAAAGCAATCCAGCTTAGGTGAACCCAACTTACGAGGTGTTCAGAAAACGCTAACAAGAACTAGGGTGAACTCATCTAATTATGTGATTCGACTAATTCGGTGATATTTGGTTTGAGCGGTATCATAGGGCTGTACGAGTGCACAAATGCCTTTATCACGAAGTTAGATGAGTCCACTATACCAACTAAACGATGTTAAATCCAACCGAAGCCTATCTTCTATTTACCCTACGGCCTACACCATAAACATACAGCCTCCATTTATTTCCCTCATAAACTGGTAACTGTTCTCAAAAAAACGTCGAAAACACGAGAACATTCTCGAACGTTCTGGATCGCAAAAAACAAAGCCTTGGGAACAGTTATTGGTACATTTGTCGGTGCACTCGTATCCAGCGCCGGCGACATACATAGAACTCGCATTAGGAGCCGGTGGCGTCGTCTGCTAAAATATATTTTATACTTCGAACACGGGAGGACTTACAAACTGTGAACTAGGATTTGGAAGATATGTTCCTCTGGTTTGTTTGAGTTTTATTTTATTGGAAGGATCTTTTATTTGCATACTTTCAGAGTTATCGATTCCTATAATGCTATGTATGTGAAAAATCCATCCTTGCAAGAGACAGGATGAGATTTCACATCCAAAAGACCTACCAAAGATAAGGTCTTGGTCCTATGAGGAGAATCACTTCAAATTTGACCAGGTGATGCCAGGCTTTATGCTACACTTCATTCTAGGATGCAGAGCATGGGTTGCAGTCTGGACGTTCATAGAATGAATGGTGAAAAGCTGGAGTTGGGGTAATGCTTATTCGGTTTAGTGCTGTTGCACTTCTAACGGACAATATTTACAACCGCCATGATGTACTATATGTGTACTGTATGTGCAAAGATAATGTTGGCGGGCTACTAAAGTTCATGTCAAATGCTAATTTTGGACTTCTAACTGAACCAGACAATAACATGTGAGCTTTTCTTTCTACAAGGAAAATAACCGTGTTATTTCTACAAGATTTCTTAACCACTTTGAGAACTCAAATGATTAGAACTCTGTAAGCCAAGAAACTTTTGTTTTTCAACTCAAAATATTTATATTACGTTAAAATTCCCACAAAATGGTGGAGTTCATTATTCTAACCCGTTTCAATTTTAATGGGAAAATATTTGCTGAGAATCTCGACTGTGATAGAATTAAATATAATGATGAGGGAGAAATTAAAGATTTTCGTATTAAAAGCAGAAATTAGTTATAATTCAGTAATAACATTTATTTGAACAGGTCCAATCTAACCGCAGGATAGCTAAAGATCCCTTCGAAATAATTAATTTTAAAATGTGGTTTGTAAAGAGAGTTGTAATGTGCGGTTTAGGCCACCTTTCCTCTCGCTTAAGGCTAATAAAGACAGCTAACGTATAGGAGGAGAATGGGCAACAAAACCATCGCATTTGTGCGATGTTTTGGGGAACCCGGTCTCAATGAGGCTATTCTAACGTTTAAAAAGTCATCAGAATTGGCATATATGACACATATTCATAATAGGGTAGTCGACCGACTAAAAAAAATATGATTCTGTTTAGTCCGTCAGTCAGATTATTGAAAAATATTGGATACGTGTTTTTTGTTTTATCAAATTAATAAAAATTGACGAAAATAAAGCTTGTCAAAGACCATGGAGAGGGGGCGTTTGACGTCATAGTTAGGTAAAATTGGACCAAGCTGTGACGTTTCACGACTTTTCGAAGCACTGTATCGTCTTCATTTTTTGTTTACGTGAAAAAAGAAAAAATACGTGTTCAATATTTTTTGGAAATCTATCTGACGGACTAATTAGTTTTTTTTTGTCGACTACCCTATTAGGTTCGTGAATATGAAGAGCACTTTAGAAATAAAATATTGACGATAGATGCAGCAAAATGAAAGTTTTAGTATCGTTAAACAAAGTCTATTTTGTATCTGTTTCAGTTCTTCATAATTAAATTTTCTTTCGATATCGTGTAAACTTTCAGCGAAAACCGGATATTACTAGTTGTATCTAGTTATTACCGGTTTGAGCTCGTATTGCAAGTACACTTCTGTTTATTTTATCGACGAGGATATTAAACTACTTTCTATCATAAAATCTTCTGATTTTCATGAAGAAGTATTATCATCGATTAAAAGCCATATCAAATCACACTACTGTAAAAAAAATCGAAACAAAACAATAATCCAACAGTAACCAGTACATTTCAGAATCAGTCAGTTCAGAAAACAATACAGACTATGAGATTATGAGGTTACACTCACAATCGAAAACTTCATATTATCCATTACTGTCCAATTACGTGCAATGCAATAACCCTCCATGCACTTCAAAGTAACTCTCAGCCAGAAAACAGAAATAAAGAGGTTATGCTCAACAAAAATCTACCTAACGAATGCACAAATGGGATTCCCAATGTATCTCACATAGATATAAGCCGAGTTAATTGAAAACGACGTCGGGCGCGCCAACATCGGACGAACGACGAGACTTTTCTATTTTGTCGTATTATACCGCAAAAAAATGCTAAAAGGCTTGTATACCTACTCTTTTGTTTTCTATTTTTGAAAAGCTTTATGAGTTGACTGTTCATTTGAGGTCCGTTTTTAATGTCGGTCCTTCCGTACGAATGGAAATGTTTTACTTTTCATGTTCAAGTCCTGATTACTTTTCCACCTCCGCAGGTAAATATAACAGAATACAACACTCGCAGTAATGAATCAATTAATGTAGCCCCTGGGGATCGATCTCAATGTTTCAACCATTGACTTATATATTACTGCGTAAGGACTGGGCGGACCGCATGATAAAATGACGCCTCGAATTTGGTCCCAAATAGGTCTTGACTAAACCGAAGTTTAAAAGAAAATGAAAATGAAAAATTAAAATTTAACATTTTTTTTATTAACATTTTAATGAAAGCTTTATTTAATTTCTTTATACCTCGATAATACCACTCGACGCCCCTCATACAAGGTTACGTTTACGAGCAGCCTGATTAGTTCTTATAGATGACGTTAGTGTTTCTCTGTATGGGGAACGCATCGAGCAAAATGTTCGGACGACCGTATCTTTAGTTTTTATATCAATGGTTTCAACACTAAGAAACATAGCTCTGGATCGCTGCCACGAATTAATTGCTACAGCAATTCCTTGAGTCAACGATCAGTCTAGTTCTTTTCCAACATTTTTCATTGCTAATCCCTATTTGTCTCAAGAGACTAATACTTACAACACAGTAATCTGAATCACAAAACATTAAAAACCTATCATCTCCCAAACCTGTCATAAAACTGACAGCTAAATTTTTTCACGTTACTTCGGCAAAGACACGTCCCTATACAGCCTTTACGGCAACAGAGGTGTAACTCACAAAATTTTGAATCTTTCCCACATGGCTCAAAGTTGGCAAGTAGTCGCGAACTCACGGAGACTTATTACCAAGGGGGAGGGGGGGCAGAGAGGTATCCATTTGCATATTGCACCTGTGAGGGTGTGTTGACTCACAGTTCGCAGGTCGAGAGTTAGGGGAGCGGTTTAGTTTACTGCTGTTAAGATTGCATTGTGCAGCTGGCCGTGGAGTTAAATTAGCCATATTGGACGTATAGGGGGGCAAGCTGTTGGCTTTTAGTTCACATGTTGACTTTAGCTGTAACCTCACTTATGATGTGGAAATGGTTATAGCTGGTCAGAAGGAGCTTTACTTTGACTTTTAGCTTTTATTTTAAGCGGGACTGACTGTTAAAATAATTCAGTAAAGTAATTAAGGACTCTTTTTAGGTAGATTAATAAGGTAACATGAAACATTGAAATTGTAAATTATTTAAAATCCAACTATATAAATGGCTTAATCATAATAATTTCTATAGCATTAATGACTTTTTTATATGAATTCAATGTAATAATTTATGTCAATATCAAAATGTATTAATAGTAAGTAAGTTTGCACGCTTTAGTTTTAAGCAAAACATGTTCGATCTAATGTCTTTTAATAACACCTTGTATACCATGTTTTATGCAAATAAAAATATCTTATCTTATCTTAACAATCAAAAAAAGTAAAAGCCCCTAAGACGACTCACTGACCAAAGTTAAAGTGTTAGTTGGTTTAAAAGTAGCCACGGTTTTAATCTCTCAGCCTACTTCTTCCACATATCCCGGCTTAGTAGGTAAACATCCAAAAACCACGAAATAATAATTACATTTAAACATAAACGAATCAGAATGTAGTAGTGCGGGTAAATCTGACGCGAGACGGGATTCCACGGGATCAAGTCGACGTAACAATAGTAATGCACTGCGTTGTGGAGGGAATTTCATTAAATTAGCCAAATTACCTGAATATTTGTGTATAGGTTAATGTGGGGGTTATAAGCGAGTTTCCGGAGAGGGTTAGGTTGCTGGGAACTGAAATTCGTAGAGTGGTTCTTTCATCGTTTTGTGAGGCTCAAAGGATCAAAACAGTTTGTTCTCAACACTGGAATACATGATTTTAGCAAGATGTTTTTGTTTTAATCCAGTTACCCAAAAGTAGGCCTAAATCCTACACACAAACTTTACTCAAACATTTGTTGTTATTCGTAAACTTGTAACTTCTTTGGATCAATACAAAAAAGTACTTATGTTATTTTTGCACTCACTCAAATCGAATCAAAACCAAATTCAAATTTACCTCAAAAATAGTTTGCCGGTAGTATTTGACAATTCAAATATTTATTTCCAAGTTCTTAAGGTTCATAATCGCTTGTTTTCGTACTGAATTTATTCGAGCAAACAAATTTAATAGAGCTCAGTTTAAGACGAAGGAAGTGGGAAATATAAGTAATTCAGAATATTCCTTAGGATGCTTAGGTACGGGAAAGTAAATAAATTCGAGATTATTGATAGAACAGACGGTATTCTATCCAGAAATGTGTAAATTCTGGATAATGAGCAATCTATTTTTATTTAAGCGCCTGAATTTCAGAATGTAGCAATTTCTACACTGGAATATTTACTGTAGACATAGAAGGAAAATACATCATTTGCAAAACAAGAGTTCCTTGCATGTACATCAACATACTTTTATTTAAGTGCATAGCCTCATTAACTTACGTCTTTTTCCCATGTGGGCTAGACAAGAATAGTAAAAACCCACCATAAGATCCTAGGTACCTATCCTATCCTACATAGGTACTTATTTTGCTTCGTCTACATTATTTTTTTTTTCGAATATACACAACGGGTTAACGTGGACCAACTTTTAAAGTTGAGGTGGTTGCAAGTGCTTTACTAAATTAGAACCCGCAAACGTGTGATCCTTGTCCCAAAGTATGAATTATATATTCCTACCTAGCTACCTAACATTTTTTAAGGAAATAAAATAAGCAAACACTAGGGAATTTTATCAAAAAGCAAAAACAATCACCACAAGACCGACAAGTAAATACTTATTAAATTATTATATTATTTATATATATTATTACTATAGGTAAGTATCCTCCATCACAATCCGCCTACTTCTTACTACTATAACGTTCCAACCGCTGACACTTCTCTGACTGTTCGAGAGGATGGATGGGCCAAGTGCAAGTTGGTGGGTTGAAAGTCTTCGCTTTTATGGTTCTAGGACATATCACTCTTCTTCACGATATTCGATTACGATTTTCTTCATCAGATTGAGAGCAGTGAAAGTGATTGCTTGTTTGAAAACTCATACAATACAGTAAGAAGACACAAATCACAGACGTCAGTGTACGCGGACCTCAAGCAAGGCAACTTTAAATAATTCTCAAGTAGTTAGCAAATGAGCGCAGAAAGCCGACAGCAACAAATGGCAACGCTTTGCAATGGCAATTTCATTATTGTTTAAGCGTCCCAGATTTGATAAAATGCACCTTTGTGAGATATTATTCTTCCTTACTTAGCAATTAGCTTTATTGCTTCTTCCTCGTTTTTCATGTTATATTTTACGTTTGGGTTAAGCTTTTCCTTGTTTTGTTTGTTTTCGCTTTTCGTTGTGTTGACACGTTTTTGTCGTGTTTTAAAATGGTTACTAGCTTTTCCAATTGTGTGTCTTTAATCTTTATTTCCTATGAGGCCTATGTTCAGCAGTGGACGTCTTTTGGCTGAAATGATGATGATGAATCTTTATTTTACGATGCAGAAGTGACGAATATTTATTACAACTCACCTGATGCGTCATAATACTTTTATTCTTCGGCTTTTCTGACCGCCCGCCGAGACGAACCCAAAAAGCCAAAACCGCAGTCATTGCCCACTTGCCAAGTAACTTACCTACTTCTAAACCAAATCAAGTCTTATATGCCAATCTAATGTTCTAAGTGTGAAAGGCTGGTTACAAACCAACCACATAACCGAGAAGTCACACGGAGACCAATCGCAACCACTCTATAAACAAGAGTAGACCTAGCGCAAACTTTTGCCGACACTTAATGTAAGTTTAAGCGAAGCCGCGTGCGTGAAACTGCCCTAATCACAGTTTGAACTCACCACCGCCCGTGGTCTGGGGGGGGGGGGGGGGGGGGCTTGTGAGAATGGGCCGTGCTGATCATCGTGAGGGACTATTACTGTTCTAGATTTGAATTTGTGCGGTGGAGGGCTATTTTTGTTTTATGTTCTTCAACGGTTATTGTCACTTATTGTTGATATCAAGGACGTTTAATAGTCACCATTCATAAGAATGATGACAATTCCCCCAATTGTTAGGCAGAGGTGTATTAGTACGCCTACATGGCATCAGTGAAGTTGGACTCTGAAGGAAAGACATACGTATAGGACTACAATTACTTCACTTCTAAGTGCGGATGATAAGATAGAGAAATAATCTTTTTTCTATAAAATATTGATGGTAAGACATTCTCAGTGCCACATCAATAATAGCCAACGAACACGTTTTCATACGAAAGATATTGCGGAAAAACAGGTCAACTATGCGTACATTTGCTAAGCTTGAATAGTTAACAAATCATCCAAAATTCCCTTTCCTTATTCCCTTTGTCTAATTCACCCCCTTAGCCGTGCTACCATCATGCCAAACTTCGCCCAAACTAGCCTTATTCGATACAAAACTTAACCAGTTGAAATTAGCAAGTTTGCCGAAGGTCATACTGTGACCACCTGCCCTTAATGCCGGTTTAATCTTTGGTCCTTCGGTTCGGTACCAGATGGATACAGTCATTAAGTTCTCAACCTTATTCCACTGACTTAATTTCTTTTTTTATTTGCTGGGCAAAATAGTATCCATAAAGATGGCTGGGCTATAAAAAGGGAAATTAAATTCCTTGGTATTCTAGGAGTGCTATTTTTGGACTTATTTGAATATGGAAATGACTGTCTAAGGTATTGTGCGTTAGAATAATGAGTTAGTCATTAATTTGTATTAATTTATGTGTAATGGTGGTAGGTACTGTATAAATAAAGCAAACTGAATGCTTGTCTGGTTCTAGCCAATCAACGTTTTCATCTTCATCTTTTCTCTTTACTTCCTTTTTTTTTAATTATCTTATTGTGTATTCTTATTATTCCACTGCTAGGCAAAGGCCTCCCCCATTCCTTTCCAAGTCTCCCAATGTTGTGCCATCTCCGGCCAATCAGTCACGAACGAGTCCAAATCGTTACGCCAGCATTTCTTGGGCCGGCCTCTATGGTGACGACGACCGTCTTCGGGTCTTCCACCTGTCCTGACCCATCCAAACCATCCATCCATCCCATCCTAGGGAGATGTGACCCGCCCCATTCAAATAAAATTAATCTATTCCCAAAGACATTCATTCAACACACCTCTAATGTTGAATATCACGAATACGTTTTAAAGACACAAATGTAAACGATTAATCAAAATAAAAAACAGTTTCTTAAATTATCTACTTCCCGGATAACCAAAACTGTGTTCCATTCGGTACGGAACACAACTGTTTCAAGTGTCAGTGAAAGTCGTGCCTTTTGTGGAGCATTCAGAAACTTGTTCTGTAGTATTTCACTCTTTTCCACAATCCGCTGCTTTTACTTTGGGAAAGAAAGGGACGCTGCATTGGCGAGAGTTTTATGACGGCAATTAATGAACTGAATATGCAGTTCAACTGGTTTTAAGAGGGCTACCAGAAGCTTGATTTGACATTGACATATTGTTAATTAGAACTACATGCCAGCTTCTATTTACTTACGATAGAATCGTTTGTTTTCCCCCCAATTAATCTTCCTTCCAAGACAAACTTACAACAGAAATGTCCTAAAACAATGTCTAAATCCTGTAAAAGGCCGAGTCCACCCGAACTTCCCCGACGAAACCCGAAAGCAAAAACCGTGAACTGTCAAAGAAGCCACTTGCAAGTTGGCAGCGCTCGGGCAAAAAGTGATGAACAAAAACTTTGTCTAACTGTGGTCGTAAGACCGTGGGACCGTGACTACTGTGCACAGGGCCCTAGTTAATAGAATGGGTTGAATTATAAGGGTCCAGTCAAGTTTGTGGTCGCTCCTCACGAAACAACTACAAATACGTTTAAAATTAGAGGACTAACATGGTAATTTGGAAGTTAGTTGAGAAAATAAACATTAGGAGTCCGAAGACGGGTTCATTTAAAGGTTGGTGCAATCAAATGTCTGGTGTAGATGGAACTAATTACGCTTTCTATGACATTAAAAAGTTCCAAGATACAGATAATTTAATAAAAACATCAAAGGCCAAAACAACGTTAGTAAATGATCAAAAATTCAAATACAAATAAATACCTAGCTCCTACACTAATGTGGAGATACCCCAGGATCACGAACTAATTTTGGGACACCACAGTGTGGGCGGCAACGCGGTAACATTCGATTTGTCAAGTGTATCTGTGGCTCGGTGAGATACTTTGGTCCTTTCGTTCGGAAATAGCGAACACGGGATACATACACGTGGTTTAATTTGCGTCTGCCTTTGAGTTTTAAGTATGCTTCTAAATTCGTCTTGGTTGGTTATCCTTCTTTCTGAGTAATATAAGACAGCATTTTTGCACGGTTTGTAAAATGTAACATGTTATGCACGCACGACATGACAATCTAGAATTGTTTAGGACAGACATTTTTCCGCGGTCAAATTCATTCGTTGAAACATAATCATCTATCTATGCTATTTGTATAAAACAGGTAAATGTATCTATTAACTATACGGTATATCGACCGTATGATACACCTACAAAGTGAAACTTTGTAACAAAATTTTCGGTCACGTAAATCTCTTTAAATAAGTAGCTAGTGCTTCAATTAATGCGGCGCACTCGAGTTAATCCCGGGACACGGCGGCTAATTCCGGGAACCACAGCCTGGGACCAGCCCGGGACCGGCGCACACAGCACTCGGTTTGCGAGTGGAGCCGCGGTTTGAGGGTTGTTACTGTACTTATACTTCGGCGGAGATTGAAAGCTTGTATTATATTCAAGTGACACTTGTTGTGAATTTTGGAAGAAATTACAAGAGGCTTACAAAAAATTACGGTTTACAAAAAATATGACCCAATTTCAAACGTCAATTATAATAATAATAATATTTATTTGGCACAAACATAATTTACATTTATACAGATATACAGTACAATTTTTAATTATCTTAATTTTATGTTGAAGGCATCTGTGTCTGAACTAGATAAAAATATCTGTATCTCAGACATCAGCGCTCTTCCTTAAAGTGACCATTACATTACTGGCTTAATTACACTTAAAAATATCAGGAGTATATCTCTACACAGAAATAAAACTTAACATTAAAACAAACCAGAACAGTGTGAGGAGTGTTAACCTCTCGGTGAGTAAAGTGCGAAAGTGTGTGAAAGAGTGTGAGAGGGTGAGATCATAACTTATAAGAGTTAGCTATTTCAATATTTTTAATAAATTTTCTGTCTCGTCATATGTATGATTACTAATATATTTAAAGAGTTTATCTTTACATATTTTTTTATTTAGCGGGTATATATCTAGAGCATCGTTTATTTTATTATATAGGTACGGCCCTAGGAAGCAAAAATAATTGTTTACATAAGTATGTCTGAACGAAGGTCGATCAATATTAGTAATGACAGTTCGTCTTCTAGATAGATCACCTTTCGAGAACTGTAGCAAAGAGTGTTGCTTCAAAACTGCAGAAACAATAAACAACTGTCGCACTGTCAGGACCCCACATGATTGATAAAGGAGATGGGTTGGGTACAAGTAAGGACGAAAAGTACTAACTTTTAAAACAGCCCTCTGAGCAATTTCTAAGGGTTTTAGTATAGTCTTATGTGCACCTCCCCAAACAGTGATACAATATTGGAGAATGGACTGTACAAGGGCTAAATATACTTGTTTCACTAATTTTGGTGGCGCAACATGTCTAAGATTTTTGAACACATAGATCAGTTTTCTTGTCCTTGAAGTAAGCAGGTGAATATGTTCTCTGAAGGATAGATTAAAGTCTAAAATGACTCCAAGGTATTTAATTGACGCTGTCTTTGTTAGTGTTGGAATTAAGAAACTTGAATACCGCGTTAATGATACTTATACGAGTAAACTAAGCACTAATTAAAAGCTAAATCTAGCATTCATTGAACATTAAAATCCTCTCTAATCTCTCATATTAAACCGTGTTATTCATCATAAAAAGCGCTTCAACAGAAAATACATGAAAGCGATGCAGCGCTTTAAATTAAAAAGTTTTTTAAAAGGAGATGCAATTGAGATGCGGTTGCGACGATCTGAATGGTTTATTGCGCAGAAACGGACCGTACTTTATTTTTATTTTATTTTCTCTCAGTAATTAAATAAAGTGTTTTGTTAAAACGCTCTGTGGGCAAAATAAATGGAGTAACGTGGAAATGTTGATGGAGTGTTAAAGATTGAATCGCTTCATAGCGGCGTTTGTATGACATCGTGATGGATCGTATCGGACGAGAGTGGATCCAGTGATTAGAGAAAAACTCAACTCTACTAAGTTTTCAATTACACTTCATTAATAGATCGTGATTCGCATGTTTGTACTGATATGCATATACTGGTACCATGTAGTGTGGTGTACCATGGAGCGCCTGCCTATCTGATCTCCACAACCCATGTGCAGTTAGTACCATCACTAGGTAATACTGGCTGACAGACTTTCGCGCCACTGACTACCAACGATAGTTGACAGCTGGCTAACGACTACCAAAATGACAATCGGGTTTTTTTTTTGATATGGCATCTCGCAGTTCAGTCTCTGAGACTGGCTTCTGCTTAACCGGACAAATGGGACGGGCAACTGGTGGAACTAATGGCGCTAGCACCGCATGAACCTAAGCTCTTCATTGGTTGAATATCTGTCAATGTCATTTTATATTTCAAAATAGCTTGACCTCATTAGTCGGATTGGGACAAGCTATGGACACGCCATCTACAATCAGCTTTCACTTGCCAACCCCAATTCCTGTGGATGCCTTGAGTTTAAGGCCTCCAGCCAGGGGCAAATAACTTATAGACTAAGTGACTAATCGCTAAGGGCACCCCCAGTGGGGTACGGACGGGTCCTTAAAATAAAGCCCTCTTTTGGGTTGTGAAAACGTACATAACAGTGCTGCCCATAGTTGGCTTAAAACACGCAAGAAGAGGTAAGGAAGGGTGGCTTTTCTATTCAGAATTTCAGATAGCAATCCGCCGTGTGTTTAGATCAGTACCGGACTGGAACCCGAAACAGGCTCGGGCATTTTAGACACAGTCGGCCCTTTACTATCAATAGAAAGAACTAAAACTACTAACATTTTGAATCTACTGAAGAAAACATTTACGGTAGAATGCTAGGCTGAAATGCTAAGAAACAGCGACTTTGATACAGAAATGACTAAAAGAATATAGCGACGCTGTCGAGTTTCAAATCAAAGTAGACCGTCAAAGCTACGTTTGTACAAAAGATTCCCAGTAATTTATGCGTTATATGCATTCGCAAAGCTAAACAAAGTTGTAGCTAAGCGTGGCTAACACTCACACAACTGTTTCACACTCTGGCATGGCAGTGTACGGCACTGTTTATACTGTTTATCGACGAAACTACTTAGTTTACATTCTGATAAACTCCATTGGGCTTAACACTATATACCTTCCTACTTACTACTAAAACCTACTTTAAATTCAAAACGACAGAGTCCGCTTTTGATTGAAGTGGTGTAAAGGTATAAATGGAAAACAATAGGTGATAAAAGGTGAAGTAAATATAGCTAAGAAATTAAAATTTTCAGGAAATGAAATGAGGTTTTCATTTTCTGCTCATTTAATTGAGGTTATGTGGAAAGTGCGTTGTTAATTGTGCATTGACCTCTACAACAGGTACATTTTAATCACAAGACCTATATTCCGACTAGAAACACCTTTTTAACCGACTTCTAAAAAAAGAAGGAGGTTCTCAATTCGGATGTTTGTTTTTTTTTTTTATGTTTGTTCGGGCATAACTCCGTCACTTGCTAACCAATTTGAAAAATTCTTTTTTTGTTGGAAAGGGTATACTTCCCAAATGGTCCCATATTTTTTTTATCGAAATCGGACAAGCGGTTTTTGAAAAATCAACAAAACTCAAAAAAAAACTACATTGTCCACATTATGACCCATGAACATGTGAATCACTAAAAAGTGAAAAATAAAAACTTTTTAACGAAAAATAAAACCGACATCAAAAAAAAACAGAAAAGTCAAAAATAAATCAGTTTCTGAAGTCGGTGGCAAAAAAATGAAATGAAACAAACAAAAGTCACCGACTTCAGAAACTGATTTATTTTTGACTTTTCTGTTTTTTTTTTTGATGTCGGTTTTATTTTTTGTTAAAAAGTTTTTATAAACAATGTCATCATCATCACCATCTTCTGGCTCTTGTCACATTTTACTTGAAGTCGACGCAACACGATTTCTTTGATTTCTTTTACCATTCTCCCCTGTCAGACCTCATCGTATCGTTTACTAAGTATATTTTCTCTTTCATAATCATCATTCCCAATTTTGGAGAAAGTTAGAGATTAAGCAAAGTAAGAGAAATAGAACGATATTGGAAAAGTGTAGCAAATTAAAGGGGACGTATAGGCCTTGATCTTCATCAGCTACCTCCGCCTCCGGTAAGACTGAAAGACTGATCCCCAAACATGGTTAGGAAAAGGCGGGCAGATGATACCGATAGAACAATACACGTAGTAAATTAGTTGCCGAGAAATTAGAGTAACTGTGACTGGATGTCCATCACAATTGGTTGTCATTGTGGCACACATCATATCACTGAGCCCTTTCACGAGGTAATAACTAATTTACCGACATGCAAGTCTATTAGCTCGGTGGACATTGTTGGCATTCATTTACTGATTCAAAGGGGACAGATATTTGTAATTGAAATGTGGATAAAGGTCAATGGATTGATAGAAGTTCTAATAAGAAGACCTACAGAAACGATTAATATAACCGTTGTAATGCTCGAAAAGTTAGAGCCTATTTGTCATCATGGGTACATTTCTAGACTGCATGTTTCCGATAAGTTTCAGGCGGAAATACCCTATTGCACTTTGCCTCGTTTAAATATCTATATCAAGATTCAAGATTACTAGCGCTTGTGACTAGACCAACAAGTTCGACAAAAAGAAATGATGTTAATCAATAAAGTTTGTAGGTACTGATCAAGGATTATTTATTCTTTTTACGAATCCAAAGTGCCCCTTGTTTACCTAGCGCCCCAAACGCAAATGGAAATTATCCAAAAACAACATACATGCCCCTTTCGACCCCAAAGTGATTAGAGGCGTTAAACCGAAATGCTGCTAATTGGACCCATGTAATCAAACGCCCCATACAAACATTCCCGTGGCTCAGGGGCCAAATATACCAATAGATAGCCAAATACCCCTGGATACCCCCTTGCAGGGGTTGACAAGCAAGCCGATATTAATTGCCGGTTCGATGATCAGCTATTGCGTTTGCTAAGCAAGGAAAGGGGTAGGATTAACGCAAGGCAGCTGCTTGATATTAAAATTCATAAAGGTTTAAAGAACCAGGATTTTAAAATTGGTCCTTCGAGTCGCAAGAGCGAAAATTAAAATTCAGTCTGGCAGAAGTCCACAACAAACATTGTTGAAGTTGATGAAGTTTTCATGTGGCGTTATCATGGTCAGAAGAAGCACCGCCATTTTGATTTTTCAGTAAAAGTTCACGAAGAAGTGAATTAAATGTTAACCAACAACGCTGATTCATATCATTGAACCGCTAAAAGATCATTGTAGCTCTGTAGGTACTTACGTATAATATCGTTTTGTTTTCGTCTATCCAAACACTAACATAATAACGAACTCAGAGTGGACGGTTCAGCTACAAAAGGTAAAACCACTGGCTCAAACACTCCACTCTAATCGACTTAATAATCCTGTCATTGAGCTGTTCAAACGGACCGTTTTGTTCATAATACCTATACCATGTTTAGAATGTGATTTAATAACGTAAGGAATAATAGTGTGTTTTAGTGTTTTGCATTTTTTGAGTCACTTGTTAATTGTTTGAAATGTGCCAATAAATAAACGTGTTTCTTCCTTGAAGATCAACAAGCTGAAGATGAACGAACTGGAAAAATATAAAATAATATAATCCTTTGACGTCATAGGTCATCATAACTATGCGGAATCACACCATTACTATTAATTAAAAGAATACTTCGCGGTTCATTTTTTAACAAAATCACCTCCATTTTACGAGCCAGGCTAGTTACCGATGCAAAAACTTGGAACTAGAATGTATAAAAGCGGTAGATCTTGATTGTAGAGCAAAATGGACATAATTGCCCCGGGATGGCCGCCCGAGCAATTTGAAGAATTAACATGGAACCGGTCAGGAAGGCTCGCTGTGGAAATTACTGAGTTTGTGAGTTGGAAGTGAGGGCTCTGTGAGTTTAATAAAGCTGGCCAATTTGTGGAGAGGTGAAGTAAGAACTAGAATTTGTCCTTGGTTTATACACAACGGGAACCAAAAGACTACAACAATGCTGCAGGTTGTTCGAAAGAGATACCGCGGCCCCGGACACAACAGGCTAAGAAGGAACATGGGTGATTTTAAGTCAGTAGAAGTCTGACACTTCCTTCCGCTCCGTTCAAACCCAGAGCGAGAGGAGTCATTATTGATGATTTACCAGCCAAAAACCAATCAGGTTTCGACATTTCGATGAATTTTGAAGAAAATTGGTAAAATTATAATACTCGTTGAACTATCTACGACTTTTACTACTGTTAATCCCACGATGGTTTGTGTGGTATGTTTACGTCTATAAAAAAACTGTTTGTAATCCTGATGTGTTATTGAATAATAAAAGCAAAAAAAAAAAACTAAACTAAATGAATAGATAGTGGGTTTGTAACGCAGTCACTCTGCTGGTTACGGAAACCACACAAGAGTCTACGATTAAATAAAATGATACGCAAGCAAAGTAAGCTTTTCGCAACTCTGCATAAAAACCAATACAGCGAAATAAAACATTGATTCCTCCATTATTTTATCTCGAAACTTTGAAAGCCAGCAAGCTTCGAACCGCATATAAAAACGCGAAGCCTTGCTGTCACTCACGGCAACTTTATAGCTGGGTGTCAGCAGAGACAGGAGTGACATGAGGCCGCGCAATGAAATGTCGCATCTGTTTGTGGAAATGTTATTGGTTTTGACAGCGACAGTTATTTTTATTTATTGTTTCAATGGGATATGAACTGTGTAAAACAAGGTAAAGAGAAAACAGTTTTAAAATTAGCAAAAGTCTTTTTTCATGACACATTTACATGAGAACCCCCTACGCTTTGACAATAAAATGGTATTCATTTTTTCGACGTTTAAGGGACAGACAACACTCGTCGGGGCTACGGGTTGGTCACCCGTCGGGGCTGCGGGTTGGTCACCCGTCGGGGCTACGGGTTGGTCACCCGTCGGGGCTACGGGTTGGTCACCCGTCGGGGCTACGGGTTGGTCACCCGTCGGGGCTACGGGTTGGTCACCCGTCGGGGCTACGGGTTGGTCACCCGTCGGGGCTACGGGTTGGTCACCCGTCGGGGCTACGGGTTGGTCACCCGTCGGGGCTACGGGTTGGTCACCCGTCGGGGCTGCGGGTTGGTCACCCGTCGGGGCTGCGGGTTGGTCACCCGTCGGGGCTACGGGTTGGTCACCCGTCGGGGCTACGGGTTGGTCACCCGTCGGGGCTGCGGGTTGGTCACCCGTCGGGGCTGCGGGTTGGTCACCCGTCGGGGCTGCGGGTAACCGTTAAAAGCTTTTAACTTAACCACTCTAACGTATACTAATAAGCCCATTCGCATGTTCCGATCAGTCTCAGCGCTGATTAGCTGAACTTGCTGACATAGCACAGAGCTCAATGACCCTTTAGATGATGCAGAGGATCCTTTAAGTAGGTCTGTTGGTATTACTTGGTATATCTTCACAGATGGGTCTACGGGCTAGATCTTATAAGTTAGATGGCTTGTGTATCCCACGGTGTGTGCCCTTAGTACACTGTCTCCTACTGGCGCACTCAGAGAGGTTTAATGATTACTAAGGCCGTTACTTTGTAAAGGTTTTGACAGTTTTTTTATACAAAAATAAGCTTTTACGCCCAGGCTGGAGGCATTACACTTAAGGCACAGGATAGTCCGGTTAAGCAGCAACCAGCCTCATAGGTTGACTGCGGATTGTTCGAAAGAGATACAGTAGCCTCGGACACAAAGGGCTAAGAAGAAACATGGGTGGTTTTTAGTCAGTAGAAGTCTGACACTTCTTACCATTCCGCAAAGAGTGGGAGGAATCATATGAAGATTTTCAAACCTCCAAAAAATAGTAACCATTTATAAGATTTGTATACTTATTTTTTGCGTATTTATACGAACTTAACCGAGTGCTACCTCTTACTGAAGCTCAGTAATCAGTATAGCACCTTCCTACAAAATAACCAAATCCAATTCACCTATGTTGACAACGAACTCTACAAAAAACCGTCCATTCCATATTTTTTCCTCAGATATATATAAAAAGCATGATAAATAAAAAGCTTTTACCTAAGTAATTGAAACACCAGTTCAGTAGGAATTTACTATAACATGCACAAATAAAATCTGCGATACTTCAAAAAATTCCATTCTCAATACCATTTGCAATTGTAAAATAGACTTTGAGTATTCACGCAATAAGAATGGTAATGTATTGACAAGTGTCCTGAAATAGTTACTGTAGTACACAGGATGCTTAGAATGCAATTCGTATGAGGAAAGGTTTTATTTCACAAATTCTCTTCTAAAAGGGAAACAAGGGAAGTATGTTTGTGTGTTCAAAGGTGCTTTGATGCTATTATAATATACTAGTAGTTACGTACCACTATGTATGTGTTGGTTTCCCGTTTTTCTCCATTATATATCCATTTATCACAATGACTCGAATATATTCCCTTTTGAAGACAAAAATGTATTGGAGACGTACCTGTAACAAACAATAACATAATAAGTACACAAGAAGCGACAAAAACAATGACATATATTACGATTAAACATAATAAACCCTTTCCCGAGATAAACACAGAAGTATGATGAAAATGATTTAAATTTTATTAACAGCAGCATGGCTTTCGGAAAATGTTATTTCCGATAAATGAACATGACCCTTTTTAAATGAGTCTACACAACGTCAAAGCCTAAATTGGTGTACAACACTGCCTACCCTTTTGAAAAATATAATCAACACACCTTCCTACGACGTAAATTGTATCAAAATTAATTTCCCAGTCCCTTTTCACGGGTCCAAAAATGTCCCGTGTATTCCAAATCGATAATTTAACCCTTTAATAGTCCGCGTCTCTCCGATACAGGTAAATCGGCAATCCGATTAGAGGCGCACGGCGTCAATAGACGGCGATTAGCTCGTCGGACCGAACTGGACCACCCTCCGCGCCGGCGAGCGGGGTTAAACATATTATTGGGGATTTTTTCACAACCCTACTTGCAAAAGGGAAAAACTCCATAATAGCAATGTATTTAAGGTATGAGTATTGAGTTGGGATAATCCCCAATACACTGTTAAACATTTCTTCTTTAGGGTTCCGCAGTCAACCAGGAACCCTTAAAGTTCCTCCATGTCCGTCTGTCCGTCCGTCTGGCTGTCCGCTATAACTCAAACACGCATATTACTAGAAAGTTGTAATTTGGCATGAATATGAATAAAGTTTTTCTTTGTTTAGTCGGTAGGTTCTGCAATTTGTTAGCACCACACTCCTCGTCATGGAATCAGTTTTAGCTCATGTGCCGTAGAAATTAGAACCTTGTTTAATCTATGGATAGCAGAAAACCGAAAATAGGTATACTCAAGTATTCTACTGGTAGGTACACGTGTACATGTGTACATATTATGGTTAATTATAGCACTTTCAAAGGCACTAATTTACAGACTAACACAAATCCATTTCAATTATTTTAAGCTTTTAAAAGCAATTAATAATAACATAACGCACTATTTTAATTAATGTTTCATTCAATATAATGTTATTATGAGAAACTAAATAATTTTACCAAAATGGAGCATACCATTATTTGAACAGAATTATAACTATTGGGAGCAGTCCCTGTTAATTGAAGGCTTAAGGCTTGAAGTTTAGTTTAATCTAATATTTATAAGTTAGTTACACACGAAGTGCCGTTACTTGACAAAAGGCGAATTTTCTTAATATAAACTAACATTTTATACAATTAAAGTAAAAGGTAGTCTGAAAATTCTTTAAATGATGCGAAGCTAGCTACATTGTCCTAGCTAAAGAGTTAAAATGTTCCCTTGAGATAAATTTCAACGATAATGCAGGCGAACCCGCGGGCAACAGCTAGTCTGTTACTGAGTAACATTTTAAACGTTGTTTACTGGTGTAGTCTCCATTTGACTGTCCTTTTGGTATCGTAGTCGCGAGCTTGACTGCTCAGCGTAGGATATTGGTATCGTAGTCGCGAGCTCGACTGCTCAGCGTAGGATATTGGTATCGTAGTCGCGAGCTCGACTGCTCAGCGTAGGATATTGGTATCGTAGTCGCGAGCTCGACTGCTCAGCGTAGGATATTGGTATCGTAGTCGCGAGCTCGACTGCTCAGCGTATGATATTGGTATCGTAGTCGCGAGCTCGACTGCTCAGCGTATGATATTGGTATCGTAGTCGCGAGCTCGACTGCTCAGCGTATGATATTGGTATCGTAGTCGCGAGCTCGACTGCTCAGCGTAGGATATTGGTATCGTAGTCGCGAGCTCGACTGCTCAGCGTAGGATATTGGTATCGTAGTCGCGAGCTCGACTGCTCAGCGTAGGATATTGGTATCGTAGTCGCGAGCTCGACTGCTCAGCGTAGGATATTGGTATCGTAGTCGCGAGCTCGACTGCTCAGCGTAGGATATTGGTATCGTAGTCGCGAGCTCGACTGCTCAGCGTAGGATATTGGTATCGTAGTCGCGAGCTCGACTGCTCAGCGTAGGATATTGGTATCGTAGTCGCGAGCTCGACTGCTCAGCGTAGGATATTGGGTTCGATTTCCAAGTCGGGCAAAAAGTAAACTATTTGGTTTTTCCATTTGAAAATTTTCAGTAGGTATTAGACTGGAGTTAGAAGCGGTATGATTGCGCCGTGCCTCGGAAAGCACGTTAAGCCGTTGGTCCTGCGCCTGATTTCTCTCCTGTTATGTTGAACTGCAAAGAAAATGTAAGGAAGTAGCACACGCTTGCACTATAATATCTCCGCCGATGGCCAATTGTATGGTTTTAATTTCCATATAAATCTCTATTACAATTAAGCTCGTCAACACGAGCGAAATTGAATCAAAGTTCAATTTTATGAATACGGCCACGAGACCACGACCACGATAAAACTCTGTCGTTCAATCAATTAGCCGCCAAACATGAATAGGGAACGCAAACGAGATAGCAGTTAACACGATTATAATCAACTCAGTCTACATCCTAATTAAATCCATAGCACAGAAAAATAAAAACATAACACCAGACTGACCCGCGCAAGGAATAATCTGGATTAAGGAATAATCCTGTTTTTGTAACATTTTTCATTTATGCTTCGCTCCGATTGGTCGTAGCGTGATGTTATATAGCCTATAACCTTTCTCGATAAATGGACTATCCAACACAAAAATATTTTTCAATTCCAACCAGTAGTTCTCATTAGTAGTTCTTATTAGTATAGATAAAGTTTGAATAAATAAACAATCTCGTGCGCAAACTAAATATTTAGCTTGACACAATCTGAAGAGAATAACGAACTCAACATAAACTTTGTAAGCTTAACCATTTCCACACACAGCTCCTTCACAATGTTTTGCTTCACCGTCTTGAGTGCTTGGTGACGAAATATAGATTCGGTTTTTATTCTCATTCTTGGTGTTTCTCGGTACATCCACAGAGTCTAGATCTCTGCATAATAGCACAGGTGCAATAGACTCGCCCTTATTACATGTGACTTAAACATAACTGGCCATACGGTGAAACCTTTAGATGCACCGCTTGGATTTACTTTATGTTTGATTTTTAGTTTACTGTTATGTTATGTATTTATTATTTTATTTTTACACTGTTTATTGTTATATACTTTTGTTTAATAATGATTGTGTCTGTAGTAAATCTTAAATTTAACTGACACCTTGCTATTGTATCGAGTCTGGTTCTTCTAACCAACCTAACAGACAGATGTGTGCTGGGGAGTTTGTTCCGCCACTTCTTCTTTCCAGCTAAACACTAGGAAGTGTCGATGGGTGGGCGTTTTTGGGGGACTGTCTTATAAAAATGTAAATACAGTGAAACCTGGTTAAATGTGTCTCAGATATCCAAATCTGTCTCATGTCTCAGTATGAGTTCCAGTAAAGTTATAGAAGTTTCTCGCTTATCCAAGTCCCAGTTAGCCAAATTTCACTGTAGTAAAGTAAAGTAAAGTAAATTTTGACCTTCGAAAAGTGCTGATTATCAGCCTAGTTTGAATAAATGAATTTTGACTTTTTTTGACTTTGACTACTGTGATGTAATGTAAATCCAATACACACTTTCCCGTCATCACTATCAAGAGTGCCAGTATGTCTGCTACCCCAGGCCCCCAGCTACTGTCACAATCATGAGGTTAATCATTCATACAAACGCGCATTGTTTAGTTCCACCGTATCGCTATTATCGCAGAGCTGATGACGTATCAACAGTTAGTGACAATGTGTTGATTGAACCGACTGTAATTATGTCATTAGAGTAGTACGCTGAGTTGGCAGTAGGGGGCGCTGACACTGAGGCCCTCACCTCAGTGTCAGCGCCCCCTAGTGCGTTTTGGTGATTTGAATATATTGCTAGAACGAATTAAAAAAAAATGACCTGCTGTAGACATAATTATACGTCTACATATAAGTACTTTTTCGGACATATGTGTATCCGAAGCTTTGTCCGTAATAATAGATTTCTCCTCTTTCAACCGTCATGCATCAAACACACACAAAAAAATCGACCATGACAAGGACACTTACGGTGACATTGCAATACTGCACTTACTTTAGATTCCATTTTCGAATCATTCAATATCTACCTAAACAACACGTTTTGTACCAAAATGTTTTCAAAAAACCAGACCGTTAGAGGTTACACGGAGATAAATAACAAAGATACTTAAGTATTAGGATAATGAGATCATCTTCAAAACAATGTCCCCTTTGTACCAATACTGTTGTACTGATCTCTCACTTTACCATTTAATACTAATATCAAACTAAATTCATGCATAACATACTAACAACACAGGATTAACTCAATCAAGATGACCAACCTAAAACAAAGTGTGGATTTATTTCTAATCAAAGGGAATAGAGACCAAAATTGCATGACTCATGTGTAACGAACAACTTGGCAAGTAGTTACAGAAATGACGAGGAAGTCAAAGGTCAGAAGTTTAAATTGAAACAACAAAGCAGTGTCTAGTGAGATAGTTTGTGTAAAATAAACAACAAACAAAGACAAGTTGAACCAAAAGTTGTACTTATCAAGAAAGTTACGCGACAAAGACGAGCTTATGAAGGCAACACTGAAGTTATTTTTGTAACAGATGAGGAATTCTAACGACCAGATCTAAAAAGAAAAGGTTAAGTCAATCTCAATAGTCATCCGTCAGTTTCCGGGTATGGCGGCTAACCTCTGCGGGGGCTAGCCATCGAAGTACCCAAGTGTTTGTGCAACGTAGGTGCACTTTTCCTTTCTCGACCTGTCACAGTCCACTGCTGGACATAGGCCTCTCCAAAGCTGCGCCACAGCCCCCTGTCTTTGGTGTTCTGCATCCAGTCCAGCCACCTTTGTCTCGTGATATTTCGAAGAACTCCCAGCTCCCAGCCACTCTACGCATATATCTTACTACCTACAATTTAACATGATTAAGCCACTCCTTCATCTTTCTTCATTACCTGTTCTTCTGGCGCCCCCTGGTCACTAGCTAGCGTTGACATAGCGATGACAAATGACTACGGTACATCATACAGCGGCCATGCATCATTCGTACAATTGTACCGTTCACACCTCTGTGAGGCACCGGTCCCACCGACGGCGATTGGCGACAAGCTGGTAGAACGGATAACTTAGAACGAGTTGTTTGTTTAACAGAGTTCTCAAGGTGCTTCATTGAACAACTAATAAATTAATTCTCATAAGACGTATGTCAAAGGCCTATGTCCAGCAGTGGACGTCTTTTGGCTGAAATGATGATGATGTATGTCAATGCTGGATGACCAGAAGTGGTCGTCGTCTCGGTTAAACTGCTTCTATGACATTCGGAATAGTAGGTACCTGTATAATTATATCAGTTCGTCGTGGACGTGGCATATCAGCGGCTCCTCTAAGATGATCTAGGCCACATCATCGCTACTCGACATGACGCAAGTTTCGTAGAAAGACTGTGGTTCTAGTAAATTCGTAACAAACCTTTAGAAGAAAAGCCTTCTAGTAGGCGCTAATGGCTCAGGGGGGACAGGGGGTCATATCTCATACAGCCACGGGACCATCAATGCACAAGGGACAGTATTATGTAGTCCGTTTTTGAGTCGATGGCTATAATAGTTCCTCGTCAGCGGTGGGACCAGTACCTTACATTCGCACAGTTCGCACACTCGCACGGCGGTAGTTACAAAGAATCGTGCGATGTAGTTAAATACAATTGATAGTTGTGCGGCTTCGGCGGGAAGGTACAATTGTTGCCGTTTGAACTATTGTACTGGCTTTTTTGTTCCCGTTAGTATTTATGGGCAAAGGATAAAAAAAGCGATCAAAATGGGAATAGCTAGTTCTGAAGTTAAACCCTATAGAGCTTTCTAGTCATACATCATCATAAACAAACAGTATTCCAGTACAAGACATGGCCTCCTCAATTGCACACCACTGATTCTCAGCAACTCTTATCCAGTTACGTTGCAAAGATCGTTGCTCCATCGAAGGCGCTGACAAGAGCCAAATAGGCTTGTATTGAACAATTTTTTAGCCAAATCTATACAGTTTGACACGGCGGAAAAAATATATGTTAATCTTGAACATATTTCTGATAATTTCGTTGTTTTCAAAACACGTTTTTGAAAAGTTTTATCGATACAAAAAAATGGTAAACTAACCTCTTAAAATGATCTTCCAACAAAAATATCTGTATTACTGATGAACGTACGTTGGTAAAATTTATAACAATAACGTATCATATTTAAATACAAAATTTGGTTGTTTTTAATTTTTGATTATTTAATAAATTATTATTTTATAATTAATCATTATATGGTTTGTAAGAAGTTCGAGCGTTGCGTCATCGCGCTCTCTTTCTTACGTATGCAATCCGACAGTGAGCGCTTAGGCGCGGTGCTAGACGGACGTATGTCACTTTGCGCCCCACTGACAGCTATCCGTTCATCTATAAATTATTATTGACCGCGTCACAATGTTAGTCCAGGATCCACGGTACATTTTTTCACTTGATTACTATCAAGCTAATTTTCCGTGAGCCAACATTACCCTATACGAAAACTCTCGATTGTGGTAGGTAATAGGGGCAGCAGGGATAAAATATATATTGATTATATATTATTATAATTATTTATTTGATGATTTTCAAAAATCTATTACTAACTATTTTATTTTTATCTGATGATCATTATCTAAATCCAACATGTATTGATAACGAGCTCATCAAAAAGTCTGTTTGTCCGTCTGTCCACCCGTATGTCACAGCCACTGCATTCGGAAACTATTGAGACTACACAGTTGAAACTCTACAAGTATTCTGTGAACCGCTTTACGATTTTTATACAAAAATAAAAAAAAGGATTTAGGGGGTCGCCCCATACATGGAACTGAAACTATATTTTTTTTTCATCAAACCTATACCTACGTGTGGGGTGTCTATAGACATTAGACAGGTCTTTAAAAATGACATTGAGGTTCCACAAACAATTTTTTCTCAAAGCCAATCGTTTGGAAGACAGACACTTCCAAATTTGTAAAATGGCGACCGGCCTCGCGGTCGCTTGCCTTCGGTATTGCCAACAATGACCAGCTTTTCAAGGCTGCTATCTCCTCTTTGCATTATGTGGCCGAAATAAGACAAAATACGCTGTAGGCAAACTGTTGACAATCGAGTCTTGATATCGAGTTGGTAAAGGATAGACACATTTGTGCGTTTGGCCGTCCATGGAATTCGGAGAATCCGCCTAAAACACCACATTTCGAATGCGTCTATCCTCTGTCTTACTCTTGTTTGGATTGTCCATGTCTTAACTTGTGGGGAAAAATGCTCCTTCCGAGAAGCCTGTGCCTGAAAAGGAACCGATCCAGGCTGATGATGGTTTCGTGACGGTGTTGAGGAGGAAGCGCCGTCAGCGAACCATCAAGAACCGCTGCGGCACGGCTCCATCGGAGCCCAATGTGCATATTCGTGCCGCAAAGCCGAACACTCCTTTGTACCTCTCCCGTCTACATTACACCACTACGACGGAGGACATCGTGGAGTACGTGCGCCAGAAGATCAAGTACGTGGCGAGAGTGCAGCTGCTCGAGTCGCGCCGCAACGTCAACTTTAAGGCGTTTGTGGTGCGAGTACCGACATGCTACCTGCACCTCGTCTTGGAAGAGGACTTTTGGCCGCAGGGGGTGGTGTTTCGACGCTTCCGCGGGCAAGTGCCACATGATGAAAAAAAACCACAAATTTACAGACTGCCCTGGTTACATACTACGCCTATGCTTTTGCATGGCTTAGCTACGGCATTATAATGTGGGGATGCAGTACAGATGCCCTTTCATTGTTCACCGTTCAAAAGAAATTTATCCGAATCTTAGTAAATATACAACAGATAGATAGCTGCAAACCCCATTTTATAAAACTAAATATACTTTCTCTTCCTTGTGGGTGAATTTCAACAAATGCCATTTTTTTTATCATATCGGTGAACTTTTTCATTTATGTTTTTTTTTTATATTTTTCAGGTTTTATGTAATCTTTAGGATATCAAATATCCCCACATTTAATATCATCAACGTAACATTTAAGACTAAAGAGAAAATTCAGTTTGAATTCTGGTTTCCACCGTCATGATAAACCGGCACCGATTATTTTTCTGTACACCGATATGATAAGTTTATCCACCGAAATGATGTACATATCCAGCGATATGATAATCTATCCTAATACGAGTTTAAAAAAAAGGTACTTTATTTTTTGATTTTATCGCTACAAATCGATAGTGTTCCATGTACCAGATCGACCAGCCATGGAAATTTAACGGTGTATATGTATGTATATAATGTATGTGTTTGGATGTATGTTTGTATGTTCCATTGTTTCTTTGAATACTTAACGAAATGACACGGGATCTACCGATATGATAAAACGACTCACCGAGATGATAAAATATCTACCGATATGATAAAGCAATCCACCGATGTGACCAAACTGTGCGTTGATCAGGAATCAAAACACCGATATTAGATATAAGACACCGATTGTTTTTTTCTCATCATTTCGGTGTAAATTATCACATCGGTGGTAATAAAGACCACCGATTACAGCGATATGAGAACAGCGACGTGAGAAATAACACAATTTTTTGAAAATTAGAAAAAATGCATAATATCTAGGATAAATTAAATAACAGTCAATGAAGCTAATTCACTTACTACCTCTGTTAGAACCAAACAACAATAATGAAACTACTCATTACACTAGAAAAATGCAACCACCGATAATATAAAATAATTGTCCGGGAGCAACTAAAATGGCGTAATTACGTTATTGGCGGGAATATGCAGCGATTTGACACACGTCCGTCTTGACTGCGCACTAGCACACACTAACGAGAGAAATAAAATTGGGGTGGGGACGCTGTCGGACTCGTCGATGTAAAGTTAGGTTTAAATTACTTTTGTCCAGCGATATGAGAACATTTCGCAGGACAAGTACGTTTGTGCCTCTCAGTAATAATAATCGTTAATTATGTAATAAAATATGGTATATATTAATAATATAACTAATATTCTATGAAATAGAATAAGTTATATCCTTAACTTACTTATTTTTATTAGTTTATTAAGCTTTTTGTTTGTAAAAAAAGTAGAGGGACAGCACCGATTTGAAAAAAATAGAGGTTTATGTATATATTTTCTACCTTTGTAATAGTCCTAGGTAAATTATATTTTTGCCACAATGCAATAACTATCTATTGAATACTAAAAAAAATAATTCAGAACAATATTCCTTTTTTCAAATACTAATTTCACCGAAGACAAAAAAAAAAGTCATTTGGGAAATTCACCCTTGTATATATATACTTGAAATATGCAAATTCGCTCACAAACACCAAGACTTTTACACTAAACGAGAAGACATACAAACAAGATACACACTACGAAACAAAACACAACTCAGCCTACCAACATCCTGCTTAAAAATACACTCTACCAGCCCTCTGGTTATGTCAACGAAAATATATAATAAGTTACCTAAATCAATAAAAGAAGAAAAAAAGCTCCACCTATTCACGAAAAAATTAAAAAACCTATTATTAAGCAAATGTTATTACAGCGTCAACGAATACTTAGATGATAAATCTTTGAAACTTATAAAATAATCAAAATGTGTTGTACTTATCTAATTGTTAACTACCTAATTATAATTTCGTTTTTCCATTTTCTCCATAACTTTTGATTTTTATTTTTGTATTGAATATTGTTATAGTGGCACCTACAAAGTAAAGGTAAATATGTGATTTTATGTTTGTATTTAATTTTTGAATTTTATTATAAATTTTAATATTATAATTTTTCATAAGTTAGTAAATGTTAAGCCGTATGCTTAACATAATATTTCTTTTGCTGTGCCCGACAGGGTCCATGATTGTTTCTTTTAAAAATGTTTACCACCTAAGCCTACATTGTGGAATACAATAAAGAATTGAGTATTGAGTATTGAGTATTGATCGCACAGTGACGTAGTGCAACTGTAGTGATACTAATATAGTTTTAAGGTTTTGTTTACTAACACAAGCTGTCAATTATATCGTATGTATGTTAGTCTGTAAGGTATTTATCTATGGGCCAAAGTAGCCTGAAAATAAATAAATATTATTATTATTAACTCTATGGAGGAAAATCAGGAAAACTAGTGCTCTGACCAAACGGGCTTTCGTTTTAAAACTTATACCACGTTTTTCCCAGATGTTCCGGGGGCGTAATATAGCATCTTTAGCCATGGCTATCCGCCGTTTTATTTCTGTGACGCAGCTACCTTCATTACTTATATTGGAGGCTGGAGCCCAGTTAATCGAAGCTGTCCACAGTATAGATGCCTTAGATGTTATAGGCGCCCGATAGGTTTCCCGCACGATCTACCACCATAAGCTTGGTTTTCTGCCTATTTATTGCAAACCCTACTTTGCCACTTTCCACTTCCAATCTGTGCCGTATCTCTTTCATGTTGCCAAATGTTGTAGCAAGGAGAACGGTGTCATCAGTGTACCTCAGATTGGAAATCCACTTTCCACCAACAGTAAACCCCTTGTCCCAGCCCTAAAGAGTCTTGAATGATATTACTCTTCGTACATATTGAAGAGCAGAGGTGAGAGGATGCATCCCTGCCTAACGCATTTGAACAGTCGGTGTCTATTTTGACGAAAGAGCGGTTGTTGATGTGTAGGTAGAGGCATCGGACTATGTCAATAAGATGTTGAGGCGTTCCCATGTCTTTAAGAACCCCCCACAGCTTGCCCCACTCCACGCAATCAAATGCTTTGGTATAATCTATGAAACATATCAATACAGGGCTGTTAAATTCCCGACTTTTCTCTATAATTTGGCGAACGTTCAGGATTTGTTCCCGCGTGTCTTTGCCTTTAACAAAACCTGCTTGCTCTTCTGGAATTTGTGGCTCCAGAAAGTGTATTAGCCTGTTGTTTATGATGTACAGGAGTATTGATGGTGCGTGGAGTAAGTGCCAAACACTTAATATAATTTTCAACACATTTGCTCGAAAAATGCATTTACGGAGCCTGTATACATTGTTCGAAAGTAAAAAATTACGCACTATACAACGGAACGTGCGGTAAAATATGTACTCTCACCTAAGTACCGTGCGGTAAAATAGGTACTCTCACATAAGTACCTATTTTACCGCACGGTCCATACCCCGTTGTACAGCACCGTCCGTATTCTTTACGGTTTTTTTTTTTAATTTCCATAAAAAGTAATACAAGAATTTCACCAAGGAGTTTCACATTACTAGAATAAATAAGCTGACTGAACGAACCTCCTTGGAAGAGCTTTTGTTCAATACGTTTGTCTCACTTTAATACTAAAGAGTAAATGAGATGAAAGTTGTAGTTCTAATTTTCACCACGTGCATGTGGCGCCATTTGCAAATGCGCGGCATATTAATATTAAAACGTCAAAGGTTGTTGCGACTTTCCGACTGAAAAAACAAAATAATATGAGTTCAAGCGAATTCGATATTAATATGGAATCTACTCCACCTGATATTTTAAATGAGGCGCAAATTGCAGAAAACAGTCTCTTGCCGGCAAAATCGCGAGAGCGCTATTTAACTACAATAATTTTATAGCATGGAAGTCTCGAAGAAATACTCAATCATTCTCTGAAAATGTTTTGATGGCTTACTTCAATGAATTACGTGTGAAGTATAAACCGTCCTCAATGTGGTCAATATATTCAATGTTAAAAACTACTCTAAAAACCAATAATGACATAGATTTAACAAAATACATATAATGTAACTACATGTATTTTTGAAACGACAGTCAGATGGCTATACAATACAAGCAAGAAATCAAAAGTATTCACTGCAGCTAACGTAGGAAAATTTCTTAATGACGCGCCAGATGAAAAATATTTAGGAACTAAGGTACGTTTTTAAATTTTTTATTTGCCATTAAAAATAGTTTGAAAAAGTTTGTTACATTACATAATTGTAATGTTTTCTCGCAAATGTGTTGAAAAACGTTGTATGATACACGTGCAGAAATTGGTTTTTACAAACTCGTGACTATGGTAACCCCTCGACTTCGTCTCGGGCTTACATTCGTCTACTCGTTTGTAAAAACCAACTTACCGCACTAGTATCATAAATAACTATTTTAGAATCTTGTAGGCAACTTGTAAAGAGTGGGTTTAATAGAAAATATCCAATCCCCAAAACCCAGTTAGTAAGTAATCATTTTTAATGACTTCGTTATCGATACATATTGGATTTGATCAAAGAGTCCCCTTCCTTCCGAAGGGCACTCTTTGATCAAACCATACATTTTGTAGGACAAATATTTTTTCAAATAATTTAGATAATTATCATCAGATTTAACAAAAAAAACCCAGCTGATGATTCTCAAAAGTGTTTGTACTTAACACTTTTGAGAATCATCAAACCAACATATTTTATCCCTGCTACCCCTATTACTTACCACAATCGAGAATTCGAGAGTTTCGTGCAGGAAATTGTTGGGCGTCTCGCCGTCTCATCAAAATTAGCTTGATAGTAATCAAGTGCAAAAATGGACCGCGGATCCTGGACTATTTGTTTCTTACTTGGTAGTATGGCGCTAGGGTATCGGAAAAATTGAGGGCGTGTCCAAAAATACTGAAACATCAGAAGTCAATAGCTATTGTCATCGTCTTAACCTGGCAATATTGAGAACTCTGTGATAGACAATCTCCACGCAAACTCGCCCCGACATTTTCGGTGTTATAATTATGTCTTCACTTTACCTCAGAGAAGAATAAACTTTGACAATTCAAAGAATTCCACATCATGCATATTCGTCGCTCCAATTCTTTTAAGTACGACCCCAGATCTTCGCAATAATCTCAAAATTGCTGAAATAAAGCTCAACATTAGCATAAACCACGCTTGGCTGTAAAAGAATACGGAGCTAGTAAAAGAACTCATCGTATTTAACAGAGTCGGAGAACATAACTTGTAATATGCTCAGCCCGTGCGGCGTCACTACGTCTTTATTTCACGGAGTTATGCTTCTTGCACACCACGTCATATAAAATCTGACAACGGTAGTGACACCGAAATTATAAGCAGAAGGGCTGCTCTGAACAATAAGCTTACAAACGTCAAACGGGCACAGGGTAAACAAGACAACGGCACGAACTAGTTGGTGGGCGGGGCTAAAATGCATGCTATTTCATCCGACATCACGAGCGAAATGCATAGAGCGAAAGAGACAACTAAAACGGGCGCGCGATTGTTTCTATGCAGACTTTTGGTAGTATGGATACCATGAAAAATCCATTGAATGTATCTGTTCAAAATAAAATTATTTGAATTCTTTAATAACTAATCTATGCCTGTATGGTTTCACTTTTTTCATTTTCGTACTATATACGTAACTTATGTACGCCCAAAGATGGTTAAAATTAGTGCTAAAATATGAAAGTTTCGACGCTCATAACTTCCAAACCAATATTTTCTTTCAATTCTGCTTCCATAGAGGCCTAGATAATGACAATACCAGTTGATACAATTTTTAATTTTGAACCTACACCGTCAACCAGAGGAGTAATCACCTTATTACGTTTTTATGGAAGAATGACTGGCTTGTGCAACCTTAAGGTTCCTTTGTGCGTTAAGCCGTATTTCTGTAGGTACCAGTTTGTCTGAAAAAACGTCTGTAATCTCCAAAAAATTAGGCAGAGATGCATCCACCTTATTAGTACACTCACTTTTCGCCAGGTATATTTAAGTTCCATGCTATAGGGGCGAGCTTAACACTGAAAACGGGATATTTATTCTGTTCTGTTCATGTTGCTACAACAGTGCTGAAAAATCGGAAACTCAAAACAAATAGTAATCATGGTAAATATCCCGTTTTCAATGATAGTGACCATGCCAGTTTAAAAATATGAACGTGCAGTTGTATATGTACACACGGCTACACATCAAGCTATACAAAACCAGTTAATCTTGGTCTCACTTTACTAGATCTTTTCGCATAATGAACGATCAGATTATACTGGTTTTGTATAGCTTGATGTGTAGCCGTGTGTACATACATCTGAAACTAGTGACGACGCTGTGGACATTGGAGCATAAATTACGCTTTGGAATAGTAGACAAGAAACACCAGATCATAGAAACCAGTATTACTATTTCTGAAACCAAGTTTTTGTTGAATGTGGTTCTTCTATCCATGTTTAGGTTACGTGTCGTCAAGCCACGACTTCACTAACTTTATAACAACCACGTCAGGAAGTATTGAGATAAACTGGTTTTTCGATGAAAACTGAACAGTTACCTACAGATAGAGCTACGGAAACTGCCGCTTCTGTTATGGGACTACATAAAAATATTGTTTGAAATCTACACTTTGCAAAGCCATCTCATGTGATACTCACTTTCCATTCTTATCTTTTTTCATCGTCATCTTCCTGGTACGTAGTACATTATACCTCAATGTTCCTGCCCTTATCCCACGTTAATTAGGGTCGGCAGAATTAAGTTTTTTTTATTTCTTTTTAGCAACATAAGTTATTGCTTCGTCGACCTCAAACATTCTAATTATTGCCATAACTGTGTTAAAACATGTTAGTCTCTAATACAGGGTTCCAAAAACTTTCAGATTCATTACCTGTTTCATAAAATTAACATGACTAGCTATTAGACATGGCTTATGTTGTTTTCTCCAAAAAAGCCTAATTAACGTACACTTACTAATAAAACCGTACAAGTAACTACGTCAAGTACAGTCAATGACAGTTCAATGACTGTCAATGATGAAGTCACATCGCTTCGTAAAATATCATAATAGTAACATCTGAGGAAAAATTCTTATTGAACACAAAACACGAATTTATTGCATGAATTCTAAGAAAGTGTGACTTTAACGTGTCTCAATAAATATGACATTATTGTTTTCCTTTTCTCTGTTTATGTTTTTATTTTTCTTTTCCAACTTTTTTCTTAGAATCAGTTTTATTTGATTTTTTATACATTTCAGTGTTACATGAAATATTTACTGTCCAGAAGCTGTCCGGAGGCTGTTTATGCGCCCGATTGATGGCGATAGGTTCAGCCCCTGCTATATGGGACTTATCGTAGCTGGCGAAATGTATTCGTAGACCGGTACACCTAAAACCTATACTAGGTAGACCCCGTCAGACCTTGGATTAGGATTTACATTATGTTATATATTAAAGATGTTCCATTTTACAATATAGGTAGAAACCCTAACAATCTAAAATTGGAGTCCAATTCAATAAATAATGTTGTAAAGACATTCATGTAAACTGAAGCAAAAGTGAATGAATGAAGAACATTGCAGACTTACACACGAGGCACGGTTTATAAACATCCGAGTACGACAGTCCCTGAAGAACGGGGAGCGATAGAAATGTGATACATGTTTGTAGTTTGGATAACAGGTTCGTGGAATTAAGTGGTAATCGGATATTTTGAAGGAGTTCAGAAATCTCTCTTAATTAAGAAAATACATCATTAAATGTATCAAAAACAAAGGATCACCTTTTTAAAAAATAAAAAACTTATGAGTTTTTAATTTTAAAATTACAATAAAATGCTCTTAGGCCGTAGTCCTACTATTTGTAATTGAATTTGAATTTGGACAAAAGTGCGGTAAGGTACTAATTTTATAAGCTATAGCAAACATTGGAGAGTACGTCAGGCTAACAAAAGACAAATTGTACTAACTGCGAACCAAAATGACCTCTTAATCTACATTACTCTGGTCTTGAAATTACGAGATTTCTACTATATATATATTTCTACTATTTAATTCACAGATTGGCACAAATACGCCGTCCAATTGTACCTCGTCCATCATCTCAATGATCAGTCATTTACCCAACATGATCGGTAATTCCAAACTTCGGCAGATTTCCCCAGATCCATCACACCTAGCGTCTTGAATGCAACCCTTAATTATCAACCAATTAATGAGCATTAGCTCACGACCACCGGTCACGCGACCAGCTCGTTAGCCAGCGCCATTTTCTTTATGTTAAGTGTTAGAAGTTTGTGTGTCGGTGTGTGTATACACGTGTTTGTTGAAATTCCTCGCGTCTTCGATGTAACTTTCACAATAACATATATTGTAGAAATTCTACGTTTTCACAGTCGTGGAGTATGAAATGTTCAATGTTTGACTACGTGGTTGTCTTAAATTGAAAAGATTCGTCCTTAATTTCTCGCATTCTTTGTTATTTATTCTTTATTATAAACTTTGTCATTTTTTGTCTGTCCTAATTAATTGGCACTAGCCAAATCCACTCTATCATTCAGTGTTGACATCTCTCACTTATTTTCAATGGCTATTGATACACTTTAAAATATTGCAACCAATTGATATAAAAGTAGCTCTAGAAATAGCTAACCTCACTTTCTTCGAACACATTCTTCATTTAAAATTATCACAAAGATTCCTGATACATGACTAGGTATACCTAATGATCCCTACCAAGTGAGAACAAAAACGTCTGTTATCAGACAAACAAACACAGAGACAGACAAACAATACGTTATCAGTAGAAACAATTTGCTCACATTACCTAGCCAGTATCTGTCGCACATTTGCATAAGAACGCATTCTTTGTCTACAAACAATACTGCAATTATACTACAAAGAGAAGTTTAATCTATAGCTAGTTATAGAAGAAATTGTATATATATATTTTTTTTTCTCTAGCCTATATATTGTCCCACTGCTGGGCAAAAGCCTCCCCCATAGCCTTCCACTCATCCCTCTGTGTTTTCTCCGTCCAATTGGGCAAAAAACGCTTCTAGGTCGTCACGCCCGCGTTTTCTAGGCCTCCCTCGACGACGACGCCCGTCTTCTGGCATCCACTGCGTGACGACTCTGACCCATCGGTCTTGATCCATCCTACAGACATGGCCCGCCCAATCCCACTTCAAGCCAGCAGTCTTTTTTCCCACATCAGCGATTCCAGTTTTTGAGCGTATTGTGGTATTGCGGATTCTGTCGCTGAGCTTTATACCCAATACGCTTCGTTCCATCGCCCTTTGGCAAACCTTGGGTTTGGACTTTTGCGACTCGGTCAGGGACCAAGTTTGAGCACCGTAGGTTAGGATTGTATATAGAAAAAAAAATGTTTTCAGTCTTTATCCAACAGTGGGTAATAGTCCCACACAGTATAGACTCACACAGTAAGCATTATCAACCTCTCCAATATAATTTGCCATTCTCTCCTGTCACGCTAGTATTCTGCCTCTTTTCAGCCACAAGGTCCCTCAAGTCAAGATCTTTCAAAGCAAAAAGCAGCAATATCCGGTATCCAGCTGCGATTCAACGTGTTGCATACAATATCCGGTTTTAAATTCAATTTTGCTTGCCTGTTTTGTCAAGATCTATTTAATTGACGACACGGTTGGCGCAGTGGCTAAGCGATTGGACTGCTGCGCTACGTGTCGCGGGTTCGATCCCCGCACGGAACAAGTATTTGTATGGCCTACAGATAGTTGTTTCGGGTCTGGGTATTTGTGTATGTGAGTTTAAATGTTTGTAAACGCACCCACGATACAGGAGAAATTCCTAGTGTGGAACAACGTTTAAAAAAAAAAAAAAATAGGAAGTTTACCGTGATTACAAAATTTTCTGTATTTGACATTTATGTTTCATCCCTTGGCAGCTTAGCTTGGGCTTTCAAATCTTTCAGTGGTTAATCTCATAAATACAACGCATTTACAAGTCTCATGGTAACAACTATATTATAATTATGGCTTAGTAGGCGACTCGACCGCTGGAACTCGCCCGGTCCGGTCGAGACAGGAATTTAATTTTTATTCATATTTTTGAGTGGTGTTTCGGACTATACTTTTTTTTAAGCAAATTTTGTACAGTCAGAATGAAAAACATTAGGTTGGGGTCGTGGGGCTTTCGGGACCGGGACCACAGCCGGGACCGCGGTCAATGTAATGTGTTATGAAGTACTAGGGTATCATAAGTTAGTAGGAGATTAATCATTTCTTTCGGGCTGTCACCAAATATAGGAGTTAACAGGAGTAATGAAATGTGTTATGTAGTACTAGGGTATCATAAGTTAGTAGGAGATTAATCATTTCTTTCGGGCTGTCACCAAATATAGGAGTTAACAGGAGTAATGAAATGTGTTATGTAGTACTAGGGTATCATAAGTTAGTAGGAGATTAATCATTTCTTTCGGGCTGTCACCAAATATAGGAGTTAACAGGAGTAATGAAATGTGTTATGTAGTACTAGGGTATCATAAGTTAGTAGGAGATTAATCATTTCTTTCGGGCTGTCACCAAATATAGGAGTTAACAGGAGTAATGAAATGTGTTATGTAGTACTAGGGTATCATAAGTTAGTAGGAGATTAATCATTTCTTTTGGGCTGTCACCAAATATAAGAGTTAGGTAACAGGAGTAATGAAATGTGTTATGAAGTAACTAGGCCCTAGGGTATCATAAGTTAGTAGGATACAAAAGAAAGAGATAAGAAACCAGGATAGTAAAGTCCCACAAACTAACAGGAGGCCAGAATGGTAAATTATATAGTGGGGAAATCATCAAATGACTCCTCCCGCTCTGGGCAAAGCGGTAGGGAGTGTCAGACTTCTACTTACTAAAAACCACCCATGTTGCTAGAGCGCGAGCGCGGTATCTCTTTTTTTTATAATACAATACCTCCTTCCTACTTCTGTTCGCCTGGTAGTTTGTGGGACGAACACAGGACACTAAACCTTATCTATATTATGAGAGATACCGCAGTATCTCTTTTATAATACAATACCTCCTTCCTACTTCTGTTCTCCTGGTAGTTTGTGGGACGAACATGTGGGACGAACCCAGGACACTAAACCTTATCCATATTATGTGTCTGACGGTACTTTGACTCTAAAAAAGGATTCGTCCGAAACGCCACTCGAAAATATTAATATCAGTGAAATTCCTGTCTCGACCGGATCGGACGAGTAACAGCGGTCGAGTCGCCTACTGAGCCATAATTATTTGCGATTTTGGAATTTATTTAAAGGTCGTTTTAATTGCTAACAGTGTATACTCACAACACCATAGATTTCTAATAGCTGTATCTAGGTTTTTGGATTTTGACTATTTAGGTAAAGATAACAGTACCACACTACCACTCACAATTTACAAAACCATTATAAATGATGACTAACCTAAGACACACATTTCCGTCTTTGCCAATAGTTTACGTTTTCTCCCCAAATCAGCATACAAATGATTATAACCTTACTATCATCATCATTACAGTAAAGAAACCGTACCGATTAGCTTGGATACACAAAAAGTCTGTAACTACAGAAGTTTACGCTCGAAATGATCTGAAAGTAACAAAAAATATGAGAAATGTACCGTTCACTACCGCGGAACGAAATCGGCCTGTAACAAAGGTCTAAATCTGAAAAAATCAGACAACCATTAAATTCGGTCTAGATTTGGCTCTGTGAAAGTTCAGACTATTAGTATTTCTTATTCTAATCATTTAGTACAATAAATCTATTAGTCTGTTTGTTAGTAAATAGCGCGGAAATGGCTGGTCTGATTCTGTTTAAATTAGTCCAATTAATCATAATTTGTACCAACAATGAACACAACTCGGAAATGGGATGTTCTGAAATCGCTTTCTACACCTTGTATATATTTGAATCAATCAATGGATCAATTTTTGGTTCATCGTATTTTAATTTCTTCTATGAATATTCAGGTTTACCCGACATTACTTGGCGCACATTTCACGTATTGTGAACGAATCTGGCCGAAATTAATTTTAAATTATTGATAATTATAATAATACCAGTTGATTACTGTCCCACAACAGGGCAACAGACCGAATCAAATATCACATATCACCTACCTATGTTAGCCAATTGTTGAGAGTCGAGTAGTTTGATAATTACGGTAAGCTTTACTATTACTAGTATGTACTTATTTCCATGTTCACTAACAATAAGCGACACTTATATTAATTCCTAATACATATTACCTACAACTAATTTGAAATTTCAACTCTCGATGCTGAGAAAATCCAACCAACCTGTCAATTAAATTCCTTTAACTACAGAAAAACTTTTTAAAATTGAAATAACAAGCAATTCGTGCTTTCGATCAATCGAGATCACACACAATCCATACACCCAGTCACTGTAAAAATAATAATCTCATCTGATGAGATTATTATTCTTAAGAGAGGGCACCAGCAAGTCTCCAACAGTAATTTCTTTGAAATCTCAAATAAACAGACAACAGTGTAAGGCCCAGATTCAGAGACCACACTTTGACTTTACTTTGATGGAAACTTTGCATTATTATGCGTTTAAATAATGTAGTCCTTCGTGTTAAACTAATTTCCTACAAAAGAAAAGTGTAGTAAAGTCAAAGTGTGGTCTCTGAATCTGGGCCTTAGAGTTGATCTCAATTAATTAGATTGAAATCTTGACATTTGAGTATCTCATCTGCCAATAACATCTGAGCATTAAATGTGTGCTGTAGATAAATAAAGTAATCTTATTATCTTGCAAATACTTTAATTAGTGTCAGACATCACTGTGAGCAGGGCTTGTTAACGTTACCAAATTCACGATAAAAGTATCGGTAAGTAACGATATTTTCATAATGTTAATTTATTAACGTTATCACTGGTATCGGTAATTTGGTATCGGATCAGTTTATTAATGTTCCCTGGTAACGGTAAAAGTATCGATACTTTTACCGTTACAGTCACTTACCTTCCATTTCGGTTAACCCACGTAGGTAATTTTATATACTAAATGAACAGATAAACCGTTTGCGTTCGGTTTTGGGTGGCGACTAAACTCACAGCAAGTGGAAACAGAAAAAAAAGCTATTATGACGACATAAATGCGTCGTAAGAAAGAGATGAAAGAAAAATACCGTTACTTATAGGGTTAATTTGGTATCGGTATCAAGTATCGTTACCTGATAACACTATCATTTAACGGTAAATCATTGATAACGTTAAGTCAAATTACCGGTAAAAGTCCACCCAACTATCGATACCAGACTTAACGTTACCTATGAAATTAACGTTACCTTCGAATGAAGGAGGTAACGATACCTAATTTTTAACGGTATTCAAAGCCCTGACTGTGAGTTTGCAGACATTTCATTAGACTGCAATAAAACATGATAAAGTGAGTCGGTGGGTACACGAAACAATAATCCTTAAGCCTGCAATACATGTTGGGCGAGCGTTGACGAGTGAAGGCCAATACCAACATGTAGACGGTACATTTGCCTTGTCTTGCCATCACTCGGTGTCACTCGCCTAGTTGGCCGAGTGAAGACGAGCGCCAACGTGTGTAGACCTCATTTGGCGTAGCTTGTCATAACTTGCAGTCGCTCGCGATCACTTGCCTCACTTCGGAGCGGTGTCGGTTTTTCTGCACAAATCAAAGGAATTCGCGCGCGCTCGGCCAATGGTGTTCACATGTTTGTCCAAGCGCTATGCATTGGCTTTCTTCAAACTTGCCAAACGTGTAGACAGTAGCGCTTGCTTTGTGTCAATTTGTCTAGGCTCGCGTTGGTCTAAGCTCGGCCAACATGTATTGCAGGCTTTAGATTTTTGTAGAATTCTGCGAATCAACTAAATATGATCAAAACGACTTTATTTTCTAATCTAGGTAAAAAAAGTTAGGCTTCAAATAAGAGTGAAATAATAAGAGCTGATTACAGCTCGTAGCCTGAACAATTCCACCATGATTCCCTGGTCGACCACCCCAAAACCCATATGCTTCGACTAGGGTTCAAAGCCTAGGGAAAGAGAAGGCAAAGGTCATATTGCTATTCCCCCTTTTTTCGGAGGGTGGGAATTCATTAAATGACTGCTCCCGCTCTGGGCAGAGCGGTAGGGAGTGTCAGATTTCTACTGACAAAAAACCATGTTCCTTCTTAGCCCTTTGTGTCCGGGTCCGCGGTATCTCTATCGAACAATCCGCAGCCACGACAGGCTTGTTATTCCCCCTTGATCAAAATTAAACATCTAGCTAGACTCGGACAACAAACTAAAACTTATATCACCTCAACTAAACCTGTATAAAAATGAAATGAATAGGTCAATAAAACATTCGCAATTATTCCATTTACTCGATAGAATATGAGGACCTACATCCGGATCCCACTGAATATTGCCGCAACCGTGGTTGACCGCCATGTTTGACCAACTACCGTAAAAACCAGTCAACGAATTGAAACACGTGTGTTTGTACAAATTGGTATTTTATTATACCAATGTCAATTATTCGGCCAACTTTTGGTTTTAGTTTAGCATATTCATTAATTGAGTGACGATTTAGTCGTAGTAAACGTAAACAGAACTTTGCGACCGCGAACCGGAAGACGTTGCGTTGGAAGGCCTCCCACTAGGTGACTAGGTGGACCGATGACCTGGTGAAGGTTGCGGGGATCCGCTGGATGCGAGACGCACGGGACCGGTCAATGTGGCGACACTAAGGGGAGGCCTATGTCCAGCAGTGGACGTCTTTCGGCTGAGATGATGATGATGAAGATGAAACGTAAACATTACATAATCTTCAATCGAAGAGGAAAGCGTGTTGCGCCGACCCCAAATAGAATGGAGCAGTGGCAGTTAGATGATGATGATGGTGATGAATGTGACGGTAATCGAAAAGGATCCAACCCACAAAAACTATGAGCATTGAATCCTATTTCGTTCCATTGCCAATGGAGAAAAAGTGAATGAGTATCAATTAATATCATCACAATGCTGGTTACTGCATTCAAAAAAAAACTCCCGCGCGGTATACTCAGAACTTTAAGTCGGTAGCACAAAAAGAAAAAGGGTAACCACACTAAACCCAAAGCACTCCCATTCACTGCCCCAACCACATGCATCAACAGTGGAGTCAGTATCAGCGACTGGACGAACTAAGTGTGAGTTGTGACCCACATCGCTGACCCGCCGCGCGCCGCCCGCAGCCGAGCCACGGCTAATAAACGCTGACTGCCGACCGCCCCGCGACGCGTAGTAACGGTATCCGTAGACGAACAAGTCATAGGCGACAGCGGGGATTGGTTAGAAGAAAAGACAATATGGAGGTTTTAGACAAGGACTAAGTCGAATAAGTGTAATCGTGCTGGGCCAATTATGAGCAGTGTAGTAAAACATGACTATTCTCTTTGGCCGATGGGTGACATTGACATAGAAATTCTGACACAAGGTTGGGGACTGACCGACAACACGATGAAAAACAAGATTCTCTTTAAAAGTTCGAGAGAAATACTAGACACCGTACACTGGCAAATACAGTATTGAAGTATCTGTCATTGTCCGGTATACGTAGCCTGTCCGCAGTTTGACCGGACCGGTTTGACTGATCTTTCAAAGACGCTTAAGTATGTCACTTGTGAACTGATGCGTAGAAGGTTTTAGATACCTCTGGCGTTTTTAAAGTAAAATAATCTTAGACCCTTTGTAATTACCATAATTCGTGTGGAAAATGTTATGGTGGTGACACCATAGGCATACTGCAACTTAACTTACGTTATCCACTTGTCAGAAATCTCAAGTAGTCACTGGGAACTGTAATTGTCACTAACATACCACCCACACATTGAATCGAGCAGTCAATTACTTGTAATCAGCCCCTTCATCGCTGCAAGCTTACAACTTAACTACCCGCAATCACAGTTAACGGTCCGCGGCGCACGCGCACTGATTCACTGCACTACACCCGTCTCGCTCACACCCACGCAACTTCGCCACGTGCGAGCGAGACTGAACAACAATCGCCATTGACGTTGTGGGAGACAGCCCGTCAGACAGTAACCGACAGATTAAATGGTGATTATGTGTTTAAATGATTAATTAAATGTTACAGGCTATTGTATTAATCCTTTTTAGGTTATTGTAAACGGATATTCGATTTAAGGCCGACAATTTTTGTGTGGTTTACACAATGTACAGGTAAAATGAAAGTCTTCCTTCCTGAATTGTGTGGTACAGTTAGATTGTCGGTTTCTGCTCATTTGAATATCTGATATGAATACGGTATAAAAAAGTTTTTGAGAAGAAAAAGCTGTAAAAAGTTGTACGACGGTTTCGCCCGCTCAAACACTTTTCTCTTTCTTTTCAGACAAATGATTCTGGTAATGGTACGTGCAAGACAGTCGGTATAACATTCTCTGGGAGGAATGGCCCGATCGACATCGGTCACCCATCCACAACGAACGACGCTTAACCTCGTTAATCAATCGAGCAAAGCGTCCTAGCGTCATTTAAAGTTTAAGTATGCCTCGCCTTTCAATCTTCTCTATTTTGACTCTTCACATGAATTGCTCATTACTGAATTACTTTCATAATTATTTAAGGTTCAACCTTTGGTGTTTGAATGAGCCTTTAAATTAAAAACTAAAACCTCCAATAGGGGATCGGAGTTCGGACTGGGTCAAAATAATATGATTCTGATTAGTCCGTAAGTTAGATTATCGAAAAATATTGAATACGTGTTTTTTGTTTTATCAAATCAATAAAAAATTACTAAGATAAAACGCGTCAAAGATCTTGGAGTGGGGCTTGAAACGTCATTAAAATTTGTGTCGTTAAAATGTACTATCATATGACGTCACACGAGTTTTCGAAGCACTGTATCGTCTTCATTTTAAGTTTACGTGAAAAAAGAAAAAATACGTGTCCAATAATTTTTGGAAATCTATCTGACGGACTAATTAGTTTTTTTTTGTCCGATCCCCTATTACATATAAAACGAAATAAACTGAAAATGTTTAGTTCAGTTCAGTGTAGCGGTACAATGACCCCGGTTCACCTTATTAAATTATTTCTTAGAGTTGCCTATTCGTCACATGCGCTATACTGATAAGCACAGTGGTCCCAGAGTTGGGCTTCAGATCAGGCAATTGTGGTTTTCCATCAGGACAGGACTACATAGTGTGACACATACGGACGAAGTTTTCCTCTCGGCGTGAAAACGTACATCAACAAAACATTTTTGACCCTTTTCAGGTGAACTCCATTACTTGATGAAATATTTCATTCATAACTGGAAAGTAGGAAAAGGCAAGAATTCATAGTTTGATTACTTAAAGTAACCATAACATCGTTCACATAGAAAACATCAAAAGCACCATCAGTTGATGGAAACCGCAGTTGTCGTTATATTTCATTTGTTTTTATGAACTTTAAATAACATGCGGTATGCACGAAAACGTAATTTTGTACACGATATGAAAGTTTTTAGAAAATGTTACAGATTCATATCAACCTAAAGGTGCTTGCAACGGCGCCGAAATATCTGGAACTCGAAACAAACAGTAAACATGGTAAATATCCCGTTTTCACTGTTAATGATAATTGTTCGTGGCCATGTAAGTTTAAATACTTATTGTGATCATTGTCTTCTATAGAACTTAAATGATAGTGTTTGAGAATGTTGCCCTAAGATTTTATGCATCAGGGGCCCACAAGGTTGACGCCTGTCGGACGAGCTGCAGGTCGTTAGAAAGAGATACCGCGGCCTCGGATACAATGGGCTAAGAAGGAGCATTGGTGGTTTTAGTCAGTAGAAGTCTGACACTCCCTACCCCCCTAGGAGTCATTTGATGATTTCCCACCCTCCAAAAAAAAATCTTATGCATCTGCTTCTGTAATTGAAACCTGTCAGCTCTAGAATCAGCAAGGTATTAACTACAGCTTAATAAAGCATTATCCCATGATTTTTGATCATTTCAAACCAATATGTTTTCCACAAATTGAGAAATAGCTAATTTCAACGTTATAAACCTTTAACGTGAAGTGTATAGTCGATATCGATATATAGATTGAAATCTTTGATACAATAAACTTGCGGTAACAACTGGGTTTGTGATTGTGACCCAGATAGACAGTATATGTAAATAGTGTAGTGGTATGTTTACCCACACATGCACGCACACCACTTGCGAGCTTATAAGTGCCTATGACGTTGCACCGTCAAGTCAAGTTAAGTTCGAAGTCACGCGTCCCCGTGACAACACATATAGTCGGTTACTACCCGTTACTCGCGTCAATCATTTATTGCAGTATTGTACCGTGTTTAGTTATAGCAAATACTTTATTAAATTCATAGTGCAACATAGAATTGGACATTTCATTTATATCACGTCCCAACAAAAGTTCTATATTGGTGACCCCGACGTGGTGTATTGAATACTATATTTGTTAATGTCTTAACCACAAGATCGATTGTTGGACTAGTGGTCACAAGCGATCAGTGAGTTTAGGTTCTATGATCTACTAGCTGTTGCCAGCGGCTTCGCCCGCTACAACTCGAAAATTATCCCACGGGAAGACAAAAGCTATCCTATTTGTTAATCCCGGTTATAAACTATACTACGGCACAAGGGCAAAGAAGGAACATGGGTTCGGTTTTTAGTCAGTAGAAGTCTGACACTCCCCTTCGCTCTGCCCAAGAGCGGGGGGGGTCATTTGATGATTTTCCACCCACCAAAAAAAAAAAAAAAGGTTATACTATCTGTGTACCAAATATCCAAACCCGTACAGTAGTTTTTGCGTGAAAGACTAACAAACAAACTTTATTTTAACTTTAACGTTTATAATATTAGTTGGTTTAGCAAGATCAACAGGTTTTCTCTTAATTTTCATCTTACGATATCCATGCGCATGCCTGGGAAAGAGCCATCCTTTGTTTATTTTTTTATTTGATTAAGTAACCGACACTAATATATCTTTGTGACCAAACCTTATCTACACTGGCATTATTATGAGCCTCCCTAGTATAACCTGAGCACTGATGTAGAAACTTTCCAACAACGATCCATAAACCAAGAACAGGACAAAATTTTCATAATTCATGTCTAATTTTTCACATCTTTAAGCATAGCAGCATGTAACCACCTTCGCAGCTCCTCATCCCTTTCAATAAAAGCAGTGAGAAGCCACTCATCGCTACAGTTTCCAATCGTTGAGGAAGTGGCCCCAGGCGCTCTCGAGTGTCCAGCTGTTGTCCTGTTGACAACAGATGTCCCGTCGCCTGGGGTTTACTGCTGCCTCCTTTACTGGCACTAGTGTGTTTTGTAGCACATTCTGCTTTAGTTATTGTTAACTTACAGTTGAATGTGTTGAATATGGTTAGGTATGTACTTTCTGATACAATTTTGTCGTTATAGGTGAATGCGAAACGTGGTCGCTCACAATGGGCCTCATCAGAAGGCTTAAAGTCACCCAAAGGGCAATGGAGAGGGCTATGCTCGGAGTTTCCTTGCGCGATCCAATCAGAAATGAGGACATCCGCATGAGAACCAAAGTTACCGACATAGCCCGAAGAATCACCAAACTTAAGTGGCAGTGAGCAGGGCACATTGCTCGCAGAACGGATGCCCGATGGGGCCGGAAAGTTCTGGAGTGGCGACCGCGAACCGGAAGACGTTGCGTTGGAAGGCCTCCCACAAGGTGGACCGATGACCTGGTGAAGGTTGCGGGGATCTGCTGGATGCGAGACGCACGGGACCGGTCAATGTGGCGACACTTAGGGGAGGCCTATGTCCAGCAGTGGACGTCTTTCGGCTGAAATGATGATGATGAGGTGAATGCGACAAGGTAGCTTCTTTCATCAAATAGTCACTCAAGGAAGTAATATAAACTGTGGAGGTAGTATTGGTGATTTTAATCATTAGGTATTACTGTTGTAAGTTGAAAACCTTTTGTAAATACAGTAAAGAGTAATTATACATAATGCTATACTTAACTTATTGGTGGTTTAGTTATAATGCTAAAAGTTATCCTAAGGATTGTAACTGCCTCAAAGAGATGTCAGCAACATGGAATGCCCCGCAAAGGCCGACGCCCGTCGGGGCTGCGGATTGTCGAAAGAGATAACTCGGCACACAAGGGCGAAGAAGGAACACGGGTGGTTTTTAGTCAGTAGAATTCTGACACTCCCTTTTGCTCTGCCCAAGAGCGGGGGGGTCATTTGATCTGCCAGCCATAAAAAAAAAAGCACCTTAACCTAATATCAACGAGAGGCAAGCAAAACAAAATTATAATAATAATAATAATAATAAGTTTTATTTCACCTTAAAAATGTAACATATTGATCATAATTAAGAAGCAGTTAGAATTAGGTACAAAGAATAAATATGAGCAACTGCGCCTGAGCTAGGCCGAGCCTGTATTTCAGGTCACAGTTCTCTTCCCAGAGTTATGAACGGTATTAACAATGTTGTATGACATTTTAGTATAATCGTTTTTCATGCACAGGAATTAAAAAGAGAAAAAGAAAAAAGTTTACAAAATGTCAATTTGTTGTGTGATTTGTGTGTGTGTGTGTGTGTGTGTGTCTTTTATTGTGAAGTAAAAATAACTATGAGATTAGCTATAACCTTTAATACTAACCTACGTAACTTTAATATAAGCAACCACCGATAATGACTTAATTCGTTTACAATAGGTACCAGTATAAATAGCCGCTAGGTCTAAGTTTAAACGCTTACGTTGCTATATCAGCCCACACACACCCACCATACAGAGTAGCTGACTAATACAGACATTATAGTAACCGACTGGACTATTGCAAATAATTGAGGTGTTGTGTGGTCTTCTAAAGATAGACATCCGTAGTGTTCTCGTGGGAGGTGTGACTAAGACACTGATGACCACTACCGCATAAGTGGATTTCAACGGTAGGCTTAGTGGTGAAAGTTCAAACTCCAACAGAGCAATAAGATTTAGCAACAGTAAGTTGTGGGTTCGAACCCAGGCAGGCGCCTTACTTTGTGTAATTTATTGCTCTCAAAATGGTGAAGGAAAACATCGTGAGGAAACCAACAAAAAAATTCTAAAACATGTGACATCTACCAACCCGCACTGTGCCCATGTGGTGAATTATAGCCCATCCCTCTCCTAGAGAGGAGGCCTGAGTCCCTGCAATGGGAACATTATAGGCTGATGATGAATAAGATTTAAGTGATAAAGCAGTAATTTGCACATTACATGTGCTCATCGGCATGTCCGTTATCAAAACTGAAACTGTTCTACTTCTTCTTCATAGCAAAGTTAGGTTAGGGTCTTTGACTTGGCTGTACAAGCCGTCCTGAAATATCTCGCGGGCATGTTGGTTTCCTCACGATGTTTTCCTTCACTTCGGTGAAAATCATTTAATACGCACATGAATCCGAAAATCAGAAGTACGTATCTTGAGTTCTAACTTGGCAGTCCGACATAATATACCTATAAATGGAACAGAATTTGGCTTTTATATTGGTAGAGCTTATACCATATTGTAGACGAATCATTATCAACAATACCAGCACTATTCCAGTGTTCATACGCTCTATTCGTCTCCAACTGGCTGTCATAATGACGTACATCAGGCTCTACAAAACATCACTCCGAATAGATTCACTCGGCGTTCTATTACAAATCATTGATCACTGATACGCCGATTCTGAGCAGACTGCACAATTACCACAGTATAACAATGTACAGAAGGACTACTCCAGACAAACACTGAAATACCTAGTAGGTTTGTAAACGAAAGGGACTCTCTAGGACAGAATTAAGTCGCTTACTGCAGACTCCGATACAAAAGTCTGCAGATTTAGCGAGTCTCGAGATTTAGGAGATCTTGTAAATAGCATGAATGCTATTTCGAGAATGAGAAGAGTCACTTAACTGAGTTTTGGCGTTGCGCCTCAAGTGGACCTAGGCAGGACATCTGGCTAGACGCGGAGATGGCCGATGGAGCAAGGCATTGACTGAGTGGTGGCCAAGGTTAGGCAATAGAAACAAGGGCCATCCTAAAGCTCGTTGGGTTGACGACATCGTCAAAGTCGCGGGAAACGCCTGGATGAGAGACGCACGGGATCGGAACATGAGGTGGAAGAAAGGGGAGGCCTATCTGTACCCAGCTGTGGGCGATTCCGGGCTTATATGATAATGATGACCTACAGAAATTGACACTAAAGCAAGTTGGATGCGAAAGCCGATGGAACAGGTTTTGTGGCGTCACTTAGGAGAGGCCTATGTCCAATGCTAGACTGCGATAGGCTTAGTTGACTTCTGTCCAGGACTTCTGCCTACGTTATCGTATGATGCAGTGCCGAGCCGCGAGCCAGACTGCACAATTTCACAGCTGGTCGACTACTTAATCGTTCAGCGCCATGTCTTCACGTTCACGGAAATTAAATTGTTCACGGAATCGCACTTGCTGTTTAATTATGTAGGCCTTGTTCCGTAACCATATTTTTTATCTATGCGCGCACTGTGCTTGCGAACGAATGGAAAACGTGTTGAATCCAAGATGGCAGCAGCAACGGTTGCCTAAGTGCGCGCTCCCGGTTAAAATCCTTGGACTGAGGGTTTATCGTCGCTAAACGGCTTCTTTCTGGACCGATAGTGATTTCTGAAGGCTCATTTACTTAGTGCAGTACAGACTTTGTTACACCAATTTTTGTGAGTGGACAATCGGACCGGCCGGTCGTGGGGCAACGCCAGCCACGTGCCACAAGGACAAGATTCCCTCGAAGAGCCACAGGAAGCTAGCAGGTGAGTGACGCACTTTATGCTTGGTCTAACCGTCTCCCCGCGAGCAAGCACAGTTAGTCAGTTAATAATTAAAATACGTATCGAAAACTGCGCTTGCCCTCCAATGTACCATCATCGGCTTGGTACATTTTTTGGTGCCGAAACCAGGGAACAACGGATATAATTCGATAATAAGTATTCATTCGTTTACCCGCTAACAGTAAAGTTCTCGTAAAATCTTAGGTAATTTTCAACATTCGACACAAAGAAATTAAAATCATTTTTTGTCCCACTTACCCCCAACTATTTCCCACTTTTGGGCAATACATATTCGTTTTAGGTCGATTGCTATACATTACACTAGTTTATTTCGTTATTTGTTGAAAAACAAAAAAGTGAATTTTCAAACGTACATCGATCTTTTTAGAATGTTATCATCGATAAATTCTTTGTGTGTCCGATGCATTCTTGTTCATTCGCTATAAACTCGTGTGGCTACACGTATTTCGTTGTTATATTCCATCGAAATTATCATACAAATCGATATAACATCGAATAGAAACGTAAATACCACAATTATCCATACTTAAAACATTTCTTCCATTTGAATGAACTGATTATTTTGTATTTTTCATCGCCGCCATATTGGTTCGAGTAGTTCGTTGTTCTACGATTTGAAATTGAACTGAACCTGTGAACCATAGACAAATTGAATTTGTTTAACGTTTAGTTTATTTTTTCTTTCTATTCAACGACACTATTAATTTGTTGGATTAGCGTTGTGACTTGTGGTGAATGAGCCAAATGAACTGTGATTGAACAGTTGACGTACGGTGGTCGGATTTCGTTCTATTCAGTTTGGAAAGGTTTGTTTACCTTTTTCATTGTTAATAATTAAACATAACGGTGCCATTACTTGTTCATTATAGAATCTTATTGTTAAATATAGATTGTTTTAACGTTAATAAGACTAACTAATAAACAAAATGCCTTACTATTCTAAAAAATCATTACGTAGATTGAGTAAAGGTAAATCGGTTGAAGTCGAATGCCCAACCGAACGCGACTTACCGGTATTGCGTAGAAAACGTACTTTAGCGTTTAATAGGTTATCTAAGACGCTTGAAGTCGCTCGCTTAGCGGAAAATAATGAATGTGATTTAAGTAAATTATTGGCACATTGCTCAGACTTAACGAAATTAGTAAATAACTTTGAAGAAGCCCATGATGACATACTTAGCTTATGCGAACTTACGGATGAACAACAAGTGGAACAAGATAGTATCAGAGCCGACTTCGACGAACGATATTATGAGATTTTAGCGATACACCGACGCTTAACGACGGTCGATAAGCCTAACGCATATAACGATGAACCAAATAAATCTCATAATGAGCCGTCGAGTGTACTCAAAGTAAAATTACCTAAAATTAACTTACCGCAATTCAGTGGTAACATAAAGTTGTGGCCCGAATTCTTCGATATCTTCAACTCGCTGATTCACGAGAATGGCTCACTTTCGGATACGGAGCGCATGCATTACCTCGTCTCTAGCCTGACTGGTGATGCGTTAGCACTTATACGAACCTTTCCTGTGACGGGCTTATACTACCACGAAGCATACTCTGCATTGGTTGCGCGGTATAAAGACAAGCGGGAACTTGCCTTTACTTGCTGGAGGGAGATCTTGAACGTTAACCTGAAAGCCAACTCACCCATTGATTTACGACGTGTCCTTGATTCTTTCAACGAAAACCTATCGATTCTCAAACGGCAAGGGCTACCGACGGATCAGTGGGATTTTGTAATCTGTTACCTTTTACTATCGAAAATGGATTCAAATTTGCGTTGTGCTTTTGAACGAGTTACTACTTCTCATGAGTTTCCAAAGTACAAAGATCTCAACGATTTCCTGTACACTAGATGCGAGGCCTTGGTTCGCGACACACACTTCTCCGCAAGTGGTCGCGATAATCGTGCCAACGAAAAACCACAAAAGCCGAGTGGTTTACGGAATTCTAACACCGCGGTCGTAAGTAAAAAACCTACTTCGACATTTCTATCGAATACAGTAGTTGACAAACCGCCAGTAGCTGCGCCCACATCATCGAATTCAACCACATCGAACGCAACTGCACCATCATCGTCAACATCATCGCGTCCTTCACAAACAGCTCTTGTGTCACCAACTGAACCTCGAAAGTACAGGTGTCCGTTCTGTGGGGAAGAACATTCCATTAATCAGTGCAAATCGTTCACTGACAAATCTGTTCAAGAAAGACTTGACCACGTGAAAACCAAACATTGGTGCTTCAACTGTTTGAAGCCATCACATGGACTAAAAAACTGTAAGTCAATGTTCACGTGTCAAGTGTGTCGTCAACGACATCACACCTTGCTACATCAAGATCTAGAGGTTTCGAAAACCGATAATACCGAAAAGGCCACTACCTCGCAGGTCAGTGTACTTACCAATATCGGTGATCGTTCCATGGTTCTGCTGTCCACAGCTAATATCGAAATTCGTGATTCATCGGGTCGTTATCAAAGTTTTCGTGCGCTGATTGATTCCGGAAGTCAGGCCCACTTCATAACTGAACGCGCTGCTGAGCGTTTAGGTCTCCAACGAACGCAGTCAACGCGTAGGATTCACGGCCTAGGTCATGCTTCAACATCCGCTAGTGGTACAACCAGCTTAAGCGTAGGTGTCCACGACAACGATTTGTTTAGTATTGAAGCGTTAACATTACCTAAGATCTGCGGCAATATGCCAGTCGTTAAGCTGAACAAATCTGCGTGGCATCATATTCGAAATCTAAACCTAGCGGATCCTGATTGTCACTTACCTGGTCAAATCGATGTCCTTCTCGGTGCTGAGGTCTTCCCTTCACTCCTGTTACCAGGTAGTGTTAGTGGAGGATTGCACCAACCATCTGCAATCAACACTGTGTTCGGCTGGATCCTACTAGGAAACGTCAGTTGCTGTGATAATCACGAACTGCCAAGGTCGTTCTTCGTTTCAAACGATAATCTGCTCAATGAGCAGGTTAAGAAGTTCTGGGAAATGGACAACATTCCTCAGTCTTCAAAGTTAACTCCGGATGAAGAACTCTGTGAACAGAAATTCGTTACCGAACATTCCCGCGATACTTCAGGGAGGTATACCGTTACTTTGCCTTTCAAAGATAAAGACAAGAATCTAACTTTTCCTGGATCACGAGAATCTGCTTTAAGACGTTTTAAATCATTAGAACGCAAGTTAGCGGCAAATGAGGCTTTATGCGAACAATATTGTGACTTCATGTCTGACTATTTACAAAGTGGTCACATGAGTCTAGTTCCTTCAAAAGAAATCAACCAGGGTTGTTATTACATACCTCATCACTGCGTTTTGCGACCTGACAGCGCAACAACAAAACTAAGAGTGGTCTTCGACGCTTCTGCGAAAGACGCTCGTGGTGTGTCGTTGAATGAAGCTTTACTCGTAGGTCCTAAACTGCAGGCTAACATTGCCGAGATCCTTCTTCGTTTTCGAACACATTTTGTCGTATTTACAGCCGATATTCGTCAAATGTTTAGAAATATTACTATGTCAATTGAAGATCGAGATTTCCAAAGAATTTTTTGGCGATTCAAATCAACAGACCCAATTCAAGAGTATCGATTAAATACTATAACTTATGGATTATCATCGTCTCCTTTTCTAGCTTGCCGCACTCTCAAACAACTTGCAGAAGATGAAACCGACTTACCTCTTGCTTGCGAAGTAATGACTTCTGATACATTCGTTGACGATATCGTGAGCGGCAGTTCTGATATCCAGAAGGCCATTCAAGTCAAAACTCAGGTCATCCAGCTTTTAAAGAGAGGTCAATTTGAGCTGCGTAAGTGGGCTAGCAATAAACAAGAGGTGCTTGCTGATATACCTCCGGAACACTGTCTAACTGACTTTGTGTCTATGGACATCGAAAAGTCAAGCACCCTGAAGATCTTGGGCCTGAAGTGGTGTCCCAGAAGAGACAAATTTTTGTTTGAGGTCAAACCTATCGATCGCCAATGCACAAAGCGTGCGATTCTAAGTGAACTCGCACGTATTTATGACCCCTTGGGTTTTCTAACTCCTATAACTTTCTTAGCTAAGTGCTTAGTTCAGAAATTGTGGATGTTAGGTATTAATTGGGACGATTCTCCACCGTGTGAAATCGTTGAACAATGGCGTTGTTACACTGAGCAGTTACCTGTCATTAAGTCCTTGGAGATCCCTCGATGCATTTCTGTAAAAGATATGAAATCATGTGAACTCCATGGCTTTGCTGATAGTTCCGAGTCAGGTTATGGAGCTGTAATCTACTTACGTGTCACTTGCGTCGATGGTAGTGTATCTGTCTTCTTTCTGTCTTCAAAATCTCGCGTAGCACCTGTAAAAAGAATATCATTACCTCGTCTCGAATTGTGCGCGGCGGTCCTCCTTGCCGATCTTCTGAAGTTCGTCAGAGAAACCTATTCATCATTTTTCCCCATAGCTGACACTTGTGCGTGGTCAGATTCGATGGTGGCATTATCGTGGATTCGGTCTTACTCGTCACGTTGGAAGACTTTCGTCGCCAACCGAGTGAGTCATATCCAGGACACTATTCCGGAAGCTCGCTGGAACCATGTCTCCAGTTCAGATAATCCAGCTGACATTGCCTCTCGAGGTCTTTATCCTGCTGAGATGGTCAACAATTCGTTATGGTGGGCGGGGCCCTGTTGGCTCGCTCAACCTTCTCACACTTGGCCAAACAACAGTGATAATGTTGACGAAGCGGATGTATTATCTGAAGAGCGCGCGGTCTCTCTGTTTGTTCATAACGACACCAACGTCATTGATTCTTTACTGGAAAGTTTCTCATCAATTCGTAAAGCACAACGAGTACTCGCGTATTGCATTCGTTTTGTAGAATGCTCTCGCAACAAATCTTCGCGAAGGTCTGACCATCATTTAAATCGAACAGAGCTTCACAACGCTTTATTGATTTTCGTACGCAGAGTACAATCATTGCACTTCGATGAGGAAATAACTCGTTTGAAAGACTCAAAACCTCTTTCAAAACCTATGCAGAAAATTAACCCTTTCTTAGATAAATCGGGAATTCTTAGGGTGGGCGGTCGCCTATCTCGTTCTGGGCTCGAGTATGAGCATAAACATCCTGCGCTGCTACCTAAGGATTCTAAACTAACGTTCATGATCATCGAAGCACTCCATCGTGAGAACTGTCATGCCGGTATAAATACAATGCAGTATCTTTTGACACAGCAATTTTGGATATTATCACCAAAACGTGCAATCCGTCATTGTTTGTCAAAGTGCTTACAATGTTTCCGCACGCGCCCTACACCGCTTGAACCTTTTATGAGCGATCTACCAGCGACTCGCGTCAACCAAGTCAAGCCATTTTCAATCGTCGGTGTTGACTATGGTGGACCTTTTCGCATTAAGTTAGGACGACATCGAGGAGCTAAAATAAGTAAAGCGTACCTTTGCTTGTTTGTGTGCTTCACAACGAAGGCAGTCCATTTGGAAGTCGCTTCGGACTTGACTTCGGACGCTTTCATAGCAGCGCTTCGCCGATTTGTTGGCAGGCGGGGTCGTGTAAGCGTTATCCATTCAGATTGTGGAACCAACTTCGTGGGCGCTTGCAACCAACTAAATGAGTACATGAAGGACGCATCTAATTTCGAAAACATAACATTTAAATTCAATGCTCCGGCTAGTAGTCATTTTGGCGGTGTATGGGAGATACAAATTAAAGCAGTTAAATCCCATCTTTATCGTATTATCGGTGATCAGACATTAACGTTCGAAGAGATGACAACGTTGTTTGTACAAATCGAATCTATGCTGAACTCGCGCCCTCTTTACTCGCTGAGCTCAGATCCCAATGACTTAAACGTATTGACTCCGGGTCATTTCCTCACTTTAGAGCCGCTTACTTCGGTCCCTGATGAGGATCTATCAGGCATAAATCTTACTCGGCTAGGAAGATGGCAACTCATCCAGCGATTCCAACAAGACTTTTGGAAACGCTGGAAGGTCGAATATCTACAATCGTTGACTCAGCGAGCAAAGTGGACTAAGCATTGCAAACCGTTAGCTGTAGATTCAATCGTGGTCATCAAAAACGAAAACACTATACCGCTGCATTGGCCTCTTGCTCGGGTCACGCAATTACATCCGGGTCCTGACAGCGTGGTACGTGTGGCCACCGTGCGCTTGGCCAATGGATCAGTTGTTACGAGACCTCTTGTAAAGTTGTGCCCTCTGCCAACTCAGACTGATTAGATAGATCGTTTACCGTAACTTAAATTCATTAGATTCTAGTTTAGTTTAGGTTAGTGTTAACTTTAGTTAGTGTTAATGTCAATCGATCACATCAACTCTTCATTCGTTTTTATCCGTTGTTCTCGAGTTCCGCTCTTTCAGCGTAGTGAAAATACTATGCATTTTGGTGGGCGGAATGTTCCGTAACCATATTTTTTATCTATGCGCGCACTGTGCTTGCGAACGAATGGAAAACGTGTTGAATCCAAGATGGCAGCAGCAACGGTTGCCTAAGTGCGCGCTCCCGGTTAAAATCCTTGGACTGAGGGTTTATCGTCGCTAAACGGCTTCTTTCTGGACCGATAGTGATTTCTGAAGGCTCATTTACTTAGTGCAGTACAGACTTTGTTACACCAATTTTTGTGAGTGGACAATCGGACCGGCCGGTCGTGGGGCAACGCCAGCCACGTGCCACAAGGACAAGATTCCCTCGAAGAGCCACAGGAAGCTAGCAGGTGAGTGACGCACTTTATGCTTGGTCTAACCGTCTCCCCGCGAGCAAGCACAGTTAGTCAGTTAATAATTAAAATACGTATCGAAAACTGCGCTTGCCCTCCAATGTACCATCATCGGCTTGGTACAGGCCTAGTACTAACACCTGGATTTGTAAGGTAAATAGGTACTAAAAAGGACGGAAGGCTTTGATACAGAGAATAACTTCAACTTTCTAACAGGCCTTTATATTGAATTTAAAAAAATCATAGGCGGTTTTGCGACGGTACCCGAGGTCGGTCAGCGGATGGGTAACTAAGCAAGGAGTTTCAAAGGGTACCACTACTTCCCGTCGGGGCTGCTGGTTGATTTTTTGGGCTAAGAAGGAACATGGGTGGTTTTAAGTCAGTAGAAGTCTGACACTCCCTTTCGCTCTGCCCAAGAGCGGGAGGGATTATTTGCTGATTTTCCACCCGCCCAAACAAAAATAAAAAAGGGTACCACCACCTATGTATTTTTTCTCCAGGGTGGTCCTATTTATAAATACAGGGTTCAGGGAACAAATATGATTGAATATCCCTCCCACAAAACACCATGCTCTTCACATTGTGTTGAACTTACTCATCGGAAATGTACTGAGAATAATCATAATAGCTAATCTTTGTGCATTACCATACAATATGGTGCAGAACCGGTATATTACTGGTGACGTCAGCAAGACCAGGCAGCCATTACATCACGAGCTCTGTATGTAGTCTATTATTTTGTGGTAGAGGATCAGGCTATGATGGTTACGTTGGGTTACTGATTTAAAGGTAAGAGTAGGGCTAGATCCTAGTCTGGTTTAGAATTAGATGATAGCTATTTCATGTCAACAATGATTGATGATTGGTAACTAAGAGGATATTGAAGAATCTTGACTTTGACTTTGACTTTGAATACAGGCTTGAGGGCCTATTAATGCGCAAACTAATACCATGAGTTAGATTGGGTCTAGAGATCTACTTTTTCGGCGATTATTAAAAAAAATAAGCTGCAGACATGTGAGCCCGTTTGCGCGTCACTGTCCCATAATCCTTGTCTATTTTCTAAAGAAAAGCAACAAGTTGCCCTCACTATTGTTATCCTGACGATGCAGATGTCATCAAAGTGTACAAGGGTCCTATCCTATGTTGCTTTACTTTGTAGGAATAGGAAATACCTTTACTAACTAGGCACAATGCACTTATACTTATGAATTAAGTACCTACCTACACATATTGATTTACGTAGATAAATACTTATTGAAAGTCGTGATTAGACGAGTAGGTCTCGAATCTTGATAGCTCACGACACTACACCTAAAGATGTACAGTAGACTTCAAGTATTTGCCATATTTTGTTCTTTTTTTCACTCTGCAAGCAGCCGACTAAATAATATTTAAATACCGTCCGCCCTTGAACTTTAGAAGCACATACTCCATCAAGGCTCGGATTGGCCAAATAGGCAAGTTTCCAAAAATCCTCAGGAGTGGTGTAACAATCCACAATTCTGGCGCGAGCCATCAATCAGGGCAGACGTGTAATCCGGCGCTGTCAGAGCGAAGTGGGCCGAGCTGGCAACAGGCTTCATTTGCAGCTAAATATAGATGAGTGTGTGTCGTTAGCTGATGGAGGTCTGTGATTAGAATCGAAAACAAGTGATTTGGAGTCGTTTGAGTGTTTACTGAGACTTCTAAATTAATTTAAGGAATAATAAAGGTGTTTATTTGAGAGAAGCACTTTTAAAATGCTCTTTTGTAGTTTATATTGCACTTAGGTTCATGTTTTATAGGTCTAAGGTTCAATTACCTAATAGGTTTCACGAAAGGTTTAAAAAAATAGTGAAACTACTAGACATAAGGTATCATTGCCAGCTTATGCCAATTCTTCAAAACCCTAAGGACAGACAGACGTTTAAACTCTACAGAAAACTTCAGAAGCGTACACATTAGTGGAGAGTGTGGAGACATGATTGTTTTGATTTGATTTTTAACAAAATTGGTACATCTACCACTAAAGCTATGCATATGGAAGGAACTGTTGTTGAAACCCTCACACGTCACAAACTCAAGGCAGCAGAGAAGACAACTACCTGGGCCGCTACTACCACCTTTAACAAAACAATCCTATTGCAGGAACGTTTTGATTCAGGCCTAAAACAATAACACTTTGTTTGGTACCATGACCTCTACAAAACAATACTGTTTTACTCTTGCTTAGTGCGGGGAAAGAACGAACGATCTGTAAAATTTGTCTATTCCCTGCTTTAACATGAAAGAAGCAACTAGCAATACGTAAACTGTATAGCTCTGTCTCTTTCTCAAAAATCCGGTCCGAATCGTATTCCGAAATGATAGTCATGGAACCAAATATAACTTTAATGAAAATAGAAATATTATTTACCATACAATTTTTCATTTTTATAGGAAGTTTTATGAAAATACATAATTAAAATCATAACATTTATAAAATCTTTGAGGATTTTCCTTGAGAAAGTAATAGAATGTTTCGAAGGAGGTTAAGCCCTTCATTGTAACATAATAAGATTCGGACCAGTGTTTTTTATAACTGGCTGGTATCATTATCGTTTTATATTAAAGTGGCATCCATGTCAATGCATGTGTCACTATACTTGTCAGTGAGTGGTTGTCAACAAAATTCAATAAAATTACATCATATGTTTATATAATAATTCTAAATTAAATTAAGGTATTTACTTTTCTTGTGTGCTGTGATTGTGAATATGAACCGTTTTCGATATTCATATATTTATGATGGACTTATGAAATATGTACCAAAATGCTGGTTCATAATAGGATGCGATATGTACTCATCTTATCCTTATTTTGAAGCTGGCTTGGAATAAAAACCATAACGTGAACGTGGACATGCGAATGTTTATTTTCCCTTGAGAGATGAAGAGCAACCAATGGAAAGAATATCATTAAAACTGCATCCATGCATCTTAAAAACCACTACCTATCACTATGGACCATGGAGCTGGTTAAAATAATTCCAGGAAATTCGAATATGGACTGATCTACGAGTTGTTAATCGATATTTTAAACTGTATAATAAAGAATTCTGACTATAAATCATTATTAACTTTGATCGTTTTATTTAAGTAGGTACCCAAGTACTTTAGGTCTGCTAAACTGCGTGTATAAGAAGTTGTGGATGATTTCAGGGTGACTATGTTCAAACGATGTAAGAGCGTTCGGTTAAACACGCTTGTGCGTTCCCGCGAGTTTGTAAAACTAGATTGATTCTCAGTAGCAATGTTTGGAAGGCACGTATGAGGCTGCTTTTCATCAAGCACACATCCATAGTACGCATCCTTCCATATAGAAAATATCTTAGTTGAATCCGTTTCCACCAGTACTAAGCTATGTGCACCAATGAATATGATTGGCGGATATATAACGCATCCATAGCAACGCAGCATAGCGCATCTCTGGTGGAAAAGCACCCTAATCCGGTGGTCCCTGTCGCCAAATTGCTGTCGTCAAACCCTGTTTAGAAACTCTGACACTAGGGTGTGTGGGGTCGTTAATTTTCAAGCATACAAACAATAACACAGCTGTTATTATAATGGTAGTTTATTGATTCTCCAGCAATACAAGTTATAGGTAGGTAATCTATAGCAACAGTACATTTTACAAATCGATGTTTATGATGTAAATACAAACTACAACAACATCCACTTTTTCTCAGGCATCTTTGGCAGCCTTACATACCTTAGTATGTCATGTAAAGCTGACTAACATAAATATGACAAAATACAATTTGTATTAGTAAAGAGAGCCTTAAAACTATGTTTGTAACACTTCAGTTAAGCACTAAGTCTTTGTGCTGCACGTAGGTACATATGACACTTGTCCATGAAAACGACGGAACACCACTTCCTGCGGCCTAATGTCCTCTTCCAACACGATTATGCAGATCCATAACATGTTGGTACTTACACCACGAACGCCCCAAAGTTGACGTAGGTAGCTGCGCGACTCCAGCAACTCCACACTCTAGCCACGTACCTACTTGGTCTTCTGGCGCACGTACTCCACGATGTCCTCCGCCGTACTGGTGTAGTGTATGCGGGAAATGTACACAGGAGTGTTTGGGTTCGCGGCACGAATATGCACGTTGGGCTCCGATGGAGTCATGTCACAGTGGTTCTTGTTGGTACAATGACGGTGCTTCCTCCTAACACCGTCACAAAATCATCATCAGCCTAGTCATAGTCTCTCTAGCTCTTCCTCCTTTTCGGAATGCGAGAAATACAAGATCGGTCGATGTGGCGATGCTTGGAAGATGCCTACGTCCTGCAGCAGACAATTTCTTGTTGAAAATGATAAAGATGATGCACTGAAACCACTGAAAACATAGTCCAATCGAATACTTTACGACACCATAACATTATGCCTGTAACATCCGAAGGATTGGGCAGAGGTGTTTAATACACCCCTTGCACGTATATAAATGTGTTTTTATTACCAAGTATATCACGGCAGTACATTTCTTTTGTATAATTTATAAAACAATAATATATTCGTCGCCCCAGATCAACTTATTTAGAATGTCAAACATTCCTGCTATTTGACATAAAAACAATCCTGCTCGCTGTCAAAAGGCACGTCGTGGTACCAATTGAATGAACTATTTGAGGTGACGTCATCAAAACGATATCAAAACTGATATTTTTAGCAGTCCTGCATTAAGATTGTTTTAAGGACGTGATGGTACGAAAATGCAAAGTAAGACTTAAACAGGACTGTTTTAAGACGTTGTAGTAGCGCCCCTGTCAGTGAATTACATTTGTCCCCGTACAAGGTCATATACTGGGAAACATTCGCAGAATACTAAATATCCACTGAGATCATCTTTTGACTCTCAATATCTTGCAGTTTAGGAAGGCTGTAGGTAGGTAGAAGCTTTCTTCTATCCCGCACCCTCTTTTAATACTATTCATTTTTATTTTTTAAATATTTCAATTGTACCTACATTTATATGGTATCTTTCTATCTGGATCTGTCTAGACATTAAGACTAACCTTCTCAGGTCATTCCTATCGCTTTTTCTCAATTAGTTTAGTAAAAGGTTGATCTATTTAGGACTTTTAAAGACTGTGCATTATCGCCTCGTTATGGAGATATATTTATTGCCTGACTTACACACTGCTGTGACATAAGGCTCCTCAGGAGTCCTCAGTGCAAGACTGGGTCCACTAAGAGTTGGCAGATGTCACATGTCTTCGGACTTTTATTTCTCTTTTATCTCATAATGGTTTCCTCACAATTTTTTCCTTCTTCTTCTTCTTATCGTGTGGGCAGTAAGGTCTAACGACCCCACACACCCTAGTGTCAGAGTTTCTAAACCGCCGCAAGGGCCTCTGACATGGTTTGACGACCGCCATTTGGCGGCCGGGACCACCGGCTTATACGTGCCTTCCGAAGCGCGGAACCATCTTTTTATCAGACAATCAGGTGATTCAAGCCTGCAATGTCCTAACCAAACTGAAAACAACTTCACAAAGTATGCTTCCCGTGGGAATCGAACCCACGACCACCGGGTCACAAGGCAGACGCCTAAACCACTCGACCACGGAGGCAGTTTAATTTTTTCCATGATGAAGTTTTTTTTTCAGGCATCTTCCCATCACCACTATAGTACCTATTAACCTTACACATTCTTTGACCATCAAATATCTCAGACCCATCTAGTAGGTACTTTCCAAATGGCTACTACAAAGAGATACCACCAGTTTTCATCTTTTATTGTTTTACAAACCTTTCTTTTTTTTTTTTTATAAATCTTTCTCTTGACTAGCTTCCATATTTTTTGATTGTAATTTTAATTGTGTAGAAATAAAAAAATATGTAGAAGGACCCTGTGTCAGCGTTAAGTAAAACCCTGATGTTCCATGAGCCAGTTTAATTCAATCAGCCGGTTTTAATAAGGTTTTCATCAGAGAGGTTTTTTTATCTTTAATTCTACTACACTAGTTTTTAGAGTTCCGTACCCAAAGGGTAAAACGGGACCCTATTACTAAGACTTCGCTGTCCGTCCGTCTGTCTGTCACTAGGCTGTATCTCTCTGAACTGCGATAGCTAGCTAGACAGTGGAAATTTTCACAAATTATGTATTTCTGATGCCGCTATAACAAAAAATACTAAATCCCATACAACAAACGCGATATTTTTCCCGTTTTGGTACGGAACCTTTCATGTGCGAGTGCGACTCGCACTTGACCAGTTTTTAAAAACGTTCTCAAACTAAAATAGTTCAGGTAAAGGTTAAAGTATTCACCTATGATGTGTGTTGTTCCAGCCGATATTGAATAAATGTTTACTGTCTAGGTGCTGTTTACATAAAATCTACATTTATATCAATTTACACATTGAGTTGATAAATGATAACGTGTGACAGATCGTTAGCACCTACGACCTGAGGACATTAACACCTCAAACTTTCCATCTATATCGTTCACACGGGGGCTCCCTAGAAACGGAAGAAAGATACATTTTGTTTATTGGATTTTAGATCTACATATGATAGCCAATGGCTGACCACCATACATCACATTCCGAAAGGGCCGCGGATTCAATATTATATCTTTGATCACGGCTGATATTTGTGGATATTTTATAGTCGTAACGGACGTAGACAGAATTTCGAACATCTGAAAACCCAGTCTAAAATATCAAGGCTTCCGTAAGACTGGGAAAACATACCTACCTAGGAAGTTGACGTCGGCCTTTAACTCATCGCATGCCGAGTGTAAAGTCACAATTAAAAAGCTATAATTGTGTCTCGCGTGGATCTACGTTCGCCCACACGAAGGGTTAGCCCCAACACTATTATATTGTTGTACTAACGGACATGCTATCAAGCTACCTACAATAAACTTCTTTAATTTCCAACGTAAACCCTTTTCCCAGAATAATACCAGCCACCTATTTCCCAACAATTAAGCCTTCTACTCCAGATCGTCCTAAATTCCTGTAAATAGTCTTAATCTTCTCCAATCAATAGCCACTTTTCAATATATATAGCATGGTGAATGACGGTCGTCGGCAGAGGCTGATGGGGGCAGGGGAGGGGGGGAGAGAAGTGTCAAATTTAAATAATGGCCGCCACGGGCTAATCACTGAGAGAGGATGTGTCTGTCTGGTGCAAGGTATAGACGGACTAGGGAATGTAATCCCGATCTCGCGAAATCTCGATTACCCGAGATCTCGCCTCATTTTTCAAATCAATCTCGAAGCATAAAATGATGAGATCTCGGCCGAGATTGACGACATCGAGCGGCAGTATTCAGCGACGTATGACGCCTGTTCGCGAGCGCGTGCGAGCGAGTCGCTGACTGGCAAAGGCAAGTGTCGGTATTTTGAGATGAAAAAGTGGGAGAATGATTGAGGGTACTCAAGACACACTTATTGATGGTGAGATTTAGGTAGACTGTCTCGTTGGTCTAGTGGTCGACTGCTGAGCATCTCATGCATTCTGGGTTCCGTTAATTCCCGGACCAGGCAGAGTATTATTGGATTTATCCATCAGGAAATTCCCAGGCAGTCACGGAATCCAGATGTGTGCCCGACTGATGGCAACCAGCTTGCCCCTATTACATGGAACTCAAACGCAACTGGTAAAATGTACTATTAGGTAAGCCTAACCCTTCGGGGATTGTTTAAGGTACTTGTTATATTCCTTTTGAAGTTGGTTAACATATTGGTCCTTCGAGACAGTACGAGGAACAAGCTGAGTATGATATAGTCAATATGACGCTGATATAATATCCTTTAATCCTATGTCATCATCATCATCGGCCTATAATGTTCTCACTGCAGGAACTCAGGCCTCCTCTCTAGGAAAGGGATGTGCTATAAACCACCACGCGGGCCCAGTGCGGGTTAGTAGATGTCACATGTCTTCGAATTTTTTTGGTTATAAGACACGCCGATTTTTCTTTCACCGTTTTGAGAGCTTTAAATCCTATGTGGAGACTAAACAATCCTCATCGTAACTAAGTAATAAACCTGTCTCCCGCTTCCCCTCCCAACTTGGACCACTCCCCACCTCATGACAGGCATCTCCAATCCATCAGGACTCCTCCATACTCAGTGGATGACAAATTGACAGTCCCTCATGACCGTCCATCCGTCACATAGGCCGTCAAACTGGGATAAACTTAAATCTGACGCGTCTCTCTAAAGACGGCTTACTAGGCTTAGTTCAGATTTCTTAAGGGATCCAGAATAATTTAAATGTGAAGGTTTCATAAAGAAAAAGAGGAAAAATACATAATAAAATAAATTAAAATTTATTTTAAACTTTTGCTTGTAGGTGTTTTAAATTTTCGGTACCTAAATAATATTCAGGAATGAAACTCGAGACCTCTCGTATAAGAACGGATATAAAATATACCTAATTAATTCATAACATCATTAAAATATATTCAGTGAAAACTAATAGTATACGTTTATAAAGTTTATTTGTAATTAGAATTATCTAATAATACTTGGGTTACTGTCTACGATGTCACAAAAAGGTTTAATATGACACTCGTGCAAGAATGATTAAATACACATCCTTGTGTTCAAAATATAAATTGAAACGATCGTTGAAAACTGCATAATGAGATATAATTGCAAATTGCATTTTAATAGGAAACCATAAATCTGTCTACTTCCGGTTTTCCTCGATTTTATCCGACTGTGATGTAGATAAAAGGAAGTGTTTACATGCATGCGAATAATAATATACTCTGGTAAACGATTAAAACGGTTTTACAATAAGCGATTGTTTATTTTTTTAACGAGTACAAATTATACGTAAAAATGTCTCTCTTAATCTCTTCAGCCTAATTGAAATTCATTGCCTGTCGTTTTGGTTAATTAATGATAAGATTTAGCAAACGTAATTATTAACTCCAATGGAGTCTGTATACATAAGCCAAAAGTCTGACACTCACTCCCTACCGGTCCACCCAGAGATTCCAATTCTTCTTTCTGTCGTAGTAACGATGGTGTACCACTTTAAAATATCCACATTTATTTTCTTGGATATGGGTACACATAAGGATGAAACATACAACAATAGGGCTCAAAAAAATCTTGGGTCCAGTAGTCGTTAGATGGTCACAGTAATCCCAATTCCGTCACTTTGATTTATGTAACCCAAACAAGTTAATCAGCTTAATTATACTATATTGTTTATAAACATAATAATTATATTTACGATTACCTTCTTCGGAAAAATCCTTCGTGTATGTCATAAGTGTATTTCCAATTTCCATAGCGAATCCCAAGAAACAGTGTTCAATTTACCTGCAAAGAAAAACAAACTTTATTAGATAGATAGTACAATTCAGATCAGTGTTAAGTTTTCTTGTACCACCATGTGCCAGGCAAGAAGTGACGTAATAAAAATATTATCATGTAGTATTTAATTAATGCAGTAACTATGTTATTCTTAAGTATGGAAGAATGGAGGAAAAGCTATTGGCTAAGAAAATTCTTTGTTTTAAACACAATTTTCAATAAATATAAAAATAGTCATCATCATCATCTGCCTAGCCTTTTCCCAACTTTATTGGGGTCGGCTGCCAGTCTAACCGGATGCAGCTGAATATCAGTGTTGTATATGGAGCGACTGCCAGTCTGACCTCCACAACCCAGCTAGTAATATGACCCCTCATCATCTTCCTGCCCTTATCCCAATCTATGTGGGGTGGACGCAACACGTTTCCTTTTTCCATTCTTCCCTTCATATCCTTCCTCACACAAACCATCCATCTTTTCTTTGGCCTTCCTCTCCCTCTAAATAAATAAATGTTCATGGATGACATTAACATTAATATCCATCACCTTTTTTAGTCAATAATAGGGGATCGGACAAAAAAAAACTAATTAGTCCGTCAGATAGATTTCCAAAAAATATTGGACACGTATTTTTTGTTTTTTCACGTAAACTTAAAATGAAGACGATACAGTGCTTCGAAAACTCGTGTGACGTCATATGATAGTACATTTTGACGACACAAGTGACGTTTCAAGCCCCACTCCAAGATCTTTGACGCGTTTTATCTTCGTCATTTTTTATTGATTTGATAAGACAAAAAACACGAATTCAATATTTTTCGATAATCTAACTTACGGACTAAACAGAATCATATTATTTTGACCCAGTCCGATCCCCTATTATGGTTCTTTGATAAGACTGTGTAATAAATAAAGTAATGGTGTCGGATAATAATCGATAGCAAATCAATAGTGATGGAAATCAACGAGTCCCTTAGCCCGTATTCTCTAACTACAACAAAAACTATTTTATTTGCGCATTAATTCAGATTTCAACTGACCCGCTACTGAATACCGGCAATAAGGTTCACACCACAGCGGTAAGTTACTAATTGAACTATCACAGTTATGTTCTTACAGACACAATGAATATAATTACATTGCAACAAGATACATTAGATAAAAGCTAATAATCTGGCAACATTAACGGTCTATTGTGGACGGAGTCCCTCTAAATCCTCTTACGTTCCCTCCTTTGTTGTGGCATAATAGCGGCTTTGCTGCCGGTCCCCGAGTGAGAGAGCGTGAATATATTGTGTTATTGTTGGACTAAATGCGTTAGTGGGTACTTTGGGTAAACAAAATAGTTGTACGTAGGGTATTAGTGCATTGAGCGCTGTTTCAGAATAAATACGGCTGCATACATATCATTATTTAAACATAATTTCTGCATACATATCATCAAAAATATCTATGCAGAATATTCCCGGAATTCAACCTAATTATTTATTTAGACCGGACTTTCGAACAATAGATTATTTCTGGGAAGCTCTACAATCAAATCCAGGTAGATAGAATGTAATGTACCTACTGTAAATTAACATTTTCCATTTTTTTTTAACAAAACAATATAGGTACCTAATTCAGGGTACAAAATAGTGATATTCGTATAACATTAGTATTCATTCAGAAAAATCTTTAAAACAGTAACCTGCTACGGAACACAATATGTATATCGTAAAGAAAACCGATACAAAAGTTACATTCATTAATTTCCTAGAAACATTCTGGAAACAAAACTAGTCTGGCAAAGAATAAGTAAACACAAGCCGGGCAATAACTAACTTAATAACAGGTTGTCCGACCATATCTCACACGATAGCACAGCTAATAAACTAAAGTAAAACAGAAAATATTCCTACTATAGTCACGAACATATTACCGTAAATATCATCTTTGTATAGTTAATACGTGACTGCAAGCCAATAGGTATAACTATAGAAACGTAATACTAAAGCTAGAAAGGAAAGATGCAGGTCTTAAAACCTTGGGTAAGCAAGGTTGGTTCTTTGTCCATAATGAGGAAACCTGCTGACTTGCTAAGTTCCGCGTTCTGACATCTCTTGAGCTGAGATGAATGGGTAATCTCTCCAATTGTCGGTATTTGATAAGTGATGATAGTGTACAAAATGCGGGTAGGAATTGTTCTGTTTTGCTATTGTATTGTAACGGGGTATAGTCCTAATCTCAACGGAGACTAGCGTCTATGTCGGAGCGGGAGTGTGTGACAATGGTTCTCTATCTTCGATCACTCTCATAGTATGATGGTAAGACAACCAGATATGATTAGTAAAAGATTTCGCGAAGGGGAACAAAACTCGCATATGCGACGAAGCAGGGCGAGTGAGGTCCTCTTAACCCAAAATGACACAAGGCCCTTATTTAGTGGACTTAGCTACGAAGTCTCGTGTCCTCACTGTTCTAAATAGGACGAATGCAGTCGTTGTGCCATCTCATCGTAATTCACAAATAATCATAACACCCCAATTCAGAAAAATCACGGCAGGAGACAGCGTCATCTAGATGTCGAAAGGCGTCATCATCAGCATTTTATTTAGAAACCACTGTCTTGAACATTTGAATAGATTATAGCATCCTAGGTCAGGGATTACAAGACGCATCAGACCAAACAATCAATACAATTGAGTGACATATATTTTGTCATTGTGTTGTATTGGCTATTATTGCACTCGCATTGAATGCATTGTTGCTGCATATTTGTTGTTTTGGTCTTAGATGACATGATGATAATATTATGTATGAGTAGCTATTCTTTTGATATCATCATCAGCCTATAATGTTCCCTCTGTAGGGACTCAGGCCTCCTCTCTGGGAGAGGGATGGGCTATAATCTACCACGCGGGCCCAGTGCGAATTGGTAGATGTCACATGTCTTCGAATTCCTCGCGATGTTTTCCTTCACCGTTTTGAGAATGAGTTGAGATGACATATTATGATAATATGTATTCTTTTGGTATAGATCTATTATATAGGTTATATACATTACAAAGTGTGCGATAATAATAATACCTAAGTAGTTGCAATGTCAATTCTATGGTGTAAAGACACCTGTAACACACAAGGTAAATAATAATTTTGTAATATTATGTATTACAGAAATATGTGTGCTGCATTTATAATTGCGTATTGTTTTAGTGAAGGTTATACTGACAATGTAATATGACCGATAGGGCAACGTACCTACACAGGACTAAAATTTAGGCCTATGTATATTGTGTGTTTGTGTTTTTTTACTTGAACTCTATCACTCATCAATATGTTCTATATTGCCGTAGATCACTGGAGTTGTCATCGTTTCCAACTATAGCATAATCAGTCTCACAGTCCAGTAGATATTCCCACTTAAAACTGCTGGAAAACGTGCCTCCTCTTTGAGGGGGAGAAAGCCTCACTACCGGGTCAACTGCTGGTTGGTGGATGGCAGATCACCAGAGCTGTATGGATCCTTCTTAAACTAGCCAGCCACCTTAAATCTTTTGAAGAAAGATTTTAATAATTCTAATGTGTGTAAAGTCATGGGTCGTGGGATAATGCAGTCTAACGGAATCAGTGTTGTCTGTACTTTATATGGTATACAAAGACAGACCTACTAAATAAAGAGTAGAAATTCTCTTCTAGAAGTATTCGCTACACTTTTTCCACCACCTTTCTTTCAAAGCAGCCAAGCGGGTGCAATACGTACTACCTAGCTATCTTGAACACTAGTCTCGCTTTGTAACCCGTTCGCGGCGAGCAAGCGCCGACACATCCGGGTCGTGCGCCGCCTACCTAATGACGGGCGAGGGTTAACACCCGATAGTGTTCAACCTGCTCGCGATGCCTGATGTATTGGTAGTCGGAAGGTAAGTTTGTTTGTGGAGATCAACGTGATATGGTTGGAGGTAAGTGTTATCGAAAATAATTATCTTTAGAGTTTAAAGATGTTGTGTTGTACTGCTACTGTGTGTAAAGAAAATATTGAATTATATATGGCAAGAGTTATACAAGAACACCTCGCATCATCTCTCATAGTCGCGAGTAAACAGGCTTCTACTGGGTAAGCTCGTTCCATCGTCGACATCATCTCTGCCCTTAGGGCAAGATTGAAGTCAAGAGCAAGCCCATAAAAAAATAAAAATAAAATAAAAAACTACAACTAAAGAGAGGCATGTACCTACCAGCAGTGGCTTGAGTCAAGCCACTGCTGGTAGGTACATGCCTCTCTTTAGTTGTGCGTAACTACACTCTTAATGCAGGATCTGACCCTCTTAATTCTGATTTCAGATGGGATGATAGGAAATAGCGGTGACAAAGTAACTAAGCCAACGGTGATAATTATGACAAAGCACTTTCAATAAACCCATTCATTAAACCAAATGTCTTAATAACCAGTTCTAAAATGTAATTATTCCTATTTCCTAAAACAAGACCACCTTGTTGGCCATTAACTTCCCAAAAGGAGGAGGTTTTCAGTTCGATAGGTATATTTTTTTTCTCTATATAATAATATGTACTTACACCGATTACGCCGAGATTAATGATCCGATTTACGTGATTCTTTTTTTTCCATCAAGTATCTCAGTAGCGGCCCGAACTAGATCTGTGCCCAGTTGACGATGAGATGGCAATAGGGTCCTTTCCCATGGGACTCAAACATAAATGACGAACTGTGAGTACATGCCAAACCCTTTGGAGATTACAGTTTTCAAAATTATTATGTAACAGCAACAACAAATAAAATCAACAAACAACAACAAAATGGACACGCTAAAAAACAAGCATCACTTTGTAAAATCCGCTTAAACATTAAACACAGCATTCCGGACGCTGTGGACTGCGGACGGAAAGTCCGGACGCGTCCGTGTGTCCGGGGCGCGCCTCGCTAATGTGTCGGACGGTTATCGAGCCCGGATAACGGTTATATGCTGGGCCACCGGTGGTGTGTGCTTATGGTCAGGGGTTGTTTCATGGAGATGGTACAGTAAACCGTAGGAGGTAGCACCTGCCAAGCTATGGTTGTAATCTATCTGACACTGATAGAACAACGTATGGCCCTGTGCATTCTAATTTTGTAGGTTTATGTAATTAAATAGGTATCACTTCATTTTCAAGCAAATTTGGCTCGTCTTTCAGGGAGACAGTTTGAGTCCACTTTAGTTCTGCTTAGCCTTGAATGCTCTTAGCATGCTACTGGAGGATTCATGGTTAGGTTATCGGTTTATTTCATTACAAAAGACTTAATCCTTCTGGCAGGCGTGAAGTTATTAAAAAAATAATTTTAGAATCAAATAAAGTCGGTGGTTTTTGAAGAATTCCTTTAATACTGAGGGTGGAGTAAAATTAATAGTCATAACACCCCATAGATAATAAATTGTGTAGAATAAACAGGTATAACAACAGGTTCATGTAAAAACAACCAAAAAAAAAGTACCTCGCTATTTTCGCTAATGATGCATTTAAGAAAAGGGACGCTACGACCTAAACTATGTACCAAACACATTACTCTTGATGAGACATTACTCTAAGAAACCCAGCTGAACAAGTAATGCTTATGTAAATAGTGTACGTTCATAATAATATGTAATTAATCTTGTCTATTCAGCCGGCGTAATTATAAGATGGCAGATAGGCTCAACAATATACCTTGTTTCATGATTTATATCACAATGTGAACATGCGTCTTATTGTGACGGAATATGGAAGATTCTTCTTGTAATTATTTGTTCATACAATGAGTGAGTAGGTATCTTTGCTTGTAGGCTTCTTCCAAATTGTTATTCAGGTTAGGTTATATATTATAGTAAAAGCTGACTGGCTTGGCTATTGCAGTCTTTCTGAAAGTGGGTTGCCCTAAGAAGTTACCATGCTGGATTGTGTTATACATCTTTAGATTACCAGCAGTAATTACCTATTGCATTTGTACTTCGCGTCATCTGTAGTAGTCGGGAGCAGGTTCCAAGCTACCGCGTGGTTAGCGCTCCAGAGACAGGAAACTCCTCACAATGTGAGCCGAATGGAGAAGTTTGCCTTCTGAATCAGGCATAGAAATTCTTAGGCCTTTGATCCAACCGCCTAGCGAGAGTCCAAGCTCTTGGTGAACACTCCGGTGTACATCTCCCGTCTACGCTACACCACTACGGCGGGGGACATTGTGGAGTACGTGCGCCAGGAGACCAAGTACGTGGCGAGAGTGCAGTTGCGTGAGTCGCGCCGCAACGTCAACTTTAAGGCGTTCGTGGTGCGAATACCAACTTGTTTTCTGCATCTCGTCTTGGAAGAGGACTCTTGGCCGCAGGGAGTGGTGTTCCGTCGCTTCCGCGGGCAAGAACGCGCAGTGACCTAGTGCGCTAGTGAAGTGCTACTAACATAGTTTTAAGGCGCTATTAACTAACTCAAATTGTATTTTATTATATTTATGTTAGTCTGTAAGGTATTTATCTATGGGCCTTAGATGCCTGAAAATAAATTGATTATTATTATTATTATTATAAGGCCATTGGCCTTTACGACAACCGTCACAATGATAGCCGAGTTCACATTCCTGGTTTTCCAAGTCGAGATATTAATTATATTTATTATATTAATTAATTATTACTATAATTTAGATAAGGGCAGGAGAATGATGACGACAACACATCATGTTATTATTACAGCACATCTATTAACCTAAGTTGTAAACAAACTTCTACAAACTACTGGCTACTCTTGTATAATCCCAATTTAGAGTAAAACTAATTTACTTAACCACTTTTACTTAACCAATGAGTTATCTAAGCACTTTCTAGAGCCCTGTTCGGTTCAAACATGAGTTTAACCGGATTTTTTCGCTCGTATGCGCGTACGCAGCGGAAGCCGGTCCACTCTTCCGTGACGCGATTTCCGGTCTAGTCGATGGAGCACGATGTGTAGCATACGTAAGTATTGATATTTGTTTGTAATCTACTTTAATACTGAGGTTATGAACTAGGTAAGTCTAGCTAGGTGATTTAGTATTAGGTCCAACTCCAGAGAATACTAAACGTTCCTGATGTGGCCCTTTGCGAATAAGAAGGAATCAACATCATATCATTAGCATTCCTTTATTCCATGTATATAGGATTGGCACAACACGTTTTATTCATCCACTCTTACCAATTTATTAACCGTCACGCTTTATTTAATTCAAGTAACATTTCATATCACACTTTTGTGATTATTGTAGGATTATTTAGGTAACAATATTATTATATTAGTGTTTTGTCATCTAAAACGATTTATCGAGAGAAATCGTTTTTGTACATCGAAAATATTTAAAAAAAAATTGTCGGGGTGTTAAAGTAGGTGTATAATCAACAGAACACGTTTCCAGCATTTTTGGAATTTTTGTCTGTTTGTCTGTTTCGATGACTAAGCATCACGTAAAATTTACGAAATTAATGTTGGTAACTTTTATACATAAATAAATATTGTGCGTAACTTAAGGTATTACATAATCTTTGTTTCATCGTAATCGGAGCTCTCTATCAAAAGATATATGAATAAACAGTGTTGCCAGCTTAGTGGATTTTCCACTAAATCTGGTGGTTTTGACTTACCTTTTAGCGGACAAATATAGGTTTTAGTGGCTAGTGGATTTTCTAGTGGAATTAATTGGCACCAAAAAGTCGTTTCAATCGGAGATTAACCATGATGATACGAACGGGAACGACTCATCTGAATATAACTTAATAATATAATTTGATTGACATCTTTTAAAAAACAGTATTTTTAAGTATTTTGTTCTTCCACAAAAGCCATTAATTAATAGAGAGTTGAAGTTGATGTAATTTGTTACCTAATACGTATTTTTAATGTTATTGCTTTAATAAACTTTCCCAAAAATATTGTTTTCTTCTTGCAAAGGCCACAAATCTGCCAGAAATAAAGTTAGTGGAAAATTTTAGCGATTTTTTAAGACGTGCGATTATTTTTAGTGGAATTCTGGTGGTTTTAGACGTCGATTCTGGTGGGGAGCTTGATACTTCGTTGGCAACACTGTGAATAAAAAGTTTTCATGAAGAACTTAATCATTATGATCAAGAATGAGACATGCAACGACTTCTATTAAATGAATATAGTACTTATTATTAAATACCTTCACAAGATAACTTTAAAAAAGTTATGATAGCAAAAGGTACTTTGTAGTTTCAAATATGTATAATTCACTTTGTGTCACACATTCTAAGTCACAGGTTGTTGGAATTATTTGTTCAAGAATAATAATTTCATAGTTTCTAATTAAAAAAATAAAATAAGTGTTTGAAACTCTCAAGAGTAAAATGTTGTGAACTTATGACATTGTCAAGTGTACGGTCACTATACCTACAGTACTGCTACTTGGGTACAGTGTCAACTGTAGGTCAAAAGTGAACGTTCAAGTAAATCAGTCCTGGGGCGCTACTACAACGTCTTAAAACAGTCCTGTTTAAGTCTTACTTTGCATTTTCGTACCATCACGTCCTTAAAACAATCTTAATGCAGGACTGCTAAAAATATCAGTTTTGATATCGTTTTGATGACGTCACCTCAAATAGTTCATTCAATTGGTACCACGACGTGCCTTTTGACAGCGAGCAGGATTGTTTTTATGTCAAATAGCAGGAATGTTTGACATTCTAAATAAGTTGATCTGGGGCGACGAATATAATATTGTTTTATAAATTATACAAAAGAAATGTACTGCCGTGATATACTTGGTAATAAAAACACATTTTAATACGTGCAAGGGGTGTATTAAACACCTCTGCCCAATCCTTCGGATGTTTGTTACAGGCATAATGTTATGGTGTCGTAAAGTATTCGATTGGACTATGTTTTCAGTGGTTTCAGTGCATCATCTTTATCATTTTCAACAAGAAATTGTCTGCTGCAGGACGTAGGCATCTTCCAAGCATCGCCACATCGACCGATCTTGTATTTCCCGCATTCCGAAAAGGAGGAAGAGCTAGAGAGACTATGACTAGGCTGATGATGATTTAGTGACGGTGTTAGGAGGAAGCACCGTCAATGTACCAACAAGAACCACTGTGACATGACTCCATCGGAGCCCAACGTGCATATTCGTGCCGCGAACCCAAACACTCCGGTGTATATTTCCCGCCTACACTACACCAGTACGGCGGAGGACATCGTGGAGTACGTGCGCCAGAAGACCAAGTACGTGGCGAGAGTGTGGAGTTGCTGGAGTCGCGCAGCTACGTCAACTTTGGGGCGTTCGTGGTGTAAGTACCAACATGTTATGGATCTGCATAATCGTGTTGGAAGAGGACATTAGGCCGCAGGGAGTGGTGTTCCGTCGTTTTCATGGGCAAGTGCCATATAATATGTACCTACGTGCAGCACAAAGACTTAATGCTTAACTGAAGTGTTACAAACATAGTTTTAAGGCTCTCTTTACTAATACAAATTGTATTTTGTCATATTTATGTTAGTCAGCTTTACATGACATACTAAGGTATGTAAGGCTGCCAAAGATGCCTGAGAAAAAGTGGATGTTGTTGTCATTTGTATTTACATCATAAACATCGATTTGTAAAATGTACTGTTGCTATAGATTACCTACCTATAACTTGTATTGCTGGAGAATCAATAAACTACCATTATAATAAATGTGTTATTGTTTGTATGCTTGAAAATTACGGTCTTAAGGTCTAACGACCCCACACACCCTAGTGTCAGAAATCAGAAATCAGAAATAATTTATTTTGCAAAGAATATGTGTACAAAATATGATGGTAACATTGTAAAACGGTTTCAACACACTCTACCTTACGGCATGCAAAAAGTAAAGTAAGTATTATTATAAATATCATCATATTCATAGTCATAGTTTCTAAACATGGTTTGACGACAGCAATTTGGCGACAGGGACCACCGGCTTAGGGTGCTTTTCCACCAGAGATGCGCTATGCTACGTTGCTATGGATGCGTTATATATCCGCCAATCATATTCATTGGTGCAAATAGCTTAGCACTGGTGGAAACGGATTCAACTAAGATGTTTTCTATATGGAAGGATGTGTGCTTGATGAAATACAGCCTTATACGTGCCTTCCGAAGCATAGAGTGCCTTCCAAACATTGCTACTGAGAATCAATCTAGTTTTACAAACTCGCGGGACCGGGGGTGTTTAACCGAACGCTCTTACATCGTTTGAACATAGTCACCCTGAAACATTGCCCTAAAATCATCCACAACTTCTTACACGTAGTTTAGCAGACCTAAAGTACTTGGGTACCTACTTAAATAAAACGATCAAAGTTAATAATGGTATAAAGTCAGAATTCTTTATTATACAGTTTAAAATATCGATTAACAACTCGTAGATCAGTCCATATTCGAATATCCTGGAATTATTTTAACCAGCTCCATGGGCCATAGTGATAGGTAGTGGTTTTTAAGATGCATGGATGCAGTTTTAATGATATTTTTTCCATTGGTTGCTCTTCATCTCTCAAGGGAAAATAAACATTGGCATGTCCACGTTCACGTTTGAACCAGCATTTTGGTACATATTTCATAAGTCCATCATAAATATATGAATATCGAAAACGGTTCATATTCACAATCACAGCACACAAGAAAAGTAAAAAATACCATAATTTAATTTAGAATTATTATATAAACGTACGATGTAATTTTATTGAATTTTGTTGACAACCACTCACTGACAAGTATAATGACGTAATGCATTGACATGGATGCCACTATAATATAAAACGATAATGATACCAGCCAGTTATAAAAAAACACTGGTCCGAATCTTATTATGTTACAATGAAGGGCTTAACCTCCTTCGAAACATTTTCTTACTTTGTCAAGGAAAATACTCAAAGATTTTATAAATGTTACGATTTTAATTATGTATTTTCTTAAAACTGCCTATAAAAATGAAAAATTGTATGGTAAATTATATTTCTATTTTCATTAAAGTTATATTTTGATTCATGACTATCATTTCGGAATACGATTCGGACCGGATTTTTGAGAAAGAGACAGCGCTATACATACAGTTTACGTATTGCTAGTTGCTTCTTTCATGTTAAAGCAGGGAATAGACAAATTTTACAGATCGTTCGTTCTTTCCCCGCACTAAGCAGGAGTAAAACAGTATTGTTTTGTAGAGGTCATGGTACCAAACAAAGTGTTATTGTTTTAGGCCTGAATCAAAACGTTCCTGCAATAGGATTGTTTTGTTAAAGGTGGTAGTAGCGGCCCTGTACATACTGCTTTCAGATTATATCTAAGTACAGACTATTTAAACCATTTTAAACTAATGGCTTAAATGTGACTTAAATATTATTTTACCGACAATTTTTTGGCTCCCCTACCATTGTAATCGGCCCAATAAATGTTGATGATGGAGACAATATTAGAGTTTGATTTGCGCTATCAATTTAGGATTCTTGCTGATTTTGCAGGATTCTCGACTTTAAATATTTTAAACAAACACAGTAATTTGGCTTTTTATTACAAAAAATGGTTAATATAGTCAGAAACTGGCTTGTAATTAAAATAAACATTAGTGTTTCATTTAAGATTCGAATTGGATACCTTTCAAAGATTATTTAACTAATAATATCACTCAAATTACACTAAAAAGCCGTATACAACACAATACTTAGTCTTATTCATAGTGAAATTCTAAGTTCGACTAATTTGTCTATGTAATTATAAGCTTCTAAAACACAACTAGTCCGAAAATCTGGAAAATCCGAAAATCTGGAAAATCATAAAAGATCATTCACGGAACTAAATTTCAAATTTAAATCTTTCAGCCCTTTCATCAAAGTTTTACCCAAAAGACTTTCTAACAAAGGAATTTGTAATTTTCGTGAACCCACTGCTCCGTGTTTGTACATTAAAAAAGCGATTGTGTGTGCCCCGAATTAATACGGCTCGGACCCTGATCGTATGGATAAGCATGCATCGATGGTCAAAGCACTGGGGTTGGGTTCAGTGCCACTCACAGAGGAACCTAGACCTCTAAAGAACCTTTAAAAACTCTGAATAGTAAAATTCGGGCTTTAGAACGAAAGTTATACAGAATTTTGAAGGCCCAGATCCGGCTCGAAGGACCCATTCTTAAACCGTTGTTTACCGCTTTTGTGTTATTGATGGCAGCTACTGTTAAAAATGTAAAGTGTCTCAAAGAAAGCACTATTTTAAATAAACTTTTGTACCCATTTAAATAGTGATTCTGAATTTAATAGATTTGGACCAAAGAACCAATCATTGTATAGTTGGTTTTTATATTCTGTTCTTCATAATGTACCTACATTTAAATTCTTCAAGTCCTTTATAATTTGACTCATATTTTTCTACTTTTTATACTTCCGTGCACATCATCATCAACATAATTATCTCTCTTTGCCACACCGCTATCACTACTACCCCACCCGTACGCTACGGACCCACCGAAGTGAATACAGTGTACCTTACGTCTTACGTCATACCCTTTGCAGATTACTTTTATATTTCGACTGAAAGCCCACGTTTAATATTAATACGTTTTCATTAAATACATACAGTGGAGTGAAAATACATACTTTGAAGAACGTGCGTGTCTGTGTTGTGGAAGTTATCTAAGCAGTCGCTTCGAGGTATTCCCATCTGAGCACCTATTTTTAGAGCACCAAAAGTATTTCCATTAGAGCACCAATCAATATTTTGACGTGGTGCTCTAATGGGAACAATAAAAAATATTTAACTCATGTAAAAAATTGGTAGTCAGCTGTATCTGGTTAGACTGGAATATACCTCAATATATTTAGGAAAATGGGTGATGGTGATGGTCGGAAACTTTTATTTTGTACCCAGTATCAGACTGAAGCATCCTAGATTCTACAGGTGCGGCCGGAAGTTTGTGTTTCACTACAAAATGTTTAGTATAGCAGTCTGGGTCCCGTACGTATTTGTTTGTACCTGCTTAACAGCAATAGACCTTTTATGGGTCTATTGACCATGTTCTGTTCTGTCTCCTGCTGATATGGAGGGAGGTGGAAATTATGTTTTTCCTACTCCTCCGCTATTCTTTTCTGATTAATTTCGTTGCAGGATCCAAGACAGTTACTTAAATCGTTTCTCTGGGACTTCGTCGGGCTTCACTGACTCGGCGCTTTTCTTGGGTTCGCCGCTGTTGATTCTAGCTTACTGGAGTTACGGTGGTTCGGGAATAGTGTGGCAGGCTTATCCCAAAAAAAAAAGACCTGATGGGTCCCTAAAACGATGACTTGGAGTAGTCTGTAATCTCCTCATTCCACTCATTTCATTGCTGCGGAGAGACTCAATTGTTTCAATTGTCTCAACCCATCCTTAGCTGCACACAATAAGAGCAACATCTTACACCCTCTCAAGAGCAATAGAATCTCCTAGACAATACGGCTACTTGCACACCACTCAGCAACATTTAATCACACACTGTTCGTTGCCAAATTGCTGCGCTCAGTGGCGCCTAGTAATTGCTGTTATCGGTACAGTGTGTACTTGGGTTAAAATCGGTTCGTTGCTCTATTGGCTCGGTCGTGTGTACGGGCCCTATAGCCGGCCAGGAGCCGGGTAAGCCGGGTTGATTGATTAAATGGATTAATCAATGAATTGTTTTGATGGTATTATTGAGGTACAGGTAGGTATTATCGGTATTAGGTCATTTTTAGGGTTCCGTAGTCAACTAGGAACCCTTATAGTTTCGCCATGTCTGTCTGTTCGTCCGTCCGTCCGTCCTCGCTTAATCTCTGTGACCGTTAGCACTAGAAAGCTGAAATTTGGTACCAATATGTGTATCAATATGGAAAAAAATGTTTTATTAGGGTAAAAAAATCACTTCCCACTTTACTTAAAGGGGGGCTCCCTTTAAGTAAAGTGGGAAGTGATTTTTTTTTTAAGTTCAACCCTAACGTGTGATATATTGTTGGAAAGGTATTTAAAAATGAATAGGGGTTTACTAAAATCATTTCTTGATAATGTCAATAATTTCGGAAATAATCGCTCCAAAAGTAAAAAACAGGTATAGTCAAATAAAAGCCCTCTTCCTCTCTCCTACTATTGCAGTGCCCGACAGGGTCCACAATGATCATAACTTTGTAAAACCTACCATCTAAGTAAACTTGTGGAAGCAATAAATATATTGAGTATTGAAAACAATGTGCCCCCCCCCCCCCCCCCTCTAACTTTGGAACCATACGTTTAGAAAACATGAAAAAAATTTGAAAAGTAGAACTTTATAAGGACTTTCTAGGAAAATCATTTTGAACTTGGATGGAAACAACAGATGGAAACAGCAGTTAACCAATATATTTTGGTCCCTGAATCGTATGAGCACCTATACAATCCAGAGGTCAAATTTCATTGGCCCGATGAAGAAATTGTATAAATTATAGCATACCGTTTTGATACGGAACCCTTCATGTGCAAGTCCGACTCGCACTTGGCCAGTTTTTGTGTTTACATGATTGAATAACTGATGAAAAGACTAAATATATTCAGATGACTTGCACTTTAAAACTAGATAGGTATTCTATCTAATTTTAGTATGTATTGCAAAAAGTTTTCTTGGCTATTAATTAAACGCTGGAACTCTTTTTACCGCTTAATACATACAATTAAATAGTGAAATACGGAAATATTTACAAGAACACCTTCGTTGCTTGAACGGCTGCCTACCCTCTTCACAATAACTAGCATTAACAACCAACCAACCATGTAAAACTATGTAACACACTCATTACCATAACCATAACCCACCCACTCAACGCATTTTCTAAGAAAACCCGCACAGATTTCCACTCCTGCGCATTTCAATGCTAAACACGTGTGCAAGCGCAAATTAATTATTAATTTGTTATTAATTATGATGGTACGACGCAATCATTTGTCTATGACTGCAATGCTAATTTAATGGGGAAATCATGGGGTAAGTATTACTTCCTGTATCTCTCTTAAACAACACTATTTGCAATGTTTTATTGCAAGGTGGAAACAAACGTTTCCTGGTCATCTAGTAGGAAGTATAGCTTGTACCAATGCATACTCAAAGGTACTATCATACTATGAAACTTCAGGAAAAAAATCGTTGTTCTATTCAAGTTATGGTGCCTGCATATCCTATAACACCTCAGTTTAATAGATCATTCTATTTTTGTTAAGTAATTATTCGAAGATGACAAACAAAATGCATGGCATTTCTATTTTACGTTTAGCTTCAAAAACCAATAAAGACTTCTAAAATATTAAGTCAATTTTGACGTATGTAATAACAATAGCCACTCAACCGCGCACCCCGCGCGACTAGTTAAACTATACCAACGTTAACATTTTTACCACATAAGTTCTCTTCTTGAAAAACACTATCCAACCTCAAGTACAAATAAAAAACTTCTTTTCAGTTCCATTTCTTTACTCAAACTACATTAAACTTTCAAGTAAAACAGTTAGATCGTCCTTAACTACGGTAACTGTCTAGCTGAAATAAACACGCAAATACGCGAGCAACACAAACACGCCGGACAAATGTTGGCGGACAGGCGGCACGTTCCCGCGTTTGTTGTGGACACTGGACGAGGACAAACCGGACAACACGTACAAAACAGGTTTAAGAAGTATCTTAGGTTCCTCTGTAATCAGGTTGACAGAGGAATTAGCTCAGTACAACTGCAATAGCGGGAAAGAGGCACGTTCTTGGGATTGTTGTGGACACCGGGTGGGACAAGAACAGCCCTCACAAGCTACTGATTTAAGAAGAACCTAGTTATTTAAGCTAAACAAAAGAATCAGCCAACCCAAGAATCAAAATATTTAAATCTCCTCCGTTTTAGAATAGTTGTGGAAACTCATTCTGTTCACCGACAGCGCACCGGATCGGAAGCAGCTGCGTCAGACATGTAGCTACCCTGAATCGGCCGCCTGGACCGTATTCATTGATTGCGTTAGCCTTTTATTAAATAGTTGTTCGATGGACTGGATACGATAGACTTTGAATATAGATATGTTTTGTTGCAGATAATTATGCTATACGTTATAGATCATAAATATATGGGCTTGATGACAAACATAACTGGCTAACTGGTGGGTGTACCTACTTTGGTCTAACCCATCGGATAATACACACGTAAACGTGGATGTGGATGCGTAAATTAATATGGTACCAACCTGCATAAGGCCCACGTGGCGGATTGTAACCCATTTTCTCTCATATAGAGGAGACCTGTGCCACGCATTGGGAACATTATAAGCTGATTGATGATGAAATGTGGAATAAAAACAAACAAAAGCAATTAGAACGATAATGAAAACGTCACTCAAAATAAAGACACGTCAATTCCACTACCGAACAATCCTCCCAAATAAAAATAAATATAATTGCTGCCTGTTGCCGCCAATAAAAACCTGCGAGCCTGCCGCAGACAAACAGTCCAATTACATAAGGTAAACGACAACGCAGCGCTGCAGCGGCTGCAAGCGGCTGATAGCTGTAATGCGCTACGTTTGCAGCAACGCGTTCTGCTTATAACTACGGTATTTATTGCGAGATCAGTGCCGTGTGCCTGCTGCGGCGGCTATAGGCGATAGTTTTCAGTTGACGATTGCTATTGGTTAGTGTTTATAATGTAGATTGTTATACTGAGATATGCTTAATGTACAAAACATTAAGTAAGCAGGGCGAAAGCCAAAAATCACAGAATTGGTCTCAAGCTCAAACAACAGCAACAAAAAGAAAATAATGATGGGACAAAATGACAAAATCAAATATTTGAATCAGGATTTGACATTCCGTCTGTGGTTACAATAGTCGAAATGTCAAAAATTAAGTAAACTGACACTGGAAAGTTAATGTTGTCGAAAGTCGGTGTCATTGGTCGTCTAGACAGCCAGAGACAACGAAACATCTAGCAAAAACAGACACCCCTGAATTTTTATCAGGCGTCATTACACCACAGATTTCCACAATGACTAAAACTAGCCTAACGTTTAGGTAAAACGGCCTCATTAGACCAAAACTATATTTCCGCTCTCAAATCCACTCCATCATGGCAAAAAATTACAGTAATCGGCATCCTATTCATAGAATCATTGCCCATATCTCAACGTCAATGTGGAACTGTAATTTCAGAACGAAAATAACTCGGTAATAACTGAGCATAGACTCATTGTCATTGTCTATGGCGCGCTGTTGTTTCCCATGGAGTGTCTCAATTCCGCCATTTTGCGTCCACACAATACATTTCGACATTTGTTTCGCAAATGAAAATGTTTAGCGTTTTGAGTCGAGTGAGTGGGTGTTAATTTAATGTCATTAGTGAGTTTCATTTATGTACGCATCGTGAGCTAACAATACTTTGGAACAATGTGAAGTAATACAGTTGTTTGATGATACTGTTCATTTAAATGTCAATCATCATCGTCGACTACCGTTCGTTATTTCAATTCCAAGTACCTATTTAATATCCCAATGTATTTCTATCTCCCCTCACTCTTAGATATTTTCATAATCAAAACTTTTCTTACGAAAAATCCCACAAACAATTTTCAACTGTCCAAAAACTAAAACATTAAGGTATTAAAGTTTCCATCCACACAAAAATAACAATACCTGACTTTACTTCCTACTTCTCAGACAATTACATCAAAATGCCGAACTAACAAAAAAAGTGCACACCCATCGAAACTGTGACCGTGTCAATACGTGCTGAAAACTAGGTCGAACACAACATTACATTTGCTGATGTTACAACTTGTGGAGTTTATAAACAGTAGCATAATGTTTTAAAATAAATCGCATTGTGTGTATTTTTGTTTAATATTACTTCAAGCAGTTTTGTTACCGGTTAAGTACGAACGCGTTTATTTTGCTTATGTGCGACGAATTTATGTTAGCTACGGCTGAAATATCAGTAATTTTCATAAAACCAATGTTTGGGTTTTTCTAGCTATGGTGTTTATTAAGAAAATCTTAACATTCATAAGGTATTGCATCGCTATGGAGAAGTAAACAAATTTTGTTGTTCTCAATCTATCTGCCTTGATTTACCCTTGAACAGATGGACCACCATTGTCATTGGACTAAGACACATAGGGTGATTCTAATTTATTTTGCAACATACGAGACGTAGTATGAACGACAGAAGCAGTTCGAAAAGATAAGAGCAAAACAAGAACTGAACAACGCCATTCATACCTTGTGTGTTGTTGTAAGATGAAAGAAAAGATAAATGTATGTACTTACGGCTTGAATGAAAGCGAATTCTAAGAAGGCGGCTTATAAATTAGTATGAAGGAAAAAGAAGTGCTCTGACTGACGACAAATAAAGAATGACCACAGAGGAATGTCAAGATCTATCTACGCGTTTATAGAGTCCCATAAAAATGCCAGAATCTTCAACTGTCCCTAATCTCTAAATCTTAAAAACAAAGAAAGAAGTCATAAACAGTGAAAGGGGTCGTTAGTGTCTTATCAGTTATCAGCAGACGCCCCAGTTTGAGTTGTTGACTGAGCAGTGAGCATCTTGCGACGCGCTTTAGAAACACTAACGTGACTGGATAACTGCTGCAATTTGTTACTTAAAGCTAAACTAGTTACGTTTAAATGCTTATTGTTTTACGCCATATCTTTTCTGCGAAGTATATCCTGGGTTTAGTCGTTAGAAGGATAGTGGACAGTGTATTTCTTGTTTCTATCTCATAATGTACAAAGTAACGCGGCCTTTGATACAAAGGGCTAAGAAGGGACATGGGTGGTTTTTAGTGTCTGATAGAAATCTGACACTCCCTATCGCTCCACCCAGACTAGGAGGAGTCATATTTGGATGACTTCCCAGCCTCAAAAAAAAATTCTTTATTCCACGATAAAATCGCTTTTGAATTTAGGTACGTTTTTGGCGTTGATACTCGTCTACTTGGTAAGATTGTGTTGGATTAAGATCTAACCCGAGGGCAAACGATAGGTAACACTGAGGACCATAAGACCATAATGAACACAAATCCCGAAAAATACCATACAATGTGAAGATCGATAAAAATAACTCATAAACTCAAATCTAGGTACCTATAGTTTTTTTGTAAAATAAATAAATACAGTAATAATATTGTGATACGGCCAGCGTGGCCGCCGCCGTGTACACAATGGTCGGTTGACAATGGTCCGCGTGCATTAGCGGTGCCGGGCCGTGCCAGCCTGCGCGCGCGCCGCTATAGGGCTGCCACTCTACCAAGCGTACTGGCAGACCACGTGGCTTCGTTCAATAATATTGGTATTTGTGTTTTAGAATTACGAGTAATTTATAGTTTTATATATAATTATTTAGTATAGGCACAGAATACATAGGTAGGTATTCATTGAAATTCAAATCTCGACTGGACTAAAATATAGTATGGTAAAAAAAACATTCAGATATTACATAATAAATTCGAAAAAACATTGGTTTTATCGATAAAGAACTATAGACTATTTATGGATTAATTAATAGAACTACAACCAGTCTTAACAAAATCATGAATTAATAGTTAAACTAGTACTTTTTAATTAAGCAAATAACTGAATTAAATCGTCCATCAGCCCTATTACACCGGAGGCCGATTTAAATACACAACACGTCAAGTAGTTGTTCGAGTTGTTTCTTTTAGAAAAAATAACTCGTACTGTTGAGAGTCGATACTTTTGAACACAAATACAGTGCTAATGGCAGGTTAGCGCGAGGTTAAGTAGTTTTGACCGCGGCTTGGAATATGATGGGTGGCAATATTGCAACCGTGACAAAAATATTATTAAGTAAGACACTCATGTCAGACAAATGTCAATTATAGTAAGCAGGTTAGGCAATGTGACCGCGGCTTGGAACACGATGGGTCGCCATGTAGGTTGTCATAACAAAAACCTTTGAAAGAGAATTAGGTTATTCATTGGAATTCAACACTTGTGCACATAAAAGTAACTCAGTTCTGTTGTTTCAAAGTATGACATCAGAGGTAATCTCAAGGTTAAGCTACAAATAACAGAAAATAAATAACTATCGGACTATACTCGACGACATTCCTCACAAAATGAGAAACAATGGTAAGACGCCCTCAGACTAAGGGGTAACATGGGGGACGATCATAGATGGATAAGAGATGCCCAGGATCCAGTTGTAGACGTGAGATTGAAGAGCCCTATATCGGCACTGGACTGTTACAGGCTGATGATGGTTTTTAGGTTTCGCCACTTCTTCTTTTCAGTTAAGTCCCTAGGATGTGATAATATAATTTGAGATACTGTTCAGTATTGTTTACTACGTCATTTTTAGTGTCAGGAGTTTCTCAATAGCAGTAACGGGGTCTAGATTTGTGTCCGGTTGATGGCATATGGCTCGCCTCCTATTACATGGGACTTAAATAGAACTGGCGAGATGTGGGTATACCTCTGCCTACACTTTCCGCTATTACACCCGTTATGTTATGTCATGTTTTTAAGAGTTCAATAAGTATTACTGATTCTCTCTCAATCTTGTTTGATAAATGACTTTAGATTTTAAGTCTTCAAATGTGAAGTAATAAAGAAAGAAAGAAAGAAAAGAAAGAAAGAAAAAATGTTTAACTGTGTGTTGTATAACTGTCTACCACATCGATAGTATGTGTACTTACTTGGATTGTAGTACAGTAACGAACTGAGCTAAGTTAACTGCTAAATCGTGATAGGTTAAACTATTTTCTAATTGGCCAGATCATGTTTGTTATTCGAAAGTTATAATAACTAGCTTTAGTTAAGTTAACGTCGGTTACTATTGTACTTTGGGATACTCGGCTTCGAGTATATTTGCGATGGAGGGTTTTGAGCCATTAATTGGAGAAGTGTGTGTTTGAGAGGACCTTCATTAACTGATAATGATAAGTAAATCTATTATCATCATCGCCGTAAGACTGAACAGAGGTTTATTTCTAGTATATAACTTATTTCGTTATGTTATGTTGTTTGTGTGTGTGTAAAAAACGTCCTGATTGGTAGTACTAATAATATTTTCAGTAGACGAACGACCCAATAAATGGGTGGGTCTGGGTAAACACAGCAGGTATTTATCGGTATTCCTAGTTATACACACAGCTCGCGTGGAATTTTAATAAGCAACGATTACACACAAATCATGCAATTGAACCCGCCATTTTCATGATTGATTGACTAAATATTTAAAACGTTATAATTACTAACATTATGTCTGATATTTGATTGTGCGTGCTATTTTTATACAAAGTAAGCAATGTGTTTCAGAAATAAAAGCGACGCGGTAGACGTAGACCTCGCAGGAGATGAGAGATGGCGGTTCGAGCTGGACAGAACCCTGAACCAATGACCAGTGGTGCACAATGGCTCTGGATCAAAAGTTTTTGTGTTCATGGAGGGAGGCTTTCGCTCAGCAGTGGGATGTCACAGGCGAACAGTAATTATAGGCATTTATGCCAAACCCTTTTACAGGGTGTAAATGTAAATTGAGCTCAACGGACGAATATTGTTGTAAAAAAAATGCTCATTGGGTATTATATTATGGGTAGTATTATGGCTCATAGCATTTTCTTTTGTGAGTAGATGCGGAGGTTATTTAAAGGTTCAACAAATCATAATTATTGTTTTCTTTTCTATTATTTATTCTTGACTTAGAATACTACAATTATTGTGTGAGTCTACAACCATCCTTGACTATGCTCATAATGAATACCTTTATTTTCTGCATTATCTGATGAGAAAAATAAATAATTATAGACTTCAAAAGATATTGGAATCCTCAAGTAATAGAAAATTGTGTGGATCTACTTCTTTATGCTGAAAAATGTTATTATTACAGCTGTACTCATTATTTTAATAAGAATCGTGGTTTATTTTATATAAAATTTATCATACAGTAAATAGCTTAGCTTTAACTTCAGGAAATTAAACAATGAATGCATTCCACAATTGTGAAAATATTATATTTTCTTTGAACTATCTACAGTAGAGATTATACAGGTGTCGTAGTCAGAGACCTACAAACAGTACTAAACTCGTGCTTTAGACATTTATTTAGGGAAATTGTCTAGCATAATCAGCTCAGCCCATAATGTTCCCACTGCTGGCACTCCAGAGCTTCTCTCTATGAAAGGGAATGGGAAATAAATTTCCATGAGACATGTTGTACTTTCAGGTGGTATTGGGCGACAATCACAGAGAAAATGGTAAGCCAAAGTATGTGATAAATACCGTTCATAGATCTTGACATAAGATTATTTTTCGTCTCGTCGGGGCTGTGGATTATCGAAAGGATAACGCGGCTCCGACACAAGGGCGAAGAAGGAACATGGGTTTGGTCTTCAGTCAGTAGAAGTCTGACACTCCCCTTTGCTCTGCCCAAGAGCGGGGGGGATTATTGGATGATTTTCCACACACCAAAAAAAAAAAAAAGATTATTTTTCGTAGTAAACATACCTCTAGTATTTTTTCAGAAAAAATTGGGACATTCCTTGGTTAGATAGCAACAAAAAAAAAACAGTATTTTAAATGTGCGTGACTGCATGAGGTCCTGGCTTTGATGCCCAGGCCGGGCACAGTGTAAGTGAGTTTTTCCCTCGGGAATTTAGCAGCTACGGGGTCTGAATATGTCCTCGGTTGATGGCAATAGCCATATAGGCTCGTCCCCTACTACATGGGACATAACTGGTGAAATCTGGGTGTACTATGGGTAAAATATGCACCCCAGCCTAATCCTTCGGGAATTGCAGGCTTGATATTATGTATTTTCTCCTAATACTCGCCTCATGACCATTCAACATGGTAACCAACAGTCTATACTGAGTTTAACAGCCCAGCATGGCCCATTACGTCCACTTGGCATGCCACATGATCAAAACCTCATGATCGTACGACATGGGGGCCGCTCTATAAATCATACTACGTCTTACCACAAGCCCATGGCAGTATTAGCCATGCTAATCACGTGTTACAACCATAACTAATACATTATATGGTTCTCTGCCTTTTCGCCGAAAATTGTTTCCCAAATTTTCACTTGCCAACCAACGTTTCGCAGAATTTTATTTCGCCGAATAATCATTTGCCAACTTATCATAATATATTTTTTTATTTCCCAACCTCACAGTTACCAACTGTACGTTTGGTTTGCTTTTCATTATGACACTTTTTAAAAGGCCAACTTTCAAGTAGCAGAATGTTTTACTTTGCGTAATATTCATTTAGTTGTTTATTGTTTACCAAATTTATTAGCACGGTATTCATTTTGCACCTAAAGTATGTGTGTTAGATTTCGAAAAAGCTGCAATACTGAGTCTGCGATCAAATTTTGAAGAAATTTATTTACAAGGATGCCATTTTCATTTGGGACAAATTATATACAGGTAGTTATTGTTATTATTTTTTTTTCTTTATCTTTAATGTGACCTAACCTAACTTAACGTTTCCTTTTACAAAAGCGATTCGCTTCTGGCACATCGCCGGCCGCTGCCGCGGCACGCTCGCTTCGCTCGCTCGGCTCGTGCGTTGTTTGTCATAACCTAACCTAACCTAACCTTTAATGTGACCTAACTTATCTTAACGTTTCCTTTTACAAAAGCAATTTGCTTCTGCCGTTGTTTGTTATAACCTAACCTAACCTATCGTAACCAAAGATTTCTCGAACACAAAACTACATACACACATCAACACGGTCTAGGGATATTTTTAAAAAAGCGAATTACTATCAATGTGTTAATTATTTATATGACATGTATATATTTAAAATATACGTTATTTAATATTCTACCATTTTTTAATAATGGTTAAGGTACTGATTAAAATTTCAGGATTTTATGGAAAAAAAATGAAGCATAGACGGAAACCGTATATGAATTGACTTTTAATTTGTGAGTAAAAACTGAAAAAAATAGAAAAATCATTTAATTTGTGTTTATAAACTTGAAGTTAGTAGTCTGAGAAAGCGCCCATGATGTTCATAACACATCGGCAACGATTCGGCATGCTCAGAACAAGGTTGTCAATGTCTTGCTGCGGAATATTGTTCCATGTCCTTCTGAGGTGCGCAAAAAGTTGAGCTTCTGTAGCCAAATTTTCAGGAACTTCCTTCAGAGCTCTTCTTTGCAGCATATCCCACGCATGCTCAATGGGATTTAGATCTGGCGATTGAGCAGGCCAGTCTAAGGCAATATCATTATGTGTATGTAACCAAGCTGCTACCGTTCTCGCCGTGTGTGCCCGGGCATTGTCGTGCATGAGCAGGAAATCTTGCCCCATTTGTGTTCTGTGGAGCAAGATTACGAGTCCCAGCACCTGTTGGACGTATCGTTCTGCCGTCATATTGCCCCGCACCCAAACGAGATCCGTCCGTCCTCCAAGACGAATTCCTGCCCAAACCATAATTGTTCCTCCTTGGTATGGGTGAACTTCCTGAGGGTTCTGGAGACGGCTCCATCGTCCAGGAACTCGCCAAACACGCGTCCTTCGTGAATCTGGATGGAAGCCGAACCTGGATTCATCCGTGAACAGCACATTGGACCATTGCTCACGGCCCCAGTCCACGTGGTTCCGAACCCATTCTAATCGTCGTCCACGATTGCCTCTCCGTAAAGGTGGGACCCGGAGTGGTCTACGAGAGCGTAGATTGCTTTCATGCAGTCGCCTTCTTACAGTTTGGTCACTCACAAGCACTTGGTGCTCCACTCGCAGCCTTTGGACCAATTGAGTCGCCGTTGCATTTGGTTGAGCTCGCGCAGTAATTTGCAAAAATCGGTCTTGTCTGGGGGTAGTGATGCGACTTGGCCCCCGGTGCCTCTCCGCTACTTCACCTGTGGCACGATAGCGTGTCCACAATCTTGAAATTACATTTTGATGGGTCCCTATGGCCTCAGCAACATTACGCTGAACAGATCCAGCTTCCAGCATTCCCACAGCTCGTAACATCTCCGCCCTCGTCAAATGTCGGCGTTGCATGGCTACAATACCTCAATGTTAACTTTATCTTTCGTTTAAAAATGAAAAAAAACTGTAACTAAACGTAATTCGTATTGTTTTTTAAATTTCGCACAAATGAAAATTCCCTCTCCTATACATCAAGACATTTTTATGCCACCGAAACAAAAGAATTTTCAAAAATTTGAATTTGGAATTAGTCTGAGATAAATTACAAACAAATCGGTGTATTAAAGATTCCAATGCGGCCAGTACTTTTCGAGTTATTTAATTGAGTATGAAATATCCCTAGACCGTGTTGATGTGTGTATTCAGAGGAAAAACTATTGCTCTGCATTGCTGCCAATTTAAAAATTTAATGTTATTTTTGATATTCTTAAATAAAAAATGTATGAAAAAAGTCGTAATTTTTTTATCAATATATCAATGTATGAAAAGGAAACTGTAACACTGACAAAACGTCATTCGTCTAATAGTTGTGTTGCCTAGTAAAATGTTTGCCAAATGATAAATGTCCCAAACGTTTTGTGTCTTTATAATAATCGGCTTTACAATAATTCTACCAAATAAAACGTTGTCAAACAAAAATTTGGTAATCGTTAGTTGTCAAAGTGAAACATCGGCGAAACGTTGGTTGGCAAGTGAAAATTTGGGAAACAATTTTCGGCGAATAGGCAGGACACCACATTATATACGTATATTGTGTACTAGCTGCTGCCCGCGACTTCGTCTGCGTGAACGATATACATCACCAAAAATACCTACGATTATTAAATACCTTTTAAAAAATAACATTCATTTACCCCTTTCTTCTTTACATTTCATATCTAGGGAAAGTGCAGTAACAGAGGGAGACTGTCTTTTGTAAAACTGACCTTCAAAAAGTACTAAATTTCAGCCTGCTTTTAATAATTGACTTAATGGTGATTCTACTGAATTAAGTCATAAATTGTGACTGAAGCAGATGAAGAAAATAATGAATAAGGAATACAGAATAGGGTAAAAATACATACTTATAGGACTTCTCGATAAACAACATTAGTGGTTTGGCTTTGGAGCGAGATGAATTTAAGGCGGGTCCCGTTACACAACTTCGAGGAGATAGGTTCCGAAGAAGTATAATCGGGACACCGACCTTCAGCTTGATGGTATGCGCTGGAAGTCCGCTTGCTGACAGGGAGTTCAGAAATTCCACGGGTAATGTGTGGCGTCATCTTGCTCGACGACAGTGTTAATACCTAGAGGTGTAGACCACTTCATTCCTCTCAATTTCCGAGAGAATGCGTTCGTTTATTGCTGCAGCCTGATCATTTTTGGGCGTCAAAATGGCCCGCTCACACACCCGAGAATTCTGCTAGTGCGAATACGGGCGTGATACGACTGATGCCCCCGTACACACAGCGAATGAGTTCTTCTAAGCTGGATACAACTCTACCGAGAGACTCTGGAAGCACCACCTGTCCACCTCTCTCCTCTGGTAGAGTGCCTTCGCCAAGACTTAGAAGGACGTCGGAGAATTCTTGAGCACGTGCATTGCCGCCGAGCCGAGCTCTCATATTAATGGTCAATAGCAGCGTACGAACTCGTGACCACAACGAAGATCATTCCAACAAAGCATTCACCTCGTCAGCCCTCGATGCCCGCGTCACCACGGGAAGCGTTTGTCGGAAATCGCAGAACTGTGACACCACCCATCAAATGTTTGTTTCTGCGGATGTCCTGCAGGGTTCTGTACACGGCCTCAACTGCCTTCCTATTGGCCATCGTACACTCATCCCATACGATCAGAGAGCAATCCTTGAGCACGTGTCCCTTATCACTGTTACGTGACACACCACAAACAGGCGTTTCGGCGCTCTCTAAATCGATGGGAATTTTGAACATGGCATGTGATGTTTTGCCACCCGGAAGTAGTGAGGCAGCGAATCCCGACGACGCTATAGCAATGGCAATTTTGCCTTGCCTCCTGACCTCTGCAAGTATGCCAGTGGTAACAAATGTTTTTCCTGTTCCACCAGGAGCATCGAAGAAAAACATTTTACTCTGGTTTTGCCCAACGCTTTCAAGGACGGTGTCATAAATTTCTGAAGAGAACAAAGCGACATGGCCATTTTGTATGGTGGTCATTTCACCCGGATCATAAATTGTCTCAGCCTTATACTCCCGATTTTCACGGTCTTGATGCGGTGATGATTGGGGAGCTGGTAACCCATATTCGACCAGTGATTGCCGCCGATAGAAATGACCACGTCTTGAAGTGAACTGAGACAGGTGTTCAGCACGCGTTCATCAGTTACTTCGACTTCGTCTCCAGTAGCACGCCTCAAAGCTCGTAGAAAATCTTCAGACAGATGATGGCGATACTTCTCCCACAAACAGATGACGCATGCGGCTGGGACTGTCACTGACGCTCGCCTCCGCGAGGGTGTCATCCCAGTTTTGGTCACCGTCGAGAAGCGGACGTGTTACGCAGGTTGCTCGTTAAGTGGGATATGCCACGGCATCAAATGTCCTCAGAAAGGCGAAAGACGTTGGGCCTCAGACCGTGTGAAGTAACGACCGCAGAAAATAGCATACGCCATTGTTAGGAAGCACGTTATAAACTCTACACAATGCAGTGTCAGTGTCCTTGAAAATTCCCGGAAAACCTTCCACAGCACCTCCTCGTCGACGTCGGTTAAATACACCCTTTTGCTTGACGTGACCTCGTCATACGTAAGGGACCTCGCAAACTGGTCGACTTCACAGAGCCTGAAAAATGCCAAAAGAGTGGTTTGGCGCAGATTTCAAAGCGCTCAGCAACGTTGTCGGGATCTAACTAAATATATGCCCTGTCCGTTTTCTAGGTGGACGTCTAAGAAAATGCACAACTCCATCTATGACTTTTATTAACAACTATTAACCTCGCCAGCATGATCAAAAAATTATTTATTTCCAAAAAGGACTTACACATTTAATTCGACTTGATGTTTTTGAAATCTCATAGATGGCGCTGCTTTAAAATTTCCTTGATACTACTTAAATTATTTAATTATGTTTATCGGCCTAAGTTACTTTTATTGCGTGTTTTTTATAGTGTGAAGCTAGCTTATAGCATGGTTAACATAATAACAACATTCAAATATGCGTCGTTAGATTACACGTTGTTACAGAATGCGTTGAAGAAATAAAGGTTCACTGCTCGTTCCCCGTAGGTGATAGCGTGATAATATGTAGCCTATATGTAGACCCGACTTCTAAGTAATATTCGTGCCAAATATGAAGTAAGTCCATTCAGTACTTTTTGAGTTTATCCCGGACATACATACAGACAAACAGACAAACTGACAAACAGACAAAAATTCAAAAAACTATATTTTTGGCTTCGGTATCGATTGTAGATCACACCCCAAGTATTCTTTTAAAAAAATATTCAATGTACAGTTTTGACTTTCCTACGATTTTATTATATGTATAGATGTACGTATGTATTTGTTGTTGTCGGACATAAATAACGCAGTTAAGGTTGCCCGGAGGTGTGAGGGGAAAACTCATTACTTTTGTAAGTATTTTTTGTCTGTGTTCGATAGTAATGATGACTTTGCTAAAGTTGCAAAATAAACAACATTTATCTTAAAGGTTTTTGCCAACTTCACAAAAACTATTTATTATGCTATGAGATGTGTAAATCTACATGTTAATTCAACCAATAATGATCTTCAAAAAACCATTAATATCTAACAGGCTATTGAATTTATAAAAATAGTAGCGCTCTTTCGATTCCCAGCGGTCAAATAGATACCAATAATCCTAACAAGTCTTACCATGCCAAGTAAGTTTGAGTCACGCAAACTATGCAACCCTGAACAGGCAGGCAGGCAGGCAGGCGAACATAGTGACAGATCTTGACTACTACATATTTAAAAGGGTTGCACCGTAAACTATTTACTAGCGTTCCACGATACGCTTAGTGAACTGGCTTCGTAATATACATGGGGTTTATTAGATATATTTTGAGATTTAGGAAATCAGGAAGTGTTGTTTTTAACTTATTTACTAGAAATAGGAGCTAAAATTCAATATTAGTCATCATTAGGGACTATGACTATCCTAAAAGTTCGTAAGTTAGTCACTCCGGATACAGTAAACTAGGGAGAGGTACCACCAGAACAGCCGATTTCCTCTGTGTCATAGGAAATGACACACAGATGACATCCGCTGAACCTACAATACGATAATCTACATCTTGATCTCAAGAGATTATCTAAAACTCTTGAGCAGTCTTTGGGCAAACCAGGGCAATAGTGGGCTTCAGTAGTTAGTGGATCTAAGGCAAGCTGCTTTTATTTCAAACGTTCTATCTCCCTTGGGCGGTCTATAACAACTCTATTCTTTATCTAACGGCACCACCTATCGTGACTAAACAAACAATAAACATCCATTTATTCAAGCCCAATGTACTCGTACCTACATAACATGCGCAAGAGTTTCTCCAGCCTCGCTCACTCGCGTGTCAGAGGTCGGCTAACAGTTCTTTAATTCGCTATACTATTGCGCAGGCGACGCTCGCTATTATTGTAATGATGAACTGTTATTGTGGGCTGGAAAGGGCTGGCAAGTAAACAAATGACAGAACTGTTACAGTCTACTTTTTGTGACCTGAATGACTCAAAAGAGTTGGAAGGCAAGATTGATACGAAAGAAGAAGCAAATGTGGAATATGGTTCAAAAGAAGTAAAGCAGCGTCTTCTATGAGATTTAACTCGTGGTTCGAGGCTTAAAGTTCTGATACAGAACACAAACGGCCAAAAATCCATCTAAGTATTTTGTCTTCCAGTCTCTTTTTGTTGTCTTATTGTTAGTTGAAGATTTGTCATTTAACAGTACATTCCGGAAATATAAGATGGCAAAGGAAATATAGTAATGTAGACCGTAAGTTTTATTATCGACAATATAAGCCATAGAGGTACAATCGTAATCGACCACCATGTTGTTTCCCGGTACAATCGGTAAAGCGTACGAATCGGTGACCGGAATCGACGCACTCGGTGAGAAGGAAGTTTGGTTGACACTGCATCCATATCCATAGGTCACTGGGTCACAGCGACAAAGGAAATTGTTATCTTGATGAAATCTAATATTAGTGTAGTCGAATTAGCAAAATGGTTGGACGGAATTCGTGTAGTTGTAATTTTTTGTGGAATCATTAGAAGACATGAATATAAGTTTCCTCTAAGTTTGCACCATTCTTGTTATGTACGGAACATCGTTTAATATTAGGGTATTTAACACAAGTCCCATTATTTTGAAATTTTATTAATAACTAATTGTGGTAAGTTTAGATATTTGTAGATACCCCTTTGGTGTATAAATACTTTTCACCAAAACAGTGTGAGGTGTATGAATAACTAACTAATTATTATTTTTAATTTGCGGCTCAAGGGAAATTCAGCCTGTTGGTGCAAACTCGTAATATGCTTTTTAAAGCATCATGAACACCCAGTTATTTTAGCACCCTTTTGCACCCCTAGGAAACCAGGATTTTACAATACTTGTAAATTGTACTTCGGGGCAAATTAGTGTAGTCATGGATTTTTTAATATGTAATGTATTCTAAGTATACTACATTCGCACCCCATAAAAATAAGAAATATATAGCCGGAAGTTTATACAGAGCTAGCGTACGATGTTTGTATATAATTATAATGATGTCGAAGCAGACGCGGGCGGGCGGCGGGAGTGCTATGCGTTCGCGTTGCGTTTAGATCATTGTTTTTGTTGTGGCAAAAAGCGATCCGTGCGCTACGCAAAATAATTATCATTTCCTCTTATTTTAATAATAATTGTCAACGTTCCTAAACAAACATTTTGGCCCAAAAAAACTTATTTCGACTCTTGCATCCCTAGGTTTTTGCGCATCGTATTACGCGCGCATAGTATTATCGAGAAATCGAAAGCGTCAGGACCCCTGGACCAAAAGAGATATTTGATGTTTTGAAAATACCAAAATGTACTACCTTTTTTCTACTATTTGATACCTAACTTCAAATATTAAGTACCATCGACTCACGGCGAAAAAACACGTAAAGAAAGTGGTCAGACATTCTGACGTCAGGTTGTCTGGACCATTTTTTTTTTCATAGTTCGAGACAACATAACGAATTTATCTCTTTGTAAATATGTACTACCTTTTTAGTACCTCAACATATGTTTTTTTCAATTTTTTTTGGCATTCCAGAAAAATGTTACGCAGCAAACAAACTTTGAGCCGAGCACGACGGAGCCGGTCTCGGCTTCGTCGTTCGCGGCGTAAGTGTGAACGTACAACGAACCTACAATGATCACGGTCTTCGAACGTAGTCAAATCTCTTTGTGTTCGCCAAAAAACCGTCAATTTTCGGAGCACAGCCGAGTACGAACGAAATGCTCGCAGTGCGCTCGTTCGAGGCTTGTAAGTCGGTCCATACTAGACGACATCTCTCGCCGGTTCTATTCTCCGTTTTGAAAAGGGCAGATGACAGCCCTGTCTGTCAAGTAGTCCCCGACTACACGACGAAGGTAGGCCGGCACCCGGTGATACCGGAGTGCCTCCCTGATGCAGCTACAGGGCATGGTGTTGAAGGCGTTGGCGATGTCGAGAGACACCGCCAAGACCACACCGCCCCGAGAGACCGCATCTCCCGTCGTGAGGGCTCTCACGCGCATGATGGCGTCCACCGTCGAGCGCCTCTTGCGGAAGCCGAACTGCTTATCCGCAAGATCCGGACCCATTCCCTCAAGGTGCTCGGCGAGGCGGTTTGCAATTACTCATAAAGAGCTTGCCCACCTCGTCGAGCTACACAATGGGCCGGTATGCGGACGGCGAGTCCGCAGGGCGCCCCGGCTTCTGGATGAGGACCAGCTTCCCCGTCTTAAAACGAAGCGGGAACTGGCCTCTTTCCATGCACGCGCTAAAGAGCCACTCCAGTCGGGGCCCAAGAGCCTCTGAGTCTGAGGCCAGGGTCCAGGCTTTGCCAGGCAAGCCATCGGGCCCCGGGGCGGTAGTTTTGGCCTTAAACCTCCGTACCGCCACTCTCAGGTCTACCCTAGTCACCTCCGGAATGGCGTCATCGGTTTCCTGAACCGTCCGCTTCCGGCACCGCAGGTGGCGGAGCCATTAGCGGGGACGATGCTCCTCTCGCGAAGGGAACAGAGCGCTCACCACGTCCTCCACGAGCTCAGGCCGGAGACTCTGCGTCAGCGGGGGGGCCCGGGTGCGGAGTTGATTCCGCACCGTCTTATAAGGGCGGACCCACGGATCTCTGTTAAGTCTCCAGCATCTCCTCGCGGGCCTGAGCCTTGGCCCGCCGACGAGCCTCGAAGAGGGCGGTCTTCGCCGCTCTGTACCCTTCATATAGCTCCGCCTCGATGGCTTCCGCACTCGGAGGACGAATGCGGAGCCGGCGATGTCTGGCGTACCGGCGCCGCGCAGCCACATACTGCTGCCGCAGGTGCGACAGCTCTTGCGACCACCAGTACACGTGACGCCGGGCGCTTCCTGGCCGGACTCGGGGCATTGCTGCGTCGCATATCTCGGACATGGCCTCCTGTAACCAACCTGCCTCGGTGTCAACGTCGGCGTGCCTGACCGGTGATGACACCCAGGCCTGCACGATCGCGGCTTCCAGGAGGAGCTTCCGGTCTAGCTGCTTCAGCGCCTAACGTGGACCACTCGGGGTCTGTGAGACCGGCGCGCTCGAGGACTGGGCAGCGTCCTCAAACCGGATATACCGGTGGTCGGAATAGGTCTCCACCCCCTCCATAACGCGCTAGTCGACGACGCGTCGTAACAGAGCGGAGCTGGCGCACGAAATGTCCACCACCGACTCGCCCCGCATCCGCACACACGTGGCCACAGAAAAGTTGATGTTCGCCTGGAGGAGGCTTAGTGAGGCCATTAATGGCACTACATTTCAGCCCCCTCCGGGACCTCCTGCGGTATAACCGCAGTGGGAGTTGCGGTGGTGGCGGATTTAGCAGCGGCATCGGCGGCTGCGGCGGAGACGACGGTGGGGTTGGTGGCGGAGGGCCGTCCCTTCCCCCTGGCCTTGGCGGGTGGAGCGCAGGCCTTGCTCCCTGCCCGGTGCTCGGCCGGCTTCCCAGCCGCCGCACATGCATTGCAGTGAGGCGTGGCCACTGTGGCCAGGCAAGCCGCGGCCTTGTGACCGGGCTGACCGCAGCGGAAACATAATACGCTGCGGTCCACCTCCGAGATGCATCGGCAGCCTACGTGGTGCCCCACATGGCACCGGTAGCACCTCAAAGGTTTGGGCTCCAGAAGTTTCACCTGCGCCCTGGACTAGCCCACCTTCAGAGTGTGGCCCTCCGCAATTTTCTTCGCCGCCGTCACAGGGCAGCTAACCGTTACGGTCAGCATACCATCGCGGCCCGGGCGTAGGGTGCCCGCCTTGATCTACTCGACAGAGCACCCCCCGGCCGCGGTGACGGCGGCTACCACCTCCTCCTCGGAGACAGAGTCGTCCAGACCCAGGATGCGCAGGGTTGCGCACTTAACTGGCCTGGACACTCGAACCTTGTCCGCATTTAGGGACGCTCAGAGCTTTTCAGCTAGAGCGTCTTTTTTTTTTTGCGGTCGAGGCGCTCGATTCCCCGGGAATCTCTATCATACGAGCACCTGTCGTGGTGGCTCGAACTCGGAGGCCCCCGGCGATCCCGAGCTCTTCGAGATCCACCATCGTCTTTGCGTACCTATCCTATAATTCGTTTCCCTATATGTCAAATGAAAGAGCGTAAAAAATAAAACATTTTATTGTATGGCAATAAATGTGTGAATAATGAGGGAAAAAAGTTATTCATGCCTGCACTGATAACTTTTTTTCCCTCATTATTCACACATTTATTGCCATACAATCAATTTTTTTATTGTTTACGCTCTATCATTTGATATATAGGAAAAAGTGTTACAAGGGGAGGGACGGGGTCTATACAAACCTTCCCATTGTTCTTTGAGAAAAATATACATAATTATGTTAATTATTAACTTTATTGCTTATTCTGTAATTTAAAGCTGCGTCTACGCTATTCGAGCCTAGCACGAGCCAAACACAATTCGTCGTCTAGTGTGGACCGACTTACAAGCCTCGAACGAGCGCACTGCGAGCATTTCGTTCGTACTCGGCTGTGCTCCGAAAATTGACGGATTTTTGGCGAACACAAAGAGATTTGACTACGTTCGAAGACCGTGATCATTGTAGGTTCGTTGTATGTCCACACTTAGTCTTACGCCGCGAACGACGAAGCCGAGACCGGCTCCGTCGTGCTCGGCTCAAAGTTTGTTTGTTGCGTAACATTTTTCTGGAATGCCAAAAAAATTTGAAAAAAAACATATGTTGAGGTACTAAAAAGGTAGTACATATTTACAAAGAGATAAATTCGTTATGTTGTCTCGAACTATGAAAAAAAAAATGGTCCAGACAACCTGACGTCAGAATGTCTGACCACTTTACCTGTTTTTTCGCCGTCAGTCGAGGTACTTAATATTTGAAGTTAGGTATCAAATAGTAGAAAAAAGGTAGTACATTTTGGTATTTTCAAAACATCAAAAATCTCTTTTGGTCCAGGGGTCCTGAGTTCCTGACGCTTACGAGAAATCGGGGAACATACATAAAAAAAAAAGATTGCGACGAATTGAGAACCTCCTTTTCGAAGTCGGTTAATAAATAAAGGACATGCTTGGAGGACACTGCCATTTTATTTTTCGTTTATACACAAGCTGCTTTATCATTAAAAATATAATCTTTAGGTGCGTCCACTATTACTTACTAACAGAGCATTCACAATTAGAAAGTACTCCTTCCTAGTAAAATACATCAAACAACGCGCATACGTGATGACGACGCTTATCTCTTCTTGTTAGTTTATTATTCCGTGTCGCGCGCTTGTCACTTCCATGGCGTATTTATTCAGTGGCAATTACTACAATACTAAAAAAATGTATGTTCCATTTAAAAATGCCAATTTTTTAAAGGGTGCAAATTTAAAGGAGACCAAATTAATATGATTGTGATGATTTTCAAAACAATCAAAATTTCCCCCGAAGTACAGCGGCAGACATGCGTGAAAAACTAATTTCCATATGTCACACTAGGGTGCAAAATCAATAATGTATTTACGTCAAAATGTCTAACCGTTTCCTCAGTTTACAAAACTACACAATTTTCCCCACAGCCGCAATGACCAAAAAACACTTTTTTTTAATTTTTATTTTTTTTCTGTTTCTGCGTTGGTCTGATTAAAATAAATAAAATGTAATAATGTAGACTGAGGTGTAATAAAGCGTATAAAAAATTACGCTGAGTACATCTGTGTTCTCTGGTTAGTTATGACTAATTAATAGTTTTCACCCCCTTCCGTAGGGGTGGTAAAAGCAATTTGTTTTTTATACTCGATCTTTAACTCATACAAATCCATCACAAACGTTTTTGCCTCTCCGGAGAATTTAATCCAATCTTTATTAAAAAATGGCCTAATTTGACTACACTATATTTCTAACGATATCTTGTCTTTTATATTATATAAATAGCCAGTTGAAACATCAGATATGAAGCTGACAGCAAGCATGTCATAAAAAACCGGCATAATCAGAATTAATCAATCATGCATGCATGCATTCATGCATTTCGTCATCAACGATCACCCACCCTGCTTAAGTGTCATCCTCGAGTTTATGCTCGTCGAACCTAGGTGTTAAATATAGAGCACTATTTAGTTATTGCTATGCAACAATCATGTCTGTTTACCTAATGTAGAGACTTCCATATCCGGAAAACAGATCGTTGATAGCAGAAAAAGGTAATCACTCATAGTATACACCAAACCTTTGAAAAATAACGCGAGTTTTTCCCCATTCGAAGCCGCATGGAAGTTTTCCGAATCAATCTAAATCATTGTATAAGGTTTCTCGGTAATATTCAACTCCTACGCAAGTTTCAGCCAACAATGGCGGCCACTGAGCCACTTTTTTCAATGAACGAAGTTTATTCCATCAATCACCCCTTTGAAAGTTAAATTAGTCTGCCCCACTAAGTGTCCAACTATTAACTATGGGGCTGCAAGCTCCTAAGCTGTGTTATCTATAGATATACGTAAGTTATCGAGATTTACGATAATCTAATACGGGTGGTTGGAAGTTATTTTAATGGTAGGGGAGTAGAGGGTCTGCATCTTTGGAAGATAGATAGCGAGCTGGGTTGTGGAGATCAAATAGACATTCACTCCATGTAAAATACCTACTAGTATTCAGCTGCATCTGGTCATACTGAAAACAGATTGATGATCTTTGGAAGCTGCAGAAAGGTTAACAAAGAGCACAATATATTAATGCAACAAATCGTTAAAAATTAACTCGTATCATTTGACTCTCTCTACATAGAATTTCAATAACATTTCTATGGCTTTAAATCTAGTTAGGTCAGACAGTCAGTCATAAACATAAGCCTGAAGGTTAAACTCCCTCCAACTTGGTAACACTATATTAGTCTTTGACAGGTGCCAGCAGTAATGTGCAGGGTTTAAAGTTGAACAAGACAGGGTACCCTTTAGGTATGATGTGATAGTAGGTTTGTTCAGACTGAAGCTGATTTTTCTCAGGAATGTGGATTTATTTACGTAGAGTTGGTCTTTAGATGTCAGGTTGTTAAGGTTTCAAACCTTTATCAGTAAAATCGAAACGCATATAAATTGCGTTTATTATAGTCTCGTTTATTTTGTACACTTCAGTTTTACTTATATAGAAATGACTAAAAGCAGTAATTTGGCACAAATACTAAAGTTAGTACAAAGTTAAATAATATTAGAGTCACTTTACCCTCGGCAAAAACTCAGACACAGGTAAGTCTTGTCACGACTGTTAGTAATAAAATACGATGCAGTGCTTCGTAATCTAAGTGCCCAGCGTTGCGGCAATAATCCAGGTCGAAAATCGATTCACGTCAGTTCCGTATTCCGTCCAACATATTATCACCATTGAAACGTTTAGCATACACGAAGGATGCATGCAAACTTAACCCCATGCTCTTGAAAGCCTATCACCGCCATGGTTACTAACTGCCGACGATTTTCCACCACACCCAGCCATGCATGCGAGTCAATGACCTACTCTGACAACACTTTCATTTCACTTCTCAATTCTCATCCATTGCTAGCTACATTCGCATGACGAACGCACAGCTTCGCACCCACCCATCAGTGTATGTGTTACACAGTGATGTTTCAATTATAAAAGTGGAGGGGATCGGAGTGGGGGGGTGCGTTGACATTCTTCTGCGCCCGCGCATTGGTAAGCGGTCGTCGTTCATGCCGAGGCTGTTTTTTGACATTGACAATGCACTGATAAAAAGTTTTTATTACGTTTTATGGTGGCTGAAGGTTATTCGTGCACGCGTATGCAATAAAACCGCGGTGTAGTATGAAAAAAATGTAGTATTACTATTAATGACAACTTTTTATTCCATTTTGTTACACAAACATAATTTAGACAGTCAGGTTGAAAGACCAAGACTAAGGACTTAAGGACAAGAATGACAGACGAATACGAGGAAGGGCTTACTTAGTCTTTGGTCAAATGGTCAAATTCTACTACCCCAGACAATGAGGTAATGTGTTTGATTCTCAGTAGCCGTTACCCAATTGATGACAATAGCCTCATTTCTATTACAAGAGACTTAAAAATAACACACACCTCTGCGGAATAAAATTAACACACACCTTCGGGGACTACAAGCGTGATATTACGAGTCTACTGTTAAAACGAACAAAAACCACTCGAATCTTCTTCAGATAGCAGTCACCAAAAAAAAGTCCCGCCAATCCATCACAATTATAGACAGCTTATCATTACAGTCTACCACCAATATCTCGGGCACACGCTATTTGTTACCGCGACGTAATCGTAATCGCGTGCCTCGTAATCGTAATCACAACTTTTCAATTAATTGCCCACCACACGCTTCCTGTTATGCAAAACTTTCATGAACACACCAATTGAATTCAGTGAAGAAACCGAGTGTTAATGGCTGAATAGTGACGAGATTTGTGTGCGTGCGCTGGTATGAAGTGAAAGTAACTTTGCTGGCGGAAAACTTTTGGTTAAAGAATGCTTTTTGTCTGTGAAATATTCTCAATAAGTTATTTATGATATTTCATTATAATAGGTAAGGTAAATGGACTTTGAACCCCTAAATTAAAAAGTTATAGGTATGAGTAAGTCGTGTTTTTGTCTTCACGAGCAAAAAACATACTTAAATATTGAAGTATTGACGCAGTCACGACAAAAAAGTCAAATAGATCCTCTTGTTTTCAATCGAAATCTAAGTATGCCTGCAAATAACTATGATTGGCGTATTTTATTGCTCTGTTTGAGAATCTTTACCACTTTTTTCCTCACACATGGATTTAGTTCGGATGAGTACAAATTGGCAAGCAAACCCACAAAACGATGGGTCCACAGCCGGTACAATCATCAGAACTAGCATTTGAAGTACCAAACCCGCCTCTACTGCTAAGAAATAAAGAGCCTGCCAAAGCCAACTAGTAACCATGGAAGAGCTGCAGAGTGTACCACTTGGCCTAGCGGTTATACAAGTTCAAGGCGAATGCTTGCCAAACTGGTTCTACTCTCCCTCCCTTTCGCTCACCAAAAGAGCGAGATAGCGCATGTTTAGATACCACTTTAGAATGTTTTGAACTAACTTGTTGTAAAATCTTCAGTATCTTACGACCGGTTGGTACAAAGTTAGTGGAAATTAATTGGACTGGCAAAGACAGATAGACTTACATTCAATTGAAGACGACAACTTGAGATAGTAACTGTCATAATTTAGATTTGATACTAAGTTAAATTCAATGGAACAAACGATACCACAGTCTTTTAAAGTTAGGGCTCTAGAATATGATAGAATAGTTTTAGTCTCTAAACCTAGTGGGTGGTGTCTAATGGTAGCTCAAAAATATCCATCCATTGAAAAGGAAATTCTCTTTCCCCTCTCGATATTATGAGCCATTAAACTAATAATAATAATAATAATATATTCCACAACCAGTAGCTATACATTTATATATATTGATTGACCGTCTGTAAGTTTACCTGGTTTGAGTTTGTAAGCTGCAAAGCTGTGTGCTCTTTAGTTTATCAAAGCAACATGCAATTAAGGTATATTGTCGAGATAAGACATGCGATACACATTTTGTTGATTTTTATTTTGGAAGAAGTAACTTGTGCTAGAAGAGACCTACTATGAAGGAAGACATCCTGCACCAATTCTAATTAATCGGGATATGGAGACAGTTCGTCTCGTAACAAGAATGCAAGACTTTTTGGATAGGCAGAAATCAACAAAATCTTCTAAAAACTCCTGCAGTAGGTAAGTAAGTAAATAATACCATAGTGCAGTAGCATGCTCTAAACATCAACGTTTGAAAATAAAATTAGCTAGATCTGTTTGTTAAACCGTGTTGATCTTAACAATGAGGCGACACTTCTTTAGAATTCGTCGACGGGGAAGACAATTCCAGTATCAGGTAAAAACACTTGCCATTGTCATTATTTTAAATAAACTCTGCAACCTGGTAAAGCGTGTAAAAAATAATCTAATCACCAAAGTTTCAACTTTCTCAGCTCAATTGAGAAGTCTGAAAACGCCGAAATTCACAGTGAATCTAAAAACATCTAGAGGTGTCGGACTCCTAAAACAGCGATTACGTTCGCTTGTGAACGCAACGCGCGGCTGGCGCGTGGCGGGAGAAAGTGCCTCCATTCGTGTCTATTGTAATTTCGACCGCTTTTTCATAAAAAACGCTCATCGAGGTAAAAGTTTTTGAAGATATTTTTTAATTTCGCTATCACTGCGAGAAACGATTGTGTTTGTTCGGGCTCAAAGTATGTTTCAATTGTTATTTTTATCTTCCGGTGTATGTAGTTATTTTTATTTCTGAGATTTTTGTACGTCATTACTTTTAATTTTTCTCCAAATATTTATACTGGTCCTTTAGTCCTTTGCATTCATTTTTCTGCTCAATGTACGATACGACAAAAGAAAGTATACGTAAAAGATTACTTTTCCAATAGTTATTAAAAGCTGCTACCAAAAGTTTGTTCCCAAAATAGCAACCGTAGAAGGTCGAGAACTCTTTGAACGATTAAGTTTTTATTACAAAACCTACTTTTACCGAGTGAGAGGTATCCGACGACGACCGTGAAATCAATTAACGCAAAAAAGCAAAAAACAATCAATTTGTAAATAAAAAAGTACAAACCACGTAACCCAAATTCGCTGGATTGCGGTCAGCCACACGGCAATGCAACTCGCAATTACTAAATGCAATTCTGTACTCTACTACTTTTGTTTTAAGCAACAGATTCGTCTGAGCCAATTCCGAAGTTGCGACTCGTATGAAATTTCAGACGCATCAGCGTTTCGGAGACTAAACATGTAGCATGCAGACGGAATGGGACTGTATTTGTCTGGTTGTAAGGTATGATGTTGATTGCGATGCTGCCCCATTGGGTCGTACTACCGGAAGTGACTTATTGAGCGGACAACACGTCGTCGCGACGAATCGTCTTCCGGTGGTCAATGTCGTCGGCTGGCCACTACTCGAGTGGAGCGAGACTCACGGTTGTGTGGCGACGTCATGTCGCCGCTATGTGGCCGGATAGGCAGAAGATTCACACAGAAAATTGGGTTATTATGAACTCATCAGAGTTACTAACCCGAATGTCATCAGTGCAGGGGTGATGTCAATGTGCAAGAGTAAGTACGGATTTTGTGGAAACAAACTAGATTGGTAAACACGAAACCAGCAAGCCAATTAAAAAATTTCAATGACATCTGGATATTTGAGACAAAGACTTCAAAAAACCTCAGTACACAAGGAAAGTAAATAAATAGTGTAGTGCCCTAGTCTTATCGAGATGTCTGCATATTTGGCACATGGGTATTACTTCAAACTTCTGTATATTTGTCTGGTCTAGTAAGTACAGTACATAAGTGAGTACATTGTACCTACGAACTATATGAGTAGTGGTTATGTGGTTGTGGGCCATCAGATTTAATTTGTAGGTTTATTCGCTCGGAGGCGCGTCTGAATCAGATCTACTAGGCACGTTGTGTTTGCCAATTTTCTATGTGTCATTGTACGGATTCTTTTAGCTGTTTTAATGGTAGTATGTAGACTTGAATTTAAATGGTTGATACGCTTCTTTGTGAAAACTGCTGATTGCAAACGATATTTGTCTGTCGGTAATGCAGCTAATCTGGTTGATCTATTTAAATAATTTAATAGCACAGGAGGATAATGTACAACTCACGACATGCATTCATAGAAACACAACTAAAGTGAAAAATGAAGAAACAATGCAATAGGTTAGAAGCACAGATGACAGAAACGTTAGAAGCATATCATGAGGACCATCTCAACCAAAATTGTGCCCAACTTAATGATACAACACAAAAATCCAATTACAACGACCTAACAGCAGAGCACACACATAATTGCTCCAAAAACAACGACATTTTAACGTCGAACTGGCTTCACAATGATAGCCAAAAAACCTCACCCACAGGAGTAAACCTGCTTCAACAGTCTGTAGGCCCCTAAAACAAATGGCCAATCTGGCCTTGACGTCACAATAAAGGTCATTAACCCGTATCACAGCAACGTCCTCAAAAGAACATAGGTTTGACCCTGATGCTTGGCTAAATGACACTAAAATTGTGCTCACTTTAAACGGTAGATCCGTTTGTTCTTTGATTGTGCATTTGACATTTGGGTCTCGGAAAAATACCTTCTGGCTAGTTCTAATCAAAGGTCGGCCGTTTTAGGGTTAGAGGGTATAATCGTGATGTCATTAGCTCGTGTTTTGACATTTTCAATACCATCTTTTCTTGTAAGAATAACTTGAATATCAATGACTGAATAAACAAATATTGTATTTAATATACATCTCGTGAATAGAGTTTTGAAAAGGTTCATAAACAGATGACTATTCAAATTAATTTAACGTCCTCAAAAATACCCCTTCGCCATACTTGATATTATTAGAACTCAAACTCTTGAACAATTGAACAAAGCATAAACACATCAAACAAAAGGTGTTTTTTATAAGAATAAAAAAACAGTCTTTCAAGTCACAATTCTGCGTTCCAAGAGGAAAACCTCTCGCGAAATTGACCAGCCTTGTAAGCCTTTGTATGTCTAGACTTCCTTATAAAAATATTTAAAAATCAAAAAACCACATTTTGTCGCATAAATCTGTTTACTCTTCCGTTAAAATAATGGTAGAACGTAAATAAAATCTGTGCAGTGGAAAAGATTTCAACGAGCGCGCTCTTCCCTTTTTATTAAATGTTCATAAGCATAGTTTGTTTTGTAACGTTTAATTTGAGCTTTTTCCAAGAATACTACAACGAAAATTGTTTAAAAATAAATTAGGTAAGTATTTTGATACCAATTAAAAAAAGTTGAACCACTGGGAACATTAAAGTAACATTTGTTTCCTCAAAAATTCTTAAGTTTAGTTATGATCACAATTCGAGACGATAAGATAATTTTACCCGACTACCCTAACTTACTTCGGAAGAATTCATTCGCTCTGATAAGACTTGATAACACAAAGTAGGTGACTATACTCGGAGACGAAATAACTGGTAAGAAATCTTTTGTTTGTAAATAACCAAATAATCGGAAAACTAGCTTTTGTCCGCGTCTTCACTTACGTCGGTCTCGGTAATGATGTACGAGAACCAATTAATGCGATACAAAGTATCTGTCCTCAACCCTAGTGATTGTTTCTAATGATCTACCTATGTGCCAAATTACTTCTAACTTAGTTGTCTCGTTGAGAAGAGGACACAGTTACTTTCACATTTTATAATATTAGTATACTATGGAGTAACAAACACATTTTTTTCATCCTCGGTGTCCATAAATTTCGGGGCTTTGAACAGTTATTTAATATTCACAAAAGATGGCGGACAAAAAACGCGGCAGTTCAACGAACACTAGTGAGCCGCTATTCACTCTGCGATCACGTACCATAGACCATTGTCTATGGCTTTGTGATGCAAACACACCGTTGTTGAGTAGGGCCTACATCGCTAAATATAGAAACTTCAAACCTCGTTGATGGGATAAGCAGATGACACGTCAGTATTTTTCTACTAGATTGTCTACCTACCTTATTTGGTAAACCATCATGATCATGTTAGTCAATAGATTTAGTGGTTCTCAAGAATATAATTTCATTATCATACATAACTAAGTTAATTTAGATTGCCATCGACACGTTATGATATTAATGTAATATTATTAAATGGAATCACATCATGCCTAATTTAATTTGCTTCAACGGCTAAACTAACCAATAATTAGAATGATTCAATTTGTTATTTAAATGAGTTGTTTATTTTTCAAAAGATATCTCTGTCTACCGAATTGTTTATTTTAAAAACGAATTCATTATCTATGTTGCTTCTAATCTACTCGTAGCTACCTACACAATTTAAATTAGTTTATTCTTTAAAATAATTAAAACCTGTTTTATTTTGTAAAAAAGTATAAGAAACTGTTTTAAGTTTCCAAAGACAACGGTTACGTTACGATAGAAGTTGCTTAGTAAGTAGGTTGCCTATCACGACAAAATATCTCCGACGTTTACCGTTACCTACGAATCTTGTGATAATTTACAGTTTTTCATCTAAAGAAACGTGTGCAAAATATATTTGCGGTAGTTTTGGAAATAATAGAAAAACTAGAATGCATAGATTATAATAAAAAGTTTAAAAAAAGTTGCGTTCTGAATTCGAACTAAGTTTAAACTGCATTACAGTGTGTTGTATTATCGCATGTTCGGGGTGTTTCTTTTTTTGATAAAGTAATTAAATAAATTCTGACCTGATAAGTGTCTCGTGTCAATCTGTGCTGCGGCTGCAACAGCCAGCAACAGGAGGCAGAACGCCTCCCAGGCGCTCCGCATCTTCACTTCACCTCAAACCACATCAACACATACAAACACTCACAATAATATCAATAAAAAATCGGTCACTCGCGTTATTACTTTATATTCGTTTAGTGGGACGTGAAGAAAGTTTAGTTCGGGTTGGAAAGTTTTGGTGACGTGTCGTTGCGCACCTCGCGGCGAAAGACGTGATCTCGAGACGGGCGCGGACGGGCGACTGGCGGTGACTGGCGCGCCGGCCGGCAATCACTCGGGGTGGCAAGCTCCACGACACTAAATTGCACAAAACATGTATTTTTCACGCGAGTTTTGCAATTTTTGAGTTTGCATTGTTATGGCTAAGTTGCTCAAAAGTTGCATAGAGGTATTGGTTAAGAATTAAACAGTAGCATTAGACGGCTGCACACTTGCCTATGTTATGAAATTGTTTACAAAAATGTCAGGGGCTAATCTGATTAAAATAACTGAAACTAAACTACCTACTGGTTTATGTATTCATTTTTTTTTCATTTCACTCATAAAAAATCACTTCGTTTAAATTTTTTGTAAATTATAAAAAAAACCGCTCTTACACTGTAAATCCAATTTTTTCTTATTTCTTACTTATTGTTTCAAATAGCACGAAAAGAATCACCCACTCAAAAAATAACACCCGGAAACTTGCGAGTGTTTCTGAGCTAGCAACCCCGCGACTCGCACAGGTGGTCGCAGGGTGCAGGTAGACGGTAGCGGGTAAACAGACTCGTACACTGCCGACTGGCCCCGACCCGGAGCCCATGCGGCCTCGGGAGCCCTACAGCAGGGATAGAGAACCCATACACCACAAAATGGTACCAACCTGTTCCATCATGATACAGAAAAGGCAAGAGCATTAATCACCACGATTGCTCAAGACGGCGATATAAATATTGCCCAATTATTTCCTCACGATATTTTCTTTGACTGATGCCCATTTGCCAAGGTAAACTTAGATATTTATTAAATCGAAAAAGACTCAAATGACTTATGATTACGATAGAACATTTAGTCAAAGTCAAAGTTATTAAAAGGAACTTTTGAATGTCAAACTTTTTAAGGAACATACAAAATAGATTCTATAAAAAATATAATGGGTGTAGAATTACCCTTATCCATGTTGAAAGGCGCTTCTCTCTCCGTTATTGCAATTTTTTTTTTTTGGATTCCGTCCCTCTAATGGATAAAACGGAATCCATAGAGTTGTTGTTCTTGTACCTATACTATACCTACTTACCTAGTTATGGAGATATCGGGGGCCAAAGTTCTAACTTATTTACAAACACGTTTTGACGGCACGGTTGGCGCAGTGGCTGAGAGATTGGACTGCGTGTCGCGGGTTCGATCCCCACACGGAACAAATATTTGTGTAGCTTACAGATAGTTGTTTCGGGTCTGGGTGTGTTTGTGTATGTGAGTTTAAATGTTTGTAAACGCACCCACGATACAGGAGAAATTTCTAGTGTGGTCCAACGTTTTAAAAAAAAAGAATTTATTCAAAACAAGATTTTAATTTTATAGGAAACTTTACTACAAATACCTCCACGACTCCCATACTATTCAATGCCTCTATCAGGGCAATGTTTTGACCGCGTTATATTCAGTCTTACCGACGTCACTTTTCACCCTTAAAAAATTATATGCTAGACACCATTTTGCTTTTACCTCGGGCAACAAGGGAAAGCAAAAATCTATCAGAATTAAACTAACATCTACCATAGCCACAGAAACGAAACCAAAATTATTAAAAATCAATATCTTCTAGGCATTTTTTCATGTGAACTACAGAAGTTTGTGCCTTTTGTATGTTCGATTACGTCTTGCCTTTTTACCCGACTGCGGCGAGTCCCAAAAGGAGGGTCATTTGTCAAATTGTATCGTTCAGATAAAAAGGTTCACCATCCCTGCCCTACAATACAACAACGGTGCTCGCGTGCCCCTGCTTAGCTAACATCGTCGAGATAAACGACTAACGAGGTCCTTATAGCTGTTTATAGTTTCTTTGAAAACAAAAGACGTGTCCCTTTGATTGCTTCAGATGAGATCTGAATGGTACACACATGACGCACTGTTCACTGACTGTGGACAGTGTGTTTGTATCTTTAAAATCCGTAATAACAATGGTGATGCTGTACCTTTGGCGGCTGATATATCACCTATGGTCCTATAAATAGAAGGTTTATTTACAATATTTACAAACTACAATTTACAGAACTAAAATATAGTAACTTAAATTATAATTATTTATTTAAGTGCCCAGGAGAATGCACCAATACACGTGCATTCTCTGTTCCAGTCAGATACGACAATTCGTCACGACTGGAGAGAGATAAACCGCAGATAGAGTTTCCTTGATGCCATGGGACACCGCCAACATTGTTTCTAAGTAAAATAATAACCCAAACACGTAACCCGACCTGGGAATCGAATACTGGACCTCACTTACATAAACAACATAGGCAACAGGCCTTGTTTTGTTCTGCCTCCTTCTGTATCAGCAGGAGACAGAACTGAACAAGGGCTGCTCAGTTCCAGTTCCTTCCATAGGTATGGAGGGAAGTTAAAATTATATTTTGCATACTCTTCCATTATTCATTTCGTTGCATGATCCAAGACAGTTAAATTGTTTCTCTGGGACTTGGTCCAGCTTCATTGTCTCGGTACCTACTTTTCAGGTGTTCGCCACTGTTGATAGTTGGCTTTCACTTCAGGAGTTACAGTGGTTTGGGAATAGTGTGGCGGGCTTATCTTTGTGAAAAACAAAACACATAGACAAAGGGTGATGGACTGACGGTGAATGCTCCCAGTGCTCGTAAACGCATCCCTTCTGTCATTACCAAGATAAAGATAAGAGTTCATTCTTAGAACTCTGCTGTTTTATAGTGTTGGCAACGCGTGCTGCCCCGTGGCCGTAACTCAGTAGCTGGCAGATCGACTACAGGACTATCGCATTCGTAGGGTGGATAAGGAGTATAAGACTAAGGTGGATTGGCTAAAATCAGATTCATGGCTGAAAAAAATGAAATACAAGGAAAGTAGGTAGTGGTATTTCGCATTGTTTTTATAAATGGCTGCAAAGTCGGATTTAATTTTACTTTTCTTCCATAAACTTATTAGGGGATCGGACAAAAAAAAACTAATTAGTCTGTCAGATAGAGGAGCTCGTGGCGTAATAATAACTGCCACTCGGGTCAATCTTTAGGTTAAGCGGCGCTTGCCTAGGTTGGTCTGTGGATGGGTGACCGCCCATTTCATACCGAGTTTTCTCCGTGCCTCGGAAAGCACGTTAAGCTGTTGGTCCCGGCTGCCATATATAGATCTTTAGCAGTCGTTACAGGTAGTCAGTGACCTGGAAATCTGACAACCAGTCTTACCAAAGGGTATCGTATTACCCAGTATAAACTGGGTTGTGGGGGTCAGATAGGCAGTCGCTCCATGTAAAATACTGGTATTCAGCTGCATCCGGTTAGACTGGAAGCCGATCCCAACATAGTTGGGAAAAGGCTAGGCAGATGATGAGTCCGTCAGATAGATTTCCAAAAAATATTAACTACGTATTTTTTCTTTTTTCACGTAAACAAAAAATGAAGACGATACAGTGCTTCGAAAACTCGTGTGACGTCATATGAAAGCCCCACTCCATGATCTTTGACGCGCTTTATCTTCGTCAATTTTTATTGCTTTGATAAAACAAAAAACACGTATCCAATATTTTTCGATAATCTAACTGACGGACTAAACAGAATCATATTTTTTTGAGTCAGTCCGATCCCCTATTATGTAAATAGAGATCGTGTTGGAATGTACTGGTAATGAATACATTTCTTTCTTCATAATTAACCCTAGAAAGATAACCTACGTCGCAGAGGCGCCTGAGCTAGAAACATATTGCTGTCGTTTTTTATCCGACGCGTGTATTTGTTTGTCCTTCTCAGCCAACTCAGTCGTCGGTTAGCCCCTTCACGGGATGGCTGTTTCCATGCTGTAAGTACTACAGTTTTGTTGATATGATGAGTCTGTGCGCTCGCGAGGCGTATGGTTATCTTTTGTGAAACTTTTAAGAATGAATTAATATTGTAGTTTTAGTGATGTAAAGCGTTTTTGTAAATAGTTTTTGTTTGTTTTTAGGAACAATTTATTACGTATATATCGTGGCACATAGGAGAACGTTGGTAGAAAATGAAATATGCGCTTTACTAGGTGAAGAAGAAGAAAACACTCTGATGAACTTCTGCAAATTGACAGTGAATTGGAAAATCACCAGAGCGAATGGAAGATGTCCAAAGTGCCTTCGAAAACGAGTTTGTCGACAGCCAAAATGTAGAGCAACTGGAAAATAAACAAAACGAAGAGAATTTGTTCATCCTGAAAATTTCAGCGCCTTCTGACCAGCCTGCACTAAGTGCAAAAAAAAAATGACGTTTTCCATGACTATCTTTGAAATTTATTTTTTTGATGAGAGATATTTTTTTATACTTATTATATTGTAGTCAAATAGCTTGTGAAAAAAAACTTAATTGTTATAAGATGATTAGAAGTGTTTTTGTTCCTGAAGCATAAGGCTGTTTATTTTCGTTACTTTTTTGTAGAGGTCTACTCATTTAGTTATAAATTATTTTTAATAAACAAATAAGATAAAAATGTATTTAATTTTTATAGTTTATAATATAACTTTTAACACAAAATCATAAATTATAAATATTTTTTATTAAATCAATTAAAATAGTACATTATGGTACAAGTGTGTAACGTTGGTGATTACCGCAGAGGCGCCATTGAGACCCGAGCCGTCAGGTGAGGGTGTTAAGAAAGCCGAGGACGGTAATCATCAATACACACGTGTATCATACGACGTTTTTCAACACACTTGTGAAGAAAATAATACTAAAAAGTCATCTTCAACAGTTAAAACAAGTTCTGTTTATTTTTTCACAATAGCGGGAAAAATTTATGCGCGCGCATCTACAGTTCTACCAACTTCAACAGTTAAAACAAGTTTTTTTTTTTTTTACAATAGTGGGAAAAATTAATGCGCGCGCATCTACAGTTCTACCAAGTTATATAGGCAGGCGGGAAAACACGGAACTAAAATAAATGTACTAAGTTTGACGTAGCGATGCATTTTTTCTTGACCAGTGGCGCCACTACTGTAACAATGACGATCGGCCATAGACTAAAAGAATGTGGTTTCTTTATTTTTGACTTTTCGCGGATAGAGTTTTAGCCACGGACAAAATGGAGTTTTTTTTTTCTTTAGTACAGAGAAAACAAAAGTTATATTATTTGAGTGAAAGATTCATTTATTAAAAACGCATTAATTAGTTGAAATTATCTATTTAAGTAAATTCAAAGTTGCATGAAATGGGGAAGCACTAGGTACATTTATTTTTACTATTGAACACAATCTTTTTTGTATCGAAACTTTTTTAAGAACATAGCAACTCAACCAATAAAATTTAAAAAAAAAACCTATAACTCACTAGCTAGTGAATAATAGCAATGATAAAGTCACAGTTTGATTATAGGTGTCATTACGTGCCTAATTGCGGTGAAATTATAGCCACTTTATGAGCAAGTGTGTTGAAAAAAATATTATAAAAAGGTGCGCCTCTGAAGCGTATGGTTATCTTTAACGTAAGCCGTGGTATGGTTATCTTTCTAGGGTTAAATAATGTAAGTAAACACTTGCTACAAAAACATGTGTGGTTATATCTTTTTCAACACACTTGCTCATAAAGTGGCTATAATTTCACCGCAATTAGGCACGTAATGACACCTATAATCAAACTGTGACTTTATCATTGCTATTATTCACTAGCTAGTGAGTTATAGGTTTTTTTTTTAAATTTTATTGGTTGAGTTGCTATGTTCTTAAAAAAGTTTCGATACAAAAAAGATTGTGTTCAATAGTAAAAATAAATGTACCTAGTGCTTCCCCATTTCATGCAACTTTGAATTTACTTAAATAGATAATTTCAACTAATTAATGCGTTTTTAATAAATGAATCTTTCACTCAAATAATATAACTTTTGTTTTCTCTGTACTAAAGAAAAAAAAAACTCCATTTTGTCCGTGGCTAAAACTCTATCCGCGAAAAGTCAAAAATAAAGAAACCACATTCTTTTAGTCTATGGCCGATCGTCATTGTTACAGTAGTGGCGCCACTGGTCAAGAAAAAATGCATCGCTACGTCAAACTTAGTACATTTATTTTAGTTCCGTGTTTTCCCGCCTGCCTATATAACTTGGTAGAACTGTAGATGCGCGCGCATTAATTTTTCCCACTATTGTAAAAAAAAAAAAAACTTGTTTTAACTGTTGAAGTTGGTAGAACTGTAGATGCGCGCGCATAAATTTTTCCCGCTATTGTGAAAAAATAAACAGAACTTGTTTTAACTGTTGAAGATGACTTTTTAGTATTATTTTCTTCACAAGTGTGTTGAAAAACGTCGTATGATACACGTGTGTATTGATGATTACCGTCCTCGGCTTTCTTAACACCCTCACCTGACGGCTCGGGTCTCAATGGCGCCTCTGCGGTAATCACCAACGTTACACACTTGTACCATAATGTACTATTAAACGACACTTGTAAACTGAAATACCAAACCGACATTTTTTCACAATGACTGAGTTTTCTTCGAAACTTGCTTGCTTGCTTGTTTTTCCTCAAAGTGTTCTAAGATCTCTCTGCTGTTCAACGATGCAATACACCAACTTAAGTGACCTTTTGAGTAAAAGGTCGTGAGTTCGATCCCCTGCTGTTTGCACTATTGACCCAAAATTTATAGGTAGGTACTTGTAGCACATACATACCAACACACACACACATAGCATCATGTTATCATCATTCTCCTGTCCTTATTTCAATTTATTCGGCTTCGGCGCAGCATGCCTTTTTCCATAGGTACTTCTTTCTGTAGGTATCACCGACCCTGCTATACGCATTCGTATTCGCCTTTTCAACCTTCGTCGCATCTCGACAATGTGGCCCTAGCATCATAGAAAATGGGCATTAATGTTTTACCAACTTTAGTTATACGAAGCATCGACATGATTTATTTAACGATCACCTGGCACTAATCACAACATTCAACGCTGACTATAAAAACTGGCAGCAGGCAGCTAGTTTTTTGTTAATGTGTTACAAAATTACCACCGTTGTGGTACAAAATTAAAGTAAATCAACGATAGACAGGTACCTAAAGTAGGAAGTTGCATTGGAATACTGCTGAATAGCACTACAACCTCAAATACAGCATTGCATCAGTGTACGAATCAAAATATGTACCTATTTTGTTCAAGACCAAAACCCACTGCAGGGACTCAGGCCTCCTCTCTAAGAGAGGGATAATGGGGCATAATTCACCCACGCGGGCCCAGGGGCCGTATTTTTTGAATCAATAGAATTCCAAATCGTGTACGAAATCGCAGAATTCATCACGTCATTTCTGTCATTTCTATAATACTGGTAGAATATCGGAAACGAGTGGGTCGGACCACTCGTTGCAAAATTCACGGGTATGAATATTCAAAAATAGCGATTTCGTACGGATTCACATACGAATTCTGCGATTTCGTACACGATTTGGAATTCTATTGATTCAAAAATACGGCCCCTGTGCGGGTTGGTAGATGTCACATGTCGTCGAATTCTTGGTTCTAAGACATTCCGGTTTCCTCACGATCTTTTCCTTCACCGTTTTGAGAGCAGCAGTGGTGATGAACAAATTACACAAAGTACCTAATGTGCCTACCTGAGTTCGAACCCACGACTGAATGTTCGTAAGTCGGGGTTGCTCTGTATACGAGTATTCTTTAGAAATTAATGGCTGAATTTTCCTGACGGTATTGAGCCTAAATAATGATTGCAGTCTTGGAATTTTAAAATTCTTTAATGTTGAAAATTCAACAGTGTACTTTTACTAAGACATTCATGTAGGTGTCCGTTAGTATTAGTGAAAACGAGCACTAGCCATTAATTTACTTCCAGAACAATCTCGGTACTAGGTACGCTAGCAACCTAACAACAATCACGAAGCGAAAAGGCACCTTCATACATGTTTTACATAAGAAGTTACAAAACAGTAGGTAGGTACCTAATATAGTCCAATCACACTTACCTCTCCGTCAGAGACTCGAGACACGTACGTACAAACATTGGCTATTACCAGCAATCAGGCGCTGAGTTTGATCACGTCATTAATAGCACGTTGATCTGAAATCTAGCTTTTCGCTCTCTTTATAATCTACACAGGTAAGAATGATATAATCTTAAACCACTTTTTCTGCCCTCTTCCCCATATATAACATTTCCTAACCACAGAGAAAAAGAAGTGTTTATCTCGTGGGCTAGGTGACGACCGCATCTAGTCAATGCTTTGGACAAATAATAATACATTTTGTTTTAAAAACAAAAACCCTCCTCAAAAACGCTTAGCCTGGCCGAGGAATAGAACTTAAGTGCTCATGCATGCTCTACAGTAGCGCATACGACCGAAATTGAAAAGACTCAGTCGTTTCTACCATCGAAAACAGTAGTTCGGCAACAGCACTTTGGCAACACAGACTGTCTCATTTACTGGGCTAACCCCATAATTGTAAATACTCGTTTTAGAAAGGTTATAATATAATTATGACGCTCTCAAGACGTGTCAAAGATAATATTTACATACAAATGTCAGCATTTATGACTAGCTCATACTCGCGGCTTCGCCCGCATGGAGTTTGGTAAGTCTTCCTCGGGATCTTAATTTTTATGCCGTAAAAAGTATTCTAGTAAAATCTGTAAATCCCAAGTAAATCCCAATCAGTTTTTTACCCTACCGGGAATTACTGGGATTACAGGTGTGGTTTTCATCATCATTTTCCTGCCCTTAATCCCTTATCCCCTTTATATAAAGTAGGAAGATTTAAGAAACAAAAGGAAAGGTCAAGCGCCAGCCTATTGCATGTAGTCATTCCTAGCCAGTTGTAATAAATTATTCTGGGTAAGTCGGTAAAACCCTGGTAAACAAAATTATCCAAGGAGGATGATAGTCACAAGATTGTATAGTTATTACTTTCCTAGAAGAAGTCATTTTCGTTACGATTACCAAATATTTTTAGTACATAGATACCTACTGAGGTGTAATTAGAACTGAATTAAACTTCAATTACTAATGAGTTAAATTATTCAAATCGGTCATAAGGTGCCGCGGTGCCCCCTGCCATAGTATTATTTTACTGTTTGAGGTGCCCCAATGCGTTTATTTAAGGTGGGCAGAACTTATAAAAATACCGATAGCGTGATGTTATATTTATGTAGGTAGTTATATACTTGGTTTATAATAATTTGCATATTTTATATAGTAGTTAGTTAAATACATATTACTACGTATTTAGTAAAGAAATCTCATCAATAATTTATTAGGATCTAGATGCAAAGAGATCTCTGTTTAAATTCCGTACCATGCTGAACCAACGTAGGCTTATAGTGTTGTTACCGCCTACTGTACCTGTTCATAGTTTGATATCTCACGTGATGATAATACAGTGTTAGGCTAATTTGTTTTTTCTTAAGATCTGCGGGTTTCCCCTTATTTTGATGCATGCACGTACCTAACACAGCATGGTACGGCCAAGCACGGATCTACATGAGGAAAATATGACTGATATCTTAATACTTATCTATTTGTTGTTATTATTATAGTACATTATGGTACAAGTGTGTAATGTTGGTGATTACCGCAGAGGCGCCATTGAGACCCGAGCCGTCAGGTGAGGGTCTTAAGAAAGCCGAGGACGGTAATCATCAATACACACGTGTATCATACGACGTTTTTCAACACACTTGTGAAGAAAATAATACTAAAAAGTCATCTTCAACAGTTAAAACAAGTTCTGTTTTTTTTTTCACAATAGCGGGAAAAATTAATCTACCAACTTCAACAGTTAAAACAAGTTCTGTTTTTTTTTTTCACACTAAAGGGAAAAATTAATGCGCGCGCATCTGAGCATTTCTCTTTTTTTTTGCCAATATACATTTGTTGAATGTCCCACAAGATTGCAGATTAATAACATTTGTGTAATGTCACGTATGTTATTGATTCTGTTTTATTTAGGTGCACATTTTTTAGTAAATTCACAGAAATCATTAAAAAATATCATAAAAATATAATATTTAATTAAAAAAATAAATAAATACAAACTACCAAAAAATTGCAATGTATGAAAATTCGTATGTCCCAGTCTACCATCCGTTACTTAAAACTCAATTATTTTAATAAGGTTCAAAGAAACTATACTGAGATTTTGTTTTTAAACCATTCTTAGAGGTAAAAAGATCTACTTACATTGCTTTTTTGGATTTTTTTTTTAATATTGTCAGATATAAATGAATTTTAAACTTGTCCCAGAAAAAGTTCCAAAAATGGATTTCAGTTTTTGTTACCCATTTTTTATGTGTTATAGTTAAAAAACTTCCATTTCGATACACAATTTTAACTTGGCAATACTACAGGTACCATATGCCGCCATATTGATTTAGGTGTCAGTGCTGTTCCGACGTTAAAAAAATGTGAACTGTATTCCAGTTCGAAAATCGAATCTCATTCCAGTATTTGTTACAGCTGTTTCAAGGTAAGTTGATAATATTGACTACTTTCTTTTATCATGTCACAATAGTTAACAACTTGCACTAAATTTGAGTGAATTATACTAGACATAACTCCAATTTTAACTCATCATCATCATCATTTCAGCCAAAAGACGTCCACTGCTGAACATAGGCCTCCCCCAGGCGTCGCCACATTGACCGGTCCCGTGCGTCTCTCATCCAGCGGGTTCCTGCAACCTTGCTACCAATTTTAACTACTATAATAATATTTTGTAAAAACTAAACAAGTGTTTCGTTACTATTTTTTTTGTTACTTCGTACACAGTAACGTATATGCGGAAAATTTTAGTAACAAAAAAGGAATTAATTTAAAGTTGTTTTCTGACTGTAAATTTTGAACAGTAAATAGTTTGTGTTATCTATATCTTTAATCATAATCACTAAAACGTCTACAACGCCTAGTACATTGTAGACGTTGCCTTATATGTTTTATTAATTTTTATTTTGTTACCTAATATTCTTTTTTTGTTACTGTCCCAGAAAAAATCTGATCTCTTTTTATGTTTTATGTATTTTATTTTTAATATAAAACAATGAATCTCATGAAGATACTCAAGGATACTTAACATTATAATAAAAAGCACGTAAAATCGGTAAATTTTGTTTATTTTTCATATTATCAAAACTTTAAATTTTATTTAGGTGAAAGGTAACAAAAAAATAAATAAACACTTAATTTGAAAAATTTCTTTTACTTTTGTTGGTATTTCTTTGCAATGATATTATTAAGTTTATCATGAAGTATCAAGAAAACTATTTTTTTGGATATAACAATTGCTACTTTAAAGTTTTTTTTACCAATTAAAAAGTAACAAAATAAGAACATGTAATTTACCTTCATTTAGTTTTTAATACATTTTCCACAAAATTCATAAATAAAATAGATTTTCTTATAAAAATCCAAATGTTAATAAAGTAAACTACCTGATTTCATGAAAAAAAACAAAAAACAAAATATTTTTATTTTTAGCGATTTTTTGAAACTATGGCAAAAAAAAAGAGAAATGCTCATCTACAGTTCTACCAAGTTATCTATGCAGGCGGGAAAACACGGAACTAAAATAAATGTACTAAGTTTGACGTAGCGATGCATTTTTTCTTGACCAGTGGCGCCACTACTGTAACAATGACGATCGGCCATAGACTAAAAGAATGTGGTTTCTTTATTTTTGACCGTAGACAGAGAATAGATATTATAGACAAGGCATCAGCGTATTCGGTAAGAGACAGCGATAGTTATTATCCGATCGTAGACAGAGAATAGGTATAGACAAGGCATCAGCGTATTCGGTAAGAGACAGCGATAGTTATTATCCGATTAATGACAAATGACATGAACTGACAAAGAGAACCACCTAACCTGTATTGCTACACACTTTGGTCGGGTAATATAAACAAACAAGTTAAGATATTATTATCGTCGTACTAGATGAAATTATCAATTATCTTTACTTGTTATTGACAGAAAATAGTTGTACGTACAATAATCATTTGATTTACTTGATGTAATAGATGGAAAAGGCCACTTACCGATGAAAGGTTATGTTTGGTTGATTTCGTTCACTACGGCTTTTACAGCCATTTAAACAGCAATTCACCATCACTACACACATAATATTACTTACTGGAATATCACTAAGTTGCAAATTACACAAAATAAGCATAAAACAATTTGTATCTAAGAAAATATTCTGACATCACAAATATTGCTTGCCATCATGGCTAGTGATGGCAAACAACAAAAAACCGATACGCAAAAAGAGATGAAAAAACGATGCTATGTCCTGTTCACACATACACATTTTGCCATAGTGTTGTCTCACTTTCGTAATTCTTATTATTTTAATAGCTTGTCTATACCATTCTCTGTCTACGTTTTAGCCACGGACAATATGGGGATTTTTTTTCTTTAATACAGAGAAAACAAAAGTTATATTATTTGAGTGAAAGATTAATTTATTAGAAACGTCTATGTTGAAATTATCTATTTAAATTCAAAGTTGCATGAAATGGGGAAGCACTAGGTACATACACTAATGTATTTTTACTATTGAACTGTGAACACGATCTTTTTTGTATCGAAACTTTTTTAAGAACGTAGCAACTCATCCAATAAAATTAAAAAAAAAAACCCTATAACTCACTAGTGAATAATAGCAATGAAAAAGTCACAGTTTGATTATAGGTGTCATTACGTGCCTAATTGCCGTGAAATTATAGCCACTTTATGAGCAAGTGTGTTGAAAAATACTTTTCCTGTGCGTGTTTATCTAGGGTGAAAACCAAACCGCTAGGGCTGTACGAGTGCACAAATGCCTTTATCACGAAGTTAAAAACTTAAATAAAAACTTTTTAGGCTGGGTACAGTACTGACAACACTACTAAAAATATTGGCTTTGGCAACATTGAAAACAGTCAACGAAACGTCTTTCTGTTTTCTGAGATTGTTCCAGTTCACAGCCGTCATTTGAAGCATGAATTATTGGGCTTCTTACTCACTCATATTACATTTTCCTCGTGTCAATTGTCAAAGTAATGCTTAAAATCTTACTATTCTTAAGTTCATATGTTGTAAAATGCTTATGTACGACGCGAATTAATTTGTGTTTGTTCGATTGCAAGATGTTCTAACTTTTATTCAACAAACTCAGGGAAGGGCTGAATAGAAATAAGCGAAAATGTCGGCAAACGAACAGCCGGACCTTTTGTTTTTCGATACATTCTCCCATGACACCAGTGAGGTACAGAAAAACAATATTTTCGTAATGCAAACAGCTATTATTTACCGTAATCTGTGTGAAAAGTTTATCTATATCTTTGAATTTCTTATTTCAGGAACTTAATTTAGACTTGGTACAGTTTCCGAAGTCAGTTTATGTGAGGGAAATACGTATAATTCCTCTGGGGGCGCGCGTAGAAGGTGACTTTCCCGGCGGTGTGCGACTGGGCGCTACGAACCCCACTAAGTTTCACATAGACTTCTTCGTGAACGACCTGAGCAAGCCTGGAGCGTCCACATTTGAGGCTCTGGGCAGCCTGGATTACTGCCAGAATGGACAGATACACATGGAGTGCGGCAATGGGCTGGATCAGCCCAGGATTCCCACTGATGGACTTGTTCTTAGAGGTTAGTTTGTATGAGATTGTATATCAAATTGAAAAAGTATTGAATTCTAGTGTTATTCTTTTATGTTATAGTTTTGTAACATGGGTGTAATTTAGGTGTCTCAACTGTGGGGGTTGTTGCTTATTAATTTTATCTTTATGATAAAAACATAACAACACCAATAATTCATAAATGAGAGAAAATGCACATAGTGTACAAACAAATATAGTAGTGGCAAAGAGCCTAACCCAGGGTCATCTAGTAGCAGAGAACCAAGCGTTGGCACAAAAACAATAAATAAAAACTGTTTTTTTTCCATGGCTTGGCCCTTGTTCTATGTTAGCAGCTTTTGTTTCCTCACAGTTCTTTTCCAAATCCTTCTAATTCGTTCAGGAAGGTAGACTTGAACACATAACATCACACCTGGGCCCCGAGTCTGCTATTCAATAGTGTCAGAATGGTCGATCATTGATCTCATAATGGTTGATTGATGACAAGCCAAAAAGTACCTTATGCCTGTCGACTTAAAGTACTTTTCCTTAGCCCTGTAATCCCCGAAGGGTTAGGCATGAGCTGTACTCATTAGTACATCCACATTTTACTAGTTACATTTAGGTCCCAAGTTAAGGGTGCGAGCCTATTGTAATTAACTTAACAAATCCAATAACACTTTTTTTTTTGAGTAGGGAAATTATCACCATCTGCCTGGGGCGATCGGAAGGTTATGTCGGACTCTTACCAATTTAAAACCCACTGTTCCTACTAATACCATGTGTCGGGGCCTAGAGATACAAGTACATTCGCACACAACCTGAACTGTACTTTGTCTGACCTCGGAATCAAACTCAAAACCCCATGCACAGCAATCATGCTTCATTGTGTGTCAAAGTAGATAGTCATTTATGTTTATGACTAGTGTTTACTGCTTGAATAAGATAATAATGTTACCTTCTGAATAATTCAAATTTTATTCAAAATTCAAACATATTTTTCCTTAAAAACCCTTCCATAAGTTTGCAATCTCTTCCTTAAGTTGTAGTAAGTAAACATTGAAATTATATTTTGTGTCTTGGCCTCAGCTACTATTTTTTAAATAATCACAATACACATTCCTGCATTGACATTTTCCAGGTTGGTACACTACAATCACCCTGGCTGTCTACGGCAACCTGACTCAAGTTCTACCCGAAACCCCAGTGGGTGCCAATCCTCCTCCAGTTGTCCAGAGACCTGTGGTGGCCCGGGAGCCCCCACCGGCACCTCCACCAGTGGTCCCTCCTAATCCAGAATGGACCCAAGAACCTGTGGTTCCTATACCAGCTTACACTGGCAATGTAGCGACTGCTAATCCTGATGCTTATGGGCCTCCCAACTATCCGGAGAATTATGACAATCAGATGTATAGACCTGAATATTATGATGCTGAGCAGCCTAAGGATCCTCGTACTTACACGCATAATATTATTGAGGAGAGTACTTGGGAGAAACAAGATATTAGCATCGAAAGAGATGCTGACAGGCTGCGTCACAGTCCCAGGTCTATTGATATTGATAGGGACAGGGATAGGAGAGACGCCCGCAGTCGCAGACGTTCCCTCGATAGGGGGCGAAGTCGGGAGTCATCAAGACTTCGCGATCGAAGCAGGGAGATCGATAGAATTGATAGACTTCGGTCTCGATCAAGGAGTCGCGATAGAGACTACGTCGTGAAGGGAGAATACCGCCCTCTTAGTCGTTCGAGGTCCCGCAGCATTGACCGGCGCGCGATATCTACTGACCGTGATCGTGACTGGGACAGAGGATCCTACAAGAAAGACGATTATCGCAGACACCGCGAACCATCGTACGATAGATCTCGCGGTGGATCTTACGACAAAGAAGGCGGATCTTACGAACGTCGGTCTCCGTACGACAAGAGAGCTCCGTCTTACGAAAGAAAAACACCATTCGAGAAACGTTTGTCGCCATACGAGAAACGAGCATCATCTTACGAAAGGCGCGCGCCTTCTTATGAGAAACAGTCGTCTTATGATAGAAAGCGTCATTCGCCTTACAGTCGTATCAGAGGATCTAGTTACAGTAGCAGGTCTCCGAGTCGCGATGATCCTAGGAAGAGACCTAGGACTCCGCCTGGAGAGAGTAGTCGAAGACCTTTGTCCCCAAGGGAAGTTGACGCATCTAGTCCTATAAACTCCATCAGGTCTGAGGAAGGAGGAGAGTATGACAGAAGTGGAAAACAAATTCCAAGAGTTGACTTCTACCACCAGAGCTATCGCCACAAAACCTCAATTCGCAGTCCCTCACAAGAAGCTGAGAATGCTGCCTATGTGGAACAACAACAGCATACCAGCTTGGTAACTGTCCAAATCGTTGACAATGCGACTAAACCTATCGAGTCTCCAAATAGGAACCCAGAGGAGGACAGGTCTATAGATGCTGAACAATTTGAACCTATTCTATCTGACGAAGACATCTGTGATGATCTTGAAGGTCCAGCGTATATGGAGGTGGATTACGACGTAAACGATTATTGTGGCGTCGATGACATCATCAAGTATTATAATCCATTCAAGTGTGATTGGAATAAATATGAACATGTGAACAAAATACATTTGTTAGGACCTAACAGGGAGGGTGTGAAGGATGTTCTGAATGCTACATTTGATGAGTTATGTGATGCTAGTCCTGAGCTCTTCAAAATGTCCGAATTGGCTAAGTCTAATAAGAAATTGGATCAAAAATACTTAACAACCACTTTCAATGGAATCGACAATGCTGCTCGAGAAGAATGGGTCCACCAATGCGAACAACTTTACGGATCTATTACAACACTTTGCAAGAACACAGACATTATACTGAGAATATTCAAGAATCCCAATGAGAATGACGCTACTGATGAATTTACAGAGATCTATCTCTTATTGATAAATTTTTGTAAGATTGGCTTGAACTTTGAGTTTGCGTTAGCTCAGATACAGCCAACATACAAAATAAGACACATGAAGTGTGGAACACGTCTCGCTGAAGCTTTAACGGGTCACCGACATAATGGTGAAGTGACGAAATTACTGTTAACATCTGGCATAGATGTGTCCATGTTACTACTAGAAATGTATTCAAAAGAATACATGGCTTTGAGCATTCGCCTCATGATCTTAAAAGCTTTAGACGCTTGTCTATCTTCTAAGGAGTCCATTGAACATTTTATGAAAGAGACAGTGTTTCCTAAGTTTGATAAGAGCGATGATAGAAAACCTAGGAATGGTTACCAAGCGTTGATTACGATGATGCAAACGAATCCTCTCGCGAGATTGAAGTTTTCGATCAGTGCGTTGATAAAGAAACTGAATATTTATGAACTGTTGAAGAAAATGCATGATTTGGTGATTGACTTCAGTAAGTCAAGTAATGATGATTCTGAGCTATCAGAAGCTGATTCTCATTTTATCGTAAATGGCCTTGAAGAGGTATTGTACATGTACCGGTCGCAGTGCTTCCATTTATCGCAACCAAAGCGTTTCCTACCTGTCTCCGCTCAATTCGAGATTAGCAAAGAATGCTCCAACGAAAGTTTACTAGAGTTCTTTAATATTCATCAAATTTTAGAAGTTTGTCTATATTTGATGTCATGTCCACAGACTTGCAATAATCTTGTCGTGGTCAGTCCGATTCACGATTTAATTTACGTGTTGATAAACTCCCAAAATGGACTAAACTTCCTTTACAAGAACATGGAAATGAGCGGATTACTGTTCAAAACTTTGACATTGCCATACAGCCAGCAAAATACTGAGGAGTTTCTCTATCCTCATGATTTGAGTAACTACAGTGACCTACAAATTCTGGGCCTAGAACTGGCGTATAGACTGAAAGCATTGTATTACTTACAGTCGATCTGTGATCAGCAAGCAGGAAAGACTGATGAAAACGAACTTATTGATAGATTACAGTCTTTATATTGCCTCAGCTTCGGTAGTATTGGTAGAACCGCAGTACCCGACGTAATTGTCATGGAAGACAACGCGGAATGTCTTATGGAAGTCTTTGAAAACGACTTAAGGAAAATCAAAACCGACTTGGCTTTAAAACAAAAATCGCCAGCAAAAGGATACGCCATTGAACTCATCGTTTCTGCAGTTAGATTCGCGGCTAACGTCCCTTTCTTGAAGAAATATGGACATAGACTGATCAACGTGTCAAGAGATCATGACAGATTTGAGCCTAGTGTGTCTAGTGTGTTACAAGAAGTGATACCCTATCTAAAACCCGTAGAAAAAACAACGGTTTTATCAGGAGAAGACATGGCAGAGTGTGTCGAAATACTAAAAGCGAGTTCTGAACATGCTCCTGACTTGCCAGGAGAACTGATGACGTGTTTGAGAATCTTGAGACACTACTGCATATCAGACTATGAGAACAACGTGACCATTGCTTGCGAGTCAGCGACAGAAGAGTATGTGGAACTGAAATACAAGTATAATGTGCTTCAATTGTTTTCGTTGGATGGTGTAGCACATTTGGCAGGAGTCCTGGACCTTTTGGCCACACATTTCGACCAGCCAAGCATGCATACTTCACTTTTTGCATCAGTAAAAGGGTTACAACTGGCACAGATATTATTGCCTTGTTTAAGATTGGTGGATGCGATGTTATCAAGAGTAGTTCGCTGTCGAGGACCTAGGTTCCGAGATTTGACTGCAGCACCAGTGTTGCTAAAAACTTACGGTATAGCAAAAACCTTCCCAGTAGGATCAGTAGGATATAGAACTGCCGCTAAAGCAGCAGAAGCTTCAGTCAGAGCATTATTGGCATACGCACAACCTATAGCTGATGATGCGAACGATGGCGACTCCATCCGTCGAGGACCTTGGACATCCCTCTGTTCTGAAGTCATATCTTACATCACAACAGCTCCATACACCTTTGTCCCTGGTCTACTAGTCTTTTCGGAGTTGTTACCTCTGCCGTTACCGATGCAGACTAAAGCACCACCCACTGACCGCGAATTAGCTGATGCATCCAACGAGAGACGTCTCTGGTCGGCTCACCTTCACGCGTTATCAAACGACTTGACAGACATGATACAGATTATTTGTATGTCAACATATAGGCCTGTAGTTCACATGCTGCGACGGGTTTGCGTGCAAATAGCAGATTTAGCTCCTAACACTGCTGCCACGGTCGCAAGAGCAGCTGTCGGGGCTGTGACCAGAGAATTGAAGCCTGGAGAGCCGGCGACTGCAAGCATTGCCAGAGTTTTAGGGTTTTTAGCGTGTTTAGTGTCCCATGCGCCTGTCAAATGCGCGGTGTTACATACTATGAATAGTGGAGGACCTAGAGCGGCTGATGTTCAGACTGCCCTATGTTCTGTGCTGGGCCTTGCAAATTCTTCAAACGAACATGCCGCGGCCCAAGAGTATGCAGCACATGCTTTAGCTGCCTTCTGTGATGCAGAAATAACGCTGACACCATTAAATGGACCGTCGGATACAATTCTATCTAACTCCTTGCCAAATAAAGATGCTTTGGCTGCATTTTTGGACGCAACAGCCGATTGCCTTGAGTCGACGACCAAGACCTGTTCTGTTGCTTCATCCATACTCCGAGCTTACTTCGTGTTAACAGAACACGAATATGGTTTTCATCAGTTCAGGAAATTCGTGTCTAAAAGACGAGAAAGTTTGGGAAAGTTCTTCAAATGGGCGCTGGAAGGTCAAGGAGAAGATAAAGCGGAGTGTTTGAGCCTGTACATCGACCTGATCAGGATCCTTAAGATGGAAGAGGGCGAAGGTGTCGTGGGGCGAAAGACTATGCTAACTGTGGCTGAAATGGCTGACATGGTGGGGTTCTCGCCTTCTGATGAAGAGCATCCTGTCTTGAAGTTGGATAAGATTTTGAGAGTAAGTATTATTCTCTATGTTATGAAAGCTTGTATAGTAATTTTTTTGTTGAGAAAACCCCAATTTTTCACAAACTCAGCAGGTTCTTTTTAATTTAACTTCTTGAAGAAGTGTGTAAATGGCAATTTAATTTGAATTCAAATTCAGTGGATCATTTTTTCTATTGAGTATTGATTATTATTATCAGTTCTTCTAAAACCACAACTATTGTGCAAAAGGATGTTAAAAATGAGTTTTATTTAATAAAGTTATGCCTGTTATAATCCATTTTGATCCTATGTTACCGTGCGTTAGCACTGGTGAAGCATTCACATTGGAGCATATTGTCTGAGAGACCTAAAGGTTTCACAACTAAAAGAACAAACAGAGGAATATAACAAGACTTGAAAAAGATTCCATGTGAATGTTCCGCCAGTTGTTACGCAAATAACAGTGCATTGTCATATCAACAATCGTGCGTTTTCATCTTTATTTTTGAATATCATCTGACGTATTAGTGTAACGCCAAACAGCTCACGCTTCAAACACAATCCATTAATCCAATAAAAGTGAATGTTTCGTCGGAATTCGGAAAAAAGCGCTAATTTCAAACAAAAATTAATTAAATTAATTATTTTTATTTCAAAAGTTGAACATGAAAACACGAATGTAGATATACTAATACCAATATTCCTGCTGCATGCTCCTAATCAACACATTATAAGGTAAATATTAAGAGTAGACTTTCCTTCCACAGCCAAGAGAACAGAACAGCAATTTTAATCACCGTTTTCAGGAACGAAACTCCGACGAAGATGCCTTGGCCAACGCCAGCTTCCTGGCCAGCCACCTTCAGAAGCTGAAGGTTTTGGAGGAACCGGCTACTCCTCCGGAAGGCCAGGAGCTGGTACTGCCAGGGCCGGAGAGCCTGGTGGCTCAGTTCAAGGCCAGGACGATATATGCCCTAGGGGAGGCGAGTGATGAAAGGCTGACGTCCAGTTACTGGTTGAATGTGCCGGCGGCGGGTGGGGAGGAAGACGTCAATGATAGTGAGCTGGTGAGTCTGCTTTTATTGTAGGTATTCAAAGATTCTAAATAAACTGAAAACCATTTTTTGCTATTTTTATTGATAACTAGCTGACCCACGCAACTTTGTCTGCGTCTCTATATACTCGTATAACTTATAACTTCCTCGATAAATCAACTATCCAACCAAAATTATTAAGTTAAATCGTAACAAACAAAAAAAAACACCTTTCCTCTTCATAATATTAGTTTAGATTATACTAAAATGAGAATAGGGGATCGGACTGGGTCAAAATAATTTGATTCTGTTTAGTCCGTAAGTTAGATTATCGAAAAATATTGAATACGTATTTTTTGTTTTATCAAATCAATAAAAAATTACGAAGATAAAACGCGTCAAAGATCTTGGAGTGGGGCTTGAAACGTCACTTGTGTCGTCAAAATGTACTATCATATGACGTCACACGAGTTTTCGAAGCAGTGTATCGTCTTCATTTTAAGTTTACGTGAAAAAAGAAAAAATACGTGTCGAATAATTTTTGGAAATCTATCTGACGGACTAATTAGTTTTTTTTTGTCCGATCCCCTATTACTATAGATATCTCTTACTGTTAAATATACGATGTCGATAACACCCTGTACTTGTAAACATTATAGTGCAGTAAATATTTTGAATTTGAATTTCCCGGAGGCCAGCCAGAATCCCCCGTACCTACATTGCGACGCAACCCGCGTAATTATTTTTCCGCGCAGGTATTTTTACATTGCGATATCTTCTAAGATATTTGTTTAAACTGTATAGAGTAAAGGGCACAAATATTCTATATTAAATTTCCGTTCTAACGAACACGTTTATTTAGATATAGATTAATACCATATGGGTTAAATAAGCTTCGCAAAAAATAATTCTTTTTAACCTAACATTTTAATAGTGAAAAATGGTTACAGTGAGTCAATCTTAAAAGATAGACATATGCTGTCCCGGACTTTTTTATAGAACTTTTAAAGAGGAATAATTACTTCATACATGATTTTCTCGTAACTTAAACCGTTTTCGCAGCGCACGCAACGGAAGCTCTCAGAAATGAATTTTCTTTTCCCGTTTTTGCAACATTTCTCAATTATGCTCCGCTCCTATTGGTAGTAGCGTGATGTTATATAACCTTCCTCGACAAATGGACTATCCAACACAAAAAGAATTTTTCAAATCCAGCCAGTAGTTCCAGAGTTTATCGCGTTCAAACAAACAAACAAACAAACTCTTCAGCTTTATAATATTAGTATAGATATCAATAAAAATAGCAAAAAATGGTTTTCAACCAAAAAAAAAAGGTTGCCAATGGTTTTTACCAAATCAAAAGAAGTGTCCTGAGTGTCTTGCCAAAAAAATTCTTGTTTATACAATCCCTTTTAGACAAATTACTGATGGTCTGTCTTCTTCTTTTTGTATCCACCAACCCGCACTGGGCCCGCATTGTACATAGAGGCTAACAGAAAGTTGGAACATTGCTCATTCATGTTTTCAATTGAGCCGCGACACCAGATCCAGCCGCGAGACCAGAGAGACTCATATGGAGTGGAGTAGTAGCACTGGTGTGGAATTCTAAAAACAGGCCTAGGCTTAGTTTAGACCCCAGATCTCCCTCGAATTACAACTTTCTGCCAAACTACCTGTCAATCTATGTATCTAACATAACATTGTAATTTGTGGAGATATTTTTTTTTTAATTTATTATTAAATGCCCTAACCCCCTGTTCCCTTGGTCCTCAGGTGGCGTGTGACATAATGGAGATAGCGGCAGGCTACGTGTGCGGCGGTGTGGAGGCCGTGAGCGGTGCCGTGCGGCGCCTGGCGGGATGTCTGCATGCGAGCAACGACCCCGCGCCTATCGATGATAAGCGGCCGCCTGGTAATACCACGCCTACTTACATCTTCCATAATTTCAGCTGAAGGACGTCTACTGCTGGAAATATGCCTTCCCCAACTGTCGCCGCATTGACCGGTTCAGTGCTCTCGCATCCAGCGAATTCCCGCAACCTTCACCTGGGGGTCTAAAATGGCTACTTTACCAGATAATAATAGGATCATAATTTATGAATTGCGCTAAAATTCGAATGCGACCCTCAAGTCATCGGTCCACCTAGCATGAGGCCTTCCAACGCAACGTCTTCCGATTCGCAGTCGCCACAACTTACAACTGCCATACAACTTTGATATAAATAAATAAATAAATAAATAATATTCCACAACTATCACACAACGCCATCTAGTCCCAAGCTAAGCAGAGCTTGTGTTATGGGTACTAGACAACTGATAAACATACTTATATATTTCTAAATACATACATATTATAGATAAATTACACCCAGACAAAATCAAGAATCAAATGAAAAGGTCAAAATCATTCAAATTAGGCCAAAATTCATCACTTTGTGGACGTCACGAACTGGGAACGGTCGGCGTTTTGCGACTGCCTTATGTCAAGGTTGATGCTCTAAGGTAGCCAGTTTTTTGCAATTTGCCGATCAATGTCAAGTTGTATGTTAAATAAAATAGGATTCGCAAACGTAACTTAAGTAACTTTTCTGAATAATAACGATTAAAATCACCAATACAACCCTCTCAGTTCATATAACTGTCATGATTGCCTTTTTCATCAAATAGTAGTCGAACTTCGCGGGCCACCTTGTCGCATTCCCTTCCCCATTCTAGCTGCGAAGAAGAAATGGCGGATGAAACTCCCTAGTAACACTAGTTTTTTAGGTTAGAACCCTAGACAAAGACAAAACCTGTACTTAGTTTGTTCCTGACAGGATCTCCGAAGAATGGTAGATAAAATGTAATAGTAGTAGTGTCAATAATCGCGTTATATTTCCAGTGGCATTAACTCGAGTGCGAGCAGAAGGCGGCGCGGACGCGTTCCGCTCGCGACCTCCTAACACGTCGCGCCCCCCCTCACTACACGTGGATGACTTCACTGCGCTGCACCAGCCATACACTGCCACACAAGTCACCAGGTAACACCATACTGTTTGCTGTATGCTCTAGCTATCAAAACGGTGAAGGAAAACCTGGAAAACGCACATTCGAACGAAGCGCTTTGCTAAGTCCTTTATTATGCGCACAGCCAAGGAGTGGAATTCCCTGCCTGGGTCCGTTTTTCCGAGGTCATATAACCCTAATCTGTTTAAGTCGCGAGTAAACAGGCTTCTACTGGGTAAGCTCGTTCCATCGTCGACATCATCTCTGCTCGTGCTTGCTCTTGACTTCAACTGGGTCCACGTGGTGGATTTTAGTCCATTTTCTCTCACAGAGAGGAGGCCTGGAGTCCCAACAGTGGGATCATTATACACTGAGAATGGTATGATCTAGCTACCACTTGCGTGCTTGTGCTACTCAACTGGGGTTGGATTTTTTCTGTTATAAATGTAATGAAACTTTTCTTGGTATATTTGACAGTATTTTTTTACCATATTCCTAACAAAACTCTACTACTTCTTTCACGTTGTTTATCCTATAATTTGTAGTTACTATCAATGTATGTTTAACATAATATCTGTATATTACAGAGGAGGCATGCGGCGCGGCATAGCGGTGGCAGATCGCGGCAGGTTCGCGTCTGCCGCGCCCATGCATGCACACTACAGACATCTGTGAGTACAACACTATAATTACCCTTTAATACTATTATATTTACCATCTTGAACTGATATGATGGCATGTTTCCATGGCACATCTCAACTTTATCGATAAGTGGAGCTACCCTACTTGTAGCTGCATCTCCATCTATGGTTGGAGCAAACACTCCCGTTAGTTCATATTGCGACTAACCACCCAATCAAAGCGCAGAACAAAACATGTCTTGTTTCGTTACAAAAAGTTGTCTAACATAGTCATAAATCATTTGTTATAGCCAGGTTCATCCAGCAGTCTAGTTTATAATTATGTTTGCTCTCATTCCAGTCGTGGTCGCGGCGCGTGGGAGATGGGAGCCTCGCATTTCGGACACTTCCCGCCGGGATCACAATACATGATGGGTAAGTTACTGTATTCCTATAACCCAAACCTATAAGTCCTATAGATTCTACAAAATAGGGTCTCGAGCAAACCAAAAAGCCTAAAACTCAGTAACACTTTCCCACCTGAGGACTGAATCTTGGACTTCATGATGCTCAACAATCGTGTTGGCGTCTGTCAGACACCACGCGAGATGTGGAGTGGTGCTACGTACACCAAAGACCGCCATCCATACTATAATATTATAAATGCGAAAGTAACTCTGTCTGTCTGTCACTCTTTCACGCCTAAACGGCTGAACGGATTTTGATGAAATTTGGTACAGACATAGTTTGGAACTTGAGAAAGGACATAGGATAGTTTTTTTTTTTCGCGAGATAAACCAAAAATCTGCCGGAAGTCACTATCCACGCGAACGAAGTCGCGGGCAAAAGCTAGTGAGAACTAAATATGAGTCCATATTGGTGAAGCTTAAAATTGCTAAAGGGATTTCCAAAATCTGGCCTGGAAAGGCTAATGATTTTGGCCTGGTGAAAGTAAACTCACCCAAGGCAGAACACCGACAAGACCCAACTCGATCAAGAAACGGTGATTCATATCTTTTTTTATATGGGACAAGCCCGCCACACGATTCCCAAATCACTGTAACTCCTGTGCGCCAGAATCAACGGTGGGCATCGAGACAATGAAGCTCCACAAAGTCCCAGAGAAACGATTTAACTATCTTGGATCCCGCAAGGAACAGTTCATATGTATCTGTTATTCCTTGTGTCTTAAGAATTGGTATTGTTCCCAGGCGGCATGGGCTGGGGCGGCGCGGGCCGCATGCAGCGCGGGCCCAGACATCGCTCCTTCATGCGATGACGTCACAGGGCGCCGCAGTACTGCCCACACGTGTGACGTCACATAGCCCAGCTGTACACCTAGCGACCTAATATACTTACATGTAGCACGAACATAGAAATCTACAAGTTTGCCGTATAGCTGAGATACCTGTGTGGTTCGGGAAGAGATTTGACGCCCACAGCGGACTAATGTTTTAGCAGAGCGACATATGAGCATAGTCTCGAGTTAGCGCTAGACCTATAAGTACGCGGCTTTTAATATGGTTCATTGGTTTGTTTGCAATTTAGGCTCTGAAGAGCATAGTCTCCAATGTGCCATATTTTAGCCCAGTACTAATAAGGTCGATATGGCGCTGTTACAATCATTTCACTCATCAATATATCGATGACGATACAATATCGGTAGTGTTTGTACTAGGGGTGTTTATTATAAACTTTTAATATTATTTTAGTGGGTCATTGTGCAAAAATGGAACAAAATTATATTGACCTTTTTATGTGAATTTAATTAATGTTTCTCAAATAAAAATGCGTACAACAGACAATCATAATTAAAATGGTGTTACATTCTTATTGCAATATTAGGAACTTTGGAACGATCTTAACGTCATACCAATATAAACTTTATTAAATTATAAATCAATGTGTGTTTATGATCTCTAATCGGGGGTTCTTGTGACAGAATCGACGGAATAAGTTCTTGATGTATCTATTAAGCGCAAAGTCAATAAATATTATTATTCTACAATCAATATCTTGTTTCATTGCGAGTTTGTGAGTGAGTATGATCAACATGTATCAGCGACAATGTTCCCCTTCTCTGCACCTAAATGGGGTATACAACACAAAGAAAACAATGTTAGAAAATTTAGAAACAAATCAACTTTATTATCAAGATGAAAAAGATCAAATCATATATTATAATATATAAGCTTAAGAAACAGATATGTAAACCGCGACAATCACAGTCCGGCTCGAACATAACCCTTGCTTTATATACCTTACTGCAAAACAAAACAAACGTTCACTATACATACAATTATATTATAATTTACATTATACATATATCAAATAAAAACAAACTATTCATTTCCGCATTTGAACTAAAGAGTAACGTTGTAAAATTTATAATTATAAGTATTATTAATACTTTACACCGAGAATTTCCCATAGCGTTTCGTTTACTATAATTGTCTTTGTTTTTTCCTCATTTTGTTTTAATCATTAAACGGTAAAACATCTCACTAGCATAAGTTTATATTTACAAGCCCGGGGGCACAGTCAGTTCAGTATAAAAGTATCACTCGCACATGGCAGCGGCTCCGCGCCGCACAACTAGTCTCCGGGGTGCTCCGGGCACGATCTGTTCACTTCGAACCATTGGTCTATACATCTGGAACGTGAAAGAGATACATGTTAATATTTTACATACAAGAAAAACATAGGTTAATGTTATGTAAAGAGAGAGAATTTTGAAACTAGAATAGTGTCTATTCTATATTACAATCAGCACACAGTGGCTAAAAATACTAACGCCATAATTAAATTATACAGCCTACGGTAAATACCTCAATGCACTCAACAGATGGCGTTAGCAGCAACAAATTCCCCTTTCATACACTCACGCATTCTCTCACCACATAAAACCACACATAACATAGCTATCTACTAACAGTCTAGGTAGGGTACTAGGGTAGTAACATAGTTCAGGTCAAAAGTTCTCAACTGAAGTATCGGTCGACCTAGATCGCTGAGGGGTCTTATCGGAAGCTTTGTCTAGGTACCAACCACCCTTTGAGCCTAGAGAGGACTGAGGGCCCGATGTTGCTAAGGGGGATTTAAGAGTTTTTCACGAGTATGGCAAATATCAAAAGTGAGTCGTGAGGAAAGTTACTTTGGTCTCAAAAAGAGAATAGAAATGACTACGCAAGTTATTTAATCGATAGAGGTCAATAGATAGTGGACATTCATTGTGATGACAAGCAAGTTAACTGTAGTTAATGACTGTTGATTACAGACAAAGACACAATTAAAACTAGTTTTCAGTCTATTTGAAGTACTATCGATCTAGAAGTGCTGGAACAAAGAGCCTCTTTAATCATTATCTACAGACATTGCTGTTACATACACTCATAAATTAATGTTGTGTAGTCTACATTTGTCGATGATTGATGGAATAAAATATAGGCCCACCCTTCAATACCTAAAGCGTTTCACCGTCTGTACGCTGTGGCTATTCAGACATCGTGAAATAGGCCGTTACGATTTTAGACTTAAGGTGAATCCTCCAACCAGCCCGCGAAATTCAAATTTTCTTAAGTTTTTTGCAATTTGCAGGCCAGTGATAGGTGGTATGTTGATGAACATTTGATTCGCGGCTGTAAGACGTATGTAGTTACAGAATTATAATCATCAAAATCATTAATACAACCCTTCGAGCTCATAAAGGTTTCGGAATGGCTTTGACCTTGTAAAAAGTCAAATCAAATTTGAATTTCGCGGGCTACCCTGGAACATCAACCTTAAACATCAACCATAAACATAAACCGCCTTATTACAAAACGTAGTTAAACCTGGTTTAACTTAGACTTGGTTTATTTCGCATGACGTCTCACTTCAATAATATTCAAAAGAAAGTGACAGCATGCGAGATAAACCAGGTCTAAGTTAAACCAGGTTTATGTACCTTTTGTAATAAGGCGGAAACTGTCGAAATGTGTCGTGTACAAGTGCTCTTCTGCTTAACTCTTCGGGATCAGAAGCGTGATGTTAATTAAATCATAAAATAATTTACGGATAATCATCATAGTAGTACATTATCTAATTTATGATAAAACAGCAGGGTTGACTAGATAGCTGCATGTTACATTCACTTCCCGGTAATGAAGGTGTTTCAATAAATAATCAATGTACGGCTATCTGTCGGTGTCGGTACATCAGATAACGCGCTATCGGCAAATTGATTGTGAAACTATCAGTTTGTGTTATCTAACCTTCGTATTACATGAAACTGAACAAGTTATTATTACGTACAAGCTAAATATAAAACCATATTTCTAAACGTACAGTATCAAACTAAACTAGTTTTTCCTTCCCTAAAATAGCCTTTTTCCCCCAAAATATTAGGCACATGCTCATAGTAACACTATAAACAGGACAAAAAACGCGAATCGATTTTGATTTCGATAATAGTTTAGCGGAAAACTACGATCTAAAACTGATACCAACGTCATTTCGCGGTCTATAAGTTCCATGATTGGACGCTGATTAAAATCAGTTAATTCGCGATAATTATCGAGTGTTGGTAAACAAATAAAACTATTAAAAGCGACGTTATGATGACTGTCCATGATTAAATTCAATTCACTGACGCGGAGCTATTACCTGATGACTTATCTTAGCGCGTGTGTCATCATCACAAACTTATTGTACTGTATTACATATTATATAGTAACTGCGCAAAACGCTAGTTTTTTCTAGAAATAATGTAAAGTAGAAACGGTTGTGTTATTAAATTGCATCCGCTCTCACTAAGTACATTAGGTTTACTTGTTTCCACCAGCATTCGCCCCACGTGTGCTAATAAACACAATTACTGCGGCGTGTGGCTAAGTTATATTTTCTTTCACTATTTTGCAAGTAAATGGACTAGCTAACCAGTTAAATGTAATACGGATTTTCTTATCTAATCTTGTGCCCATATAAACTCACACAAATATCGAGAGACGAACTTACTAAGTAGGTATGTCATGTTCAAATGCATAAACTTAAAATAAGTAATCGCCGAAAGATTTTGCAAAGATGTACATTGTACCCGATAGACACCCTCATTTTGCCAGTACCTAATGTTTAAGTCCCATATAAATAGGGAGCCTTTTGCCATCTACCTACCAGCCTAAGTTTCAAATCAGACTCGGAACTCTGGATTTGTGTCCGGTTACCACTTTGTCAATCCAGGACTTTAGCGCTGGCGCCAACGAGGCAGTCTATACTAATAATAAAAGTGCATCAGTCTTACCCCTTGTGGTAGATGCAAAGGCAGGGCAGGCGGGCTATGGTGTCTCCGGCAGAGAGCTCCTCGAGGCAGATCACACATTCGCCCTTGGAGTCACTCAGCACATCCTCTGGAAACATTACATACAATCATCAGATAAGAACATACGCAAAGACAAGGTTATTAGGTTTTACATAGTGACACAATATTCCAGTCCTGTTTATGGAGGATAGATCCAAAGAGAGAGAGAAAGTTGCTAAGTAATTTTGTAGGCTAGGTAACACGATTTAGGGGCTAGTCCAGTTTGTGTGTCAAATAGGTATTATTTGGTAAAAATAAGAGACATTGAATTTTTCAAATGATCCAAAATATAAGATGATGATTTAAGGATGAAGATTTTTTTTTATTTTTATTTTTTTTATTATAAATGGGCTTGCTCTTGACCTCAATCTTGCCCTAAGGGCAGGCAGAGATGATGTCGACGATGGAACGAGCTTACCCAGAAGAAGCCTGTTTACTCACGACTTAAATAGATTAGGGTTATATGAACTCGGAAAACCGACGCAGGCAGGGCATTCCAGTCCTTGGCTGTGCGCATAATAAAGGACTTGGCAAAGCGCTTCGTCCGAATGTGTGGAACGTCGACTAGGTATCGGTGATAACCTGCAGTACGTCTAGACTCCCGATGGAAGAAGGGAGATGGTGGAATCAGCTCGTGGAGCTCCTGCGCACACTCTCCGAAGTACAGTCTGTATAAGACCGACAGACATGCTACTTTGCTACGGTGGGCCAGGCTATGTAGCTTGACAACCAGCCTATCGTCACCAATTAGCCTCCTGGCTCTGCGCTCTACAGAGTCAAGTGTGGCAAGTTGGTATTTGGCTGAGCCATCCTAAAGGTGACAGCAATACTCCATACCGGACCGGACTTGAGCTTTATATAATACTGAAAGCTGTCCAGGCTTGAAGTACCGCTTGACCTTGTTTAGGACGCCCAGCTTTCAGATCTAGTATAATTAAAGAACCTAATTAAAAACTATTGACACAAAGAAAGTTTTTTACTTCAAGTATTGAACGAGTTTTTAAGTAAAATTAAGTCGACACCAACTACCACCACTTGTGGTATGTGCTGATGATGCTTGTGGTATGATGTGGTGTGTGATCTTTCTTTCTTTCTTTTCTTCTATATGTAAGTAACTTTAACTAACTTTTTCCTCAACATTATCTCTTTAAACTTTAACCAGGCCAATATGTATAATTCCTGTATTTTTTGAAAGATTGGGCGAAAGTGGTATACCCATATTTCACTTAAGGCCCTCAACCGGGACAAAACAACGTCAGACTGCTATCGACTCTTTTGTTCTAGCTAGAACATGCTAGTTTAACACAAGTTTCCAAGTATGCCAAGTAATTATTTGAAATTATTACGTTTTCCCCATTAACTTACACGGAAGAGAGTAATATCAGTAATGCAAAGACAAACATAATTTGACTGGCAGTCTTGCTTCTACAGAAATGTTTAATGAGGTATTTCACTCAAAGTCTAGTTGGTAATTAGGAGAAAAGCCCCTGTCCTGGTCTAAAGTGCTTATTTCCACTAGTTCTTGGCGAATCGCATTGTGAATTATGTTGAGTTGTTTCGCAAATCTCGTTGGGAGTTACCGAGGTAATTTAACTTGATGGCTAATTAGTTTTAAAACAAGGCAGTGGAAGAAAACAGGATGATAATTTACAGAACCAACGTGATTAAGGCACATGGAAATGTCTTTGTAAAGCGTAGCCTCTGTCACTCGGACACTGTGTGTTTCTAAAGTTCGATATTATGTAGGTCAGCAACAGAAGTAGCTTAACATTTCGGAATTTGAATTATTTGATGTCTAAAGGACTCTGTTATTTTTAATATTTCAGAAGATTATTCTTTTAAATATTCGTTACTCTTCAAAAACTTGTAAGTAACAAGTAATATCTAACAAGTTTTTATTAAAAAACCAGCTTTGAAATTTTAAGCAGTGTTAGCTACTTCTGTTGCTGACCGCACTAACCACTAGCACAGCCACTAGCTAGATAGAGAATAAATTATTCCAGGAAATGTTCCCGAATTTATTGAACATGGAAGAATATTGTTTACCGTTTGAACATTTTTGTAAGAATCATGAACTCATGAATGTCTATCAATATAGTTCACTGGCATTTCTTGCAAGTCTCGTACGTAGTTTGTGTTTACACGGAATACTCAGAAGCTGACTAAGCTATGCGAGTATGCACCTATTGACTCATTGCATTATAATTTTCCCCGTTTTAAAAATACCCGCTAAACTGAATTTGTAAATTTTCAATTCAAAGTGCTTTAGAGAAAATCTGTCTGTAATGTTATTTGGTAAACATCATCATCCAACCGTCTAGAAGGACAAACACTGACCTTATTGACGTTCTTCAGAGAGATAAGATGCAGTTCTCGCAACCGGTGTGCGTGTATGACCAGATGTAAATGTGGACGAGGTAAAAGCGAGGAGGTATGTAAAGATTGTAGCAGGTGGCGATTGGTGGTTTCTTCCTACCCCCATGAGAAAAAGGCGTCAGTTTATGTATGTACGAACTAAGTTAAAAGAGAGTTAATATTAAAATACTAACCATTATAGGAGAGTCTTGGCCTTGTCAGGCACATGACGAGATGGCACTCTATGTCGTCCGGCAACACAAACTTGCTGCAAACCGGACATTTTATACCTGAAACGTAAAGAAAATACACTGGTTAATGTTTATTCTGAACACTTGTTACTTCTTGGCTTACATACAACTCGCAGAAATTGCGGCTACTGCAATAAATTGGTCGACACTCAATTTATTGCTCAATTGGAATTGTAAGATTGAAAAAACTAGAGAACTATTTAAAATGGTTTCTTCGGAAGGAAAGAAAATTCGGAATAGCACCGAGTTAAAGTTACCTTCACTTTACGAAAACCTTTTACTTATAATGATGTGACGGTGAAGTGTTCCACTGATGAGTGATGACATAGGTATTACTATTTTAGGTAGATAAGTACAGGTGAGTAGGTAACTAGGTAATCATGCAAAGTGTGTTGGTATTGGAAAAGGTAAAATTCACCCCATACCAAACATCACCTTCAAAACACAATATATCGGAGTAAGAACTTATACTAATCCATCAGGTTTAACAAATACGGTGAATACAATAAACATGTTTACTGAATAATAAACAAGGCGTTAGTGTCAACACGTAAATAAATAATCAGCTGAGCTTTACGGAGTTTATCTTAGAGTAACTCAATATGACGGGGGTGATATAAAATTCTGTGTGTCACATCACAGCATCGGGTAATCCGGTAAGAGTAGAGGCAATTTAACGGTTTATCGCATGTACTTTTGTACCTATGTACTGTTAGTGTGTTTCATAAATACATATTTTCTTTATCGCTAACAAAGTAAACAAGTCTCAAAGATGGAAGTTCTGGACAAACTTTCGTGAACTGTAAGAAACTTGAAGTTAGCATAAAATATAAATAGATATACCTTTATTGATGTAACATAGGCTAGGCTTAATATTTATGGGGATATTCACTTTAGGGTCAGAAATTATAGCGTTATAAATTTTTGGCAAAGTGTATGGCAGTTGTTAGTGACTGTAACCATATTTATTTGCAAATAAATCTTTGACTTTGACTTTGTATAGTAGACAAGTTGGAGGACAAAGCTTAGCACAGGAAGTCTACCAGCAAGACGGAACAACGACCGCTGTGGGATCTTGGAGCTGATTGGATGAGGAAAACTCGCCCCAGTTATATACGTCCCATTGGCCTTGTTCTGTTCTGTCTCTTACTGATATGGAGGGAAGTGGAAATTATAATTTTCCTTTCGTTTAGGATCCAAGACAGTTAAATTGTTTCTCTGGGACTTCGTCGAGCTTCATTGTCTTAGCGCTTTTCTGGTGGTCGCCATTGTTGATTCTAGCTTTCAGGAGTTACAGTGATTTGGGAATAGTGTGGCGGCCGTGGCGGGCTTGATCAAATTGATTGATTGCAGTAGGAGACTAGTTGTATGACATTGTATTGATGTGTTCAATAGACTTGAACATAATGATGTCTACGGTAGGCATCATAGTTTAACACAATAGTATTGATCGTCAATTATCCATATGAAGCAAGTATAATATGTTAAGGCCACTGAGTACTGCCTGCAATTAGGCGTAGTCGACGATAATGGTGGTCGATAGACTGCTGTGCTACGTGCGTTTCGTTCAAATCGATAGGTTAGCTGAGGGGGAATTATTTGATGGGTTCAACGAGTTTAACCCTATACTTGGCAGAGTTTTTTTTTTTTGAAATAATGAATTTTTTTACATAGAATGCATTCTTAGGTATTCATACAGAGGAGAAAAAATAATAATAAAAATCTATTTATATTATTTTATGATTTATTGAATGTATCACATGTGATACATTGCCAGACTCTTAGAAATCGACCTTATAAAATCTATGTATCATATTTGCTACACTGCCAGACTTCCAGCGTTATTTTAACAAAACAAAAATAAAAAAAAAATCACGCTAACGTGAAAAAAACATTTAATTTATGACACATTTTTATTGTACTTCCATACATACAATTGAAAAACAGTACCCCCTTTTAGTATTTGTCGGTAAAAATTAAAAATCATAGTAGTAACGCCCTTTGGACCTTATAAAATCTTCATTATTGGCAAAACAGGCTCGTGACCACGTTCAAAGCGTGTATTTTGCGTAAGGTATACTGCGTAGGCTTTATACCCTTTAGGTTTTTTTTACTTTACCCCCATAAATGAAAGGATCCTCAGAAAATCATCATCTGTGGTATTTATTGAGCTGCCAATTGTTTGCGTGCTATAGATATTAATTGTTTGTTGTTCTATGAGAGAGTCCTCTGCAAAACAGCTTTCAATGACACTCGTCTCTTCACGAGGGTCAAACGAGTTATAGCACTTCTCCAGAACCTATAAACTTACAGCAACGCCAGTTAAGTTGTAATCTTTTAGCTGGTATTACTTTTCTCTTTATCGCGACCACTCTAAGTCTTTTAGAACGAGTAGCCGCAGAGAGAGAAGGTGCTAACAATGGTTACAGCACCTGGTTATAACGTGTCAAGTTGCTGGCTCATGGTAAAGGTAGTTGCAAGGAGGTTGCCACGTGAAGCCACTTACAAAAAGGTTCCCAGTGAGTTTACTTGAAGTAACAAGGATGGTACCGGACACAATGACCTAGACTCAGCACAATGAAGCTGCCTTCTTCTTTTCTTTTTCTTTTATACAGATATTGTATACGAATTGATTGGGCAATAAAATTGATGGCAAATAAGGGTTTGATTACAATGACTGAGGGTATAGTACCAAAGATATTCAAGCAACTACTTGGTTTAACGTCATTTGATCAAAAATTAAGATTTCCTGATGAACATGGCAATGATAGAGGCAGCGAACTGGTGTCGGAGTCCGTTGGGAATAAGCAATACTGCAATCAACCTCAGTAGTTCATTCAATTTCAAATAAATTCAATTTAGCTCTTGGTTCCGGAACAAAAACTCGGTAATTTCTAAGTTACCGAGCGCTTCTTTGTTGTTGCATACTAAGACGATGAACCACATGTGGCAGAAAATAAAAATAAACAATAATATTGACAATATATATATAAAATATCGTCCCCGTAGAGGGAAAATTAAATAACTCTGATTTTGTAGTTTTGAGATAAACGCGATTTAGTGTTTTTTTTTCAGTTAATGTACATTTGTTAAAAAATGTGAGTCAATTTTACTGTCGGTAATTTTATATTTGGTGGACCTGATTACCTTTTATATTATGCTTTAACGAACTGAACTCAGTCTTTATCTATAATTTAATAAAAAATAAAAAATCAAGTTATTTAATTTTCCCACAACTGTTATTATAACGTCACTACAGTTAGCTACTTATTTCGGCTATTTATTTAGTTTTCCTACAAGCTAAATATATTGGTAGAGTAAAATTTGGTGAAATAAATGCAGTTATTGAATTTATCAAACTCGAAATATTTTAAAATGTAAAATTTTGTGGCTTTGTGTGTTATTATTACTTTGATATTTTTTTAACTATTATTGGTATCATATAAAATAAAAGCTGTATTATGATATTAATAAAGTTATTTTAAGGAAGAAATAGAAAAGTAGAATAAAATTAAGCAAAAGTGTATTGTAATTAGATACTTAACGTACCACAAACTTAAAAAAAATAAACAAAATTACACCAATTATAACAAGTGGAAACAAATTAACTTAAAGTATTCTTTCAAATCAAAACAGAAAATAATTTGAACCCAAATAATAACATTATAGCTCTAAAATCAGAGACCTAATTACGTAGGGCATACTTAAGTAGTAAGTGAAACTATGAAAAACTTAAAATAGGTATCAATTAGAACTAAAAAATATAAGTTTGTATCAAATCAAAACTTAATTAAAACAGTACTATAATCCTATTCTGTGTTAAAACTCAAAAAATTAAGATTGTTTGTACCTAAGCCATAGGGTCAGTACTCAACTAAAACATGAACAGCAAAACAAAGGTATAAAACTTTAAAACGACTCAATTCAACTAAAAATATTTCGTAATAAGGTAAGTAAAATACAATTTAAATAAAACTCAAAAAAGAATCCTGCCAACAAGCAAACAGGGTAAGGAAAATACTAGCACAGCAGAACTCTGCTGGACCTGCAGTGCTCCGAAAACCTGACAACACGCTTACCACTACTCCAGAAGAGGCGATGCGCGTCCTTATTGATACTCATTTCCCAGGTTGCGTTTTCACACCCACAATTGACTGGACTGAGGTAAACCAAACTTCAACAGGAAACGACTGGAATTATGCTCACCATGATGATCACGCTGGAGGAATTCCAGTGGGCGATCGAGTGCTTCCATCCTTTCAAGGCGTCCAGTCCGGACGGGGTGTTCCCTGCATTACTGCAATGGGGTGTGCTCTCCGTTGCTGAAAGACTGGTGCGCATATTGTGGGCGTGCCTGGCCTTTCGGTACATCCCGAAAGGATGGAGGCAAGTGAAAGTCATATTCATCCCTAAGCCAGATTAGCCTGACCTCCTTTCTCCTGAAAGCCATGGAGAAGATAAATGCGAGAGAGAGAGCTGAGGTATGGCGTTTTAAAAGCAATACCTTTTCCCGCAAATCAACACGCATATACAGCGCGGGTAAATCCACTGAATCCGCTCTTCATGTAGTGGTTGGCCGGATAGAAAAAGCGATACATCAGAAGGGCACCTGCCTGGGTACTTTCATAGATATCGAAGGAGCCTTCGGCAAAACAATCTTCCCCAGCATCAGCGCCGCTCTCTCCCGACACGGGGTGGAACGTGTACTGATAGACTAGATTACCAATATGCTTAGCAAACGAGTCGTCCGCCTTGGTAGCTTGGTAGCAGTAGCCTTGGAAAGCAGCAGTCAGCAGTGATAGCCAGGGGCTTTCTCCAAGGAGGAGTGCTGTCGCCCCTCCTCTGGAATCTGGTGATTAATGACCTAATGGCGAAGCTCAATGTTAACCACTTTTACACTAATGGGTACGCAGACGATCTCGCCATCCTCATCTCGGAAAAGGTGACAGGGAGAATCTGCAACCACTCAGCAGGCGCTACGCATAGTTGAGCGATGGTGTGCTGAGTTCGACCTCTCAGCGAACTCCACAAAAACTGACCTTGTCATGTTTACCCGAAAACGAATGCTAGGCCCTCATCGCCTACGTAAGCTATTCGATACTGAGCTTCAGGTAACCAACGAGGTCAAATACCTGGGAGCTATCCTGGACAATAAGTTAAATTAGAGCAGCCATCTTGATAACCAGCTAAAGAGGGCCTGCATCACAGTTTGGCAGTGCAGGAGGATGATTGGTAAGAAGTGTGACCTATCCCCTAAAATTATACTTTGGCTTTACTGCGTGTTAATTCGACCCATGATCACCTACGGGGCAGTGGTCTGGTGGCCCCGCACCAACTTAATAACAGCCATAAGCAAGCTGCAACGTATGCAAAGGCTCGCCTGCATGGCGATCACACGTTGCATGAGTATTACTCCGACCGCAGCCCTCGTAGCCATCCTGGGGCTTCCGCCGTTCCACCTGTTCATTTTGCTGAAAGCAACGATGACGGCGGCGGCGGTGCGCCTCAATACGCTAAGACTCTGGGGTAAAAAGTACACGCAGCATACTGTGGCAATAGAGGGAAACCAAAGTGAGCTCCCCCTGGTGAAAGCTTAACGATCGAGTACACAAACAGTACGTATTCGATAAGAAATACAAAATACAACTCCATGAGGACCACCGCTGCGAGGGACTTAACCCTGCAGAATTGAAAATTACACTATTACTACAGAAAATTATTCGCTAATAATTGATATTAACGTTCCGTATGTGGTTTCACTATTAAAAAAATGTTTAACGAAAATACTTAACAAAAAACAATTTGTGTGACAAGCTAAAAGTAACCTTAATTCTTCAACGTAAGAGTCAAAATTCAAATGAAAGCAGAAGAGTTATCAACTTTTCTCAGGTGCATTTTGGGTTATGGTAATTATAAACAACTTAATTTAATTAATTTTATTTGCCTAGCATCTTTTATTTAATCATTATCTAGTTGTAGAAGAAATAGATAACATCAAGTATTTATAAATTAGGTACGTTATATCAGAATTCTGAATAGCAGAATTAAATAAGTAGAGTTATTTAGTTTTCCTAGAACTTAGTTAGTTTTGTGAAAGAATTTTTAAGTTGAGAAAAAATTCAACAACTCATGTTATTTAATTTATTTGACATTCAAATTATCACTGACCACAGTTATTGATTTATTTACAGAGTTATTTATTTTTCCTTTAAAAAAATAGTGTTTGTCTGAAGATATTTATTATTCCATCTTTCCGACAAAAATGACTATATTTTTGGAACGGAATAAGATACGAAAATTCCTGTAAGGCTAAAATGTGCGGCATGTTTTAGGTGTTTTGAAAATAGGAAAAAGTCAATATCGCCAAAATCGGAGTTATTTAATTTTCCCTCTACGGGGACGATATATTGTATATTGTAATAATTATATAATAAATTCAAACCATACAAATCAAGCAATGTAACATATTTGATACAGGCGAAACATTATCTAAAAGTATGGCTATCTGGCAGTGTATCATATCTGATACACTAAGAAAGAACTGTAATTTACATACGATTTCAGTCCATTTTGGTACTCGAAAGTAGCGTTACTAAGTAGCAAATATAGTAACCTATTGGAATTAAACAGCTTTTGAAAATAATTTGACCTAAATGTAATAAAATTTGTGTGTTTTTATCTTGCAACGCCAAGACGCCTTTTGTCGGTTTACTATTTTGTTTTCTACTGCATTTTTGGATTATTAAATGATGAAATGGTATTTTTTTTGTAGAATTAGGATTATATTTTCTACCATATAAAATAATAAATGTTTTGAAAATACGTCTTTTAACGTCTCTAGATTTTCATAAAGTTCAATGTATCAAAGTGTATACAGTGCCAAGAATAGGGTTAAAATTGTATTACGACTGGGCATTGTCGGAGGGTTGCTAGTTAGAGCGACGGAAATATTTTCAATCGATGTAGGTATTCTACGTAGAGGAGCTCGTGGCTTAATAAGAACTGCCACTCAGGTCGATCTTTAGGTAAAGCTGTGCTTGCCTAGGTCGGTCTGAGGATGGGTGACCGCCCGACATACCGAGTTTCCTCCGTGCCTCGGAAAGCACGTTAAGCTGTTGGTCCCGGCTGCCATATATATAGATCTTTGGCAGTCGTTACAGGTACCTAGTCAGTGACCTGAAATTCTGACATCCAGTCTTACCAAAGGGTATCGTATTACATAGTATTAACGGGGTTGTGGGGGTTAGATAGGCAGTCGCTCCATGTAAAATACTGGTATTCAGCTGCATCCGGTTAGACTGGAAGCCGACCCCAATATAGTTGGGAAAAGGCTAGGCAGATAAGAAGTAATAGGTACTTACATAAGAACATAGGCACATTACACACCATGTTAATAAAGCGATAGTGAATCTAGTTAGGTAACACGTGTGTACTTTATGTAATTACTGGGACGTGACCAGCCATCAATGAAATGGTACGTGCTAAATGTATGCCTACGAGCCATGCGGACAACTCCGAGAATTCCATAGGAGTATATAAAGCGAATTGTTTCACGCCATGTCTATTGAAATGTATTGTTGTGTCTGCGTTGGAAAATTGGCTTATAAAACATCTTAAAATGATACCTGTCATTCCTCATTTCCTCATAAGGTTAACAGGAGTGTTCTTATAGACACCCACATTAAAATTTCACCAATAATATATTACTCACACTCAGCTATACTGAGCGTGGGTAATACCATTTAACAGGGGTTAACCTATTATTGCCATCAACCGGTCACGCATCCAGACTATGGGCTGCTTCTGTAAAATTCCTGGTGAGAAACCTGATAACGCTTTGCTTGACCTGGAAAGGTCCTCACGACCAGCCATAAAATATTGAATTTATCATACAGCTGAGTGATTTTACCAGACGGTAAACCCTTCCGAAAAAATGCCTATCTATCAATATTCCGCATGCAAACACTGCGTTCTTCAGGCATCTGATGGTAACAAGTCAATTAACACGCGCGGCCTAGCATAAACACTCGCTATTGTAGAACAGTAGCAGGCAGAAGACCAACTGAGTCAGCTTACTACGTAATTCAACATACATAAAATGGAGCGTTTTAAACTTTGTCGTAAACCTTTACTGGTTGCAGAACAGGTCAATTAAACCATTAAAATACATTATGGTATCTCATTAGTACATGACTTTTGAAGTATTTTTGGTAAGTTTTCAGCCAAGGGTTTTGCGAATTGGAACCATAAACCACGTTTCTATCTGAAAAATTCACAAACAAAAAAATCTAGTTGCTGACTCTATTAAGGCTGCCCCATACAAAGTGTTTGCGTAAATGTACCTTCTGCAGATACTTATTTGTATGAAGAAAAGCCCAGTCTGCGGGAGCACTAGACTGTGGGTAATAGTACTATGATGCTGCTAGGTATCGGGATAGAGGGTAGGCACTTTTACTCGGGGCTTTTTATATTGTGAGGTAAACGGAAATACTTAGGTACTTACTGGGTTTCTACTACGATAGTACCTAACCTATTACCCCTGTGTTTCGCAATACCAGTTTGGATTTCTGTCTCATGATGATGATCACAATGACTAACTCTGAACATAGCCTAAGATCCAAAATACACAAAGATTACGGAACAAGCAAAAATTCGTTTCAAAATGCGTGCCAGTAAGGAAGTCAAATCAAAATATTCCAAAAAATCATCAATCAGCATCTCGAACAAAGAGCAGGTTCACACATAACTATGCCCTCTGAGATGTTCGTCACTTCACAACAAAAACACGGACACGCGTGAACCTGGCACCGCGCGTTGGAAGTCCGGTCACGCGTGCGCCGCACCCACCGGCATGAGGCTACGTGCTCCAACTTACCATCGACATGGAAAACACGCGGATTGTGTTTGTTTATTAAGCGAACAAGAAGCTTCGTTAAAAAAAACTAGTTAGTTTACTAGGTTTTTTTCCAAATTTAAAGGCACAGCACATTGCACATATCATAGTGTGATGTTAGGCCGTGTTTTTGTATAAGTAAGTACAATCATCATAATCATGTATCAAGTGCGGTGATTTTCCATATCGTTGGCTTGTAAGCCAACGTTGGAAAATCACCGCACTTGTTGACTTTTGGTTGGAAACCTTTTGGTAGTAGGTACAAGTTTTTTGTTACCTATTGAATTATTAATAAGAAACATTAGTACCTTTAACAGAAGTTATAGGTGTTTGTTTTCATCAACTATGCAAGCCACTGCTTACAAGCATGTGTTGGCGGTTACAATGTATCGTAGCAAATAGCAATATTTATTGTACTGTATACGGAACATAACACTTTGTAAGTCTATTACTTACACGAGCCACAACGACCCGTTTCATTGGTTTTATTCTATTACAGCACAAAACATGGACAAGTTCATTTACCACTTACAAGAAGATTAAATTAGATGCAGCCTTTGTAGTAGCAATCTAATATAAAATAGTGTTTGGTTTATTTTCTCATAACAGACAGTCAACAAACAAAAAAAAAAATACTTTCGATTGGAAATCATCAAATGACTCTTCCTGCTTGGGCAGAGCGGTAGGGAGTGTCAGACTTCTACTGACTAAAAATCACCGATGTTCCTGCTTAGTCCTTTGTGTCGAGGCCACGGCATCTCTTTCGAACAACCCGCAGCCCTGAAGGGTTCAATATTAATCTTACTATCGTGGTTCAACCGCTGCTAGACAGTGGACATAAGCTTCATCCAATCAGTGCCACAGCTTTTTAAGCTGAGAGCTCCCCCACACCATGCTTGTCGATGCACACTTTCCGAGTGCAAAATAGTTATAAATTGTGAATATTATCAACCCTAGTTCAGTTTTTAAATCAGCTTTATCTGAAGGTTCGTGAAAACAGTAAAATAATCACAAGATACAGCCACGTTTTCTCTTTCACTAGCAAACACTCTGTACTGAGCCCCTAATCCTATATCTGCCGAATAAAAACAAACCAAGTGACCCGTTCACAACACACGTCAGACGAACCACCATCCACATCGATGTAGAAGTTCCACATGCTAGGTAACAGAGAAAGTAATAGGGCAGATCTGTTTCGTGCTAAAACTTAAACTTTATTGCATAAAACCATAAAACTAAGGAGTTTATTTACTGTTATTTTTATTTTCTTCATTTGGGAGCATTGTGACTTGTGAGCTGACAAAAGGTGTAAGTAATTCGAGAGTTTTGGTATGGATCGGGATCAGCTATCGAAAATGACATGAGGTGATGCTGAGCAGCTTACGTTTCGACGTTGCTTCATACCTGCTCCACTTTGGATTCTCAAGTACACCTTCTGCAATCTCATGCGTTGTTGTGTTAACCCAGCTCATCCGCAGTCCACACACGTACCGCCGAGAGTGACGGCCGCCGGCCCATTGTGCCGGTTACGGCCCGGCCCGGCTAACGACCGGCTCCCAAGCGCCGCTCTCTTCAATTGATCATTGTTCTACGGGTTTGCGATCAACACTATTTGTACTACTAAATGTATTGTCCAAGTTTGAGAGACGAAGGTTGATACTATAGTATGATGGCCTTTATCTTGGAAACTCCACGTAAACCAAAATATTATCCATTCCTAACAGATAGGATAAAAGATTTGGCAAAATTTATGTTGAAAAATGGATTTATTGCTGACGACGTGAAAGACTTGTATTGGAATAGATTGCCGTCTGTCAGGGTCGCCCTAAAGTTGGCTAAACCTCTAACAATAGCTCAAAAGGTTTCGGTTCGACTCAGTATGCTAAACGATTCTTTGGACGAAATTCCGGCCGACCATTATACAGTTACAAAATGGCAACTAAGTATATTTTTTTTTCACAAATGTTTTGAAAATGACGGTGGAGAAGAACAATATAGCTAGCTAGAAATGTAGCAATAATAACTTTCTGCATCAATAACCCGGCAATAGACCTGCCAAAGATGACCAAGAAATCTCGTACCCAAATAATTTAGAAATAAGATAGGAAAAGATTAGTTACAGACACAGTAAAGTCATCATAAGGCGTTGAAATCCTTTGCATACCGAAGTCACAACAACTCCTTTCACGCGTTTTCGCTATGGATGAAAGGGATACACCTCCAAGTATTGCTCCTAAAACTGTACACCTGATGCCCCGATAACTAAAACAAATAACTTCGCGGCACATAAATTGCTTTCGCAATGTTTGTGTAACGCCGCTGAAATATATTACACTCAGAACACATCAGTAGCAACTTGCTTCGAACAAACGGCACACAAATAGTGTGCAACTTTAATACAAGACATAAGCTACACTTTTGTTATGGATATTGGGAAAAATAATGGAAATTTCGGGTATGAATTATTTTTTGATCAATATTTTTATGAGACTAACTAAGATTAGGACAACATCTAGAGTTAAAGAAAAAAAAACAAATTATTGTTTTATATTTATTGTAGGCACAATGCACGTGGATCGTGATTCGTATTCGGCATTGTTACATAATTTTGGTCTTCTATAACCATTCCAATTGACGCAAATCCAATGATAATATCTTCGGAGCCTCAAAATAATACGCGAGATTATAAACTATCTAATGAGGTTTCCTTTTGACTCATCATTTTAATATTCTGGATCGCAAAGTGAATGAATGAAACGAACTAGAGTCAACAAATAAATCACTCTACGCACGTCTTGTTTTTCTTTGAACGCCAGATTTGCGTGAAATTAAATGCTTTGCTAATGGCGTTGGAAAACAAACAACAAAACTTCAATGTCAAGGGCTATTTTTGGTTTTTAGAGCTAACTGTTGTTATTTCAATGTTACTCAGGGTTTTAAAAAAATGGTTATCCCTCTGAAGTGCTAGTTGATCAGTCAGGAAAGTCCTATCTAGGCTTTTTAGTTCGGCATCAATATTTAAAGCTAGTAGAGCTTATATTAATGCTGAACGAAAAAGCCATCAGAAATAGGAAATCGATTCAGAAAATCAAATCTGCTAGTAGACGAATTGTTTCTTTAACCAGCTCGAATATTGTGATTTCAGGTCCCCAATACTGTTAACAATGGTATTGCTGATCATAATACCCTTGAGTGCAGGCTACATAGACTGCAGGATATCCTGCAGAAGGTGCCATGAGAACACGGAGCACCCAGCGGTACTGGAAGTGTATTGTGCCATGTGTGAAGAGTGCAAGCAGAGACGACGAGAAAGGTATTGCTTTTATACGCTTTGAGTTTCGTCAGGGCAAGTCTTGTACCTGACTTCTATCAGGTCCTTTGTTGATCAGTAATTAATAATGTACAATTCTTAATTTTAAAGGATACAGGGAAAGACAAAGAAAAAAATAAATCCAAAAGCAAATCCTTTGGCCAGAATGAGGGTCGGCGTAGAAGTTAGTACCGATAACGAAGAGCTCATCTTAAGGCCGCAGGAATCATTCCAATTTCCACAAGAACAGGACTCGCAGCTGCAATATCAAGGACAGCCGCAGCAGCAGTACGAGCCACAGCAACAGTTTGAGCAACAGCCAGTGTACCAGGCTCAGCAACCACCGCAGCCTCCGCAGCCCCCGCAGGAGCCCCCGGAAATACAACAGGCTCTGCCAACATATAACCCGCAAAAAGCGCTTCGAGGTTCGTATGGAATCTGTAAGACTGGACGACTTTGTAAGAATGAAGTTTACCGAAAACATGTTTTAAAGCTGCTGGGACTCCGAAGTGGTTTTCGATGAACTATCCCGAATAAACTCTTTTTACTGTTATGTAAGTTTTACTTGAGTTCTTTGTTGAATATCCGTTTTCTAACACTGTTTGGTTTGATGATCAGAGATGGAGTTTCCGGCCGGTTGCCCGACGCCGCCGCTATGCTCCGACACTGAGGACGAGCCGGAAATGGTACCGGAGCACATGAAAGCAACAGTACCGCTACCGATCACTACCACCACCACGACTACCACCACAACGCAAGCGCCGTGCCCGCCCGTACGACAGTGCAGGAAGAAGAAGAAGTACCCCACGTACGCCCCACCCCCACCATCCCCCCAGCAGCCCATGTATCCACAGCCTCCTTACCCGTGCCTGGTGCCGCCTATGTGCGGATACCCCATGTACCCCCCGGGGGCCATATCGGGGTCGAATGTATGGCCGGGTAACCTGTACCCGCAACCGTACCAACCATTCTTAGACCCGCAAGCGGGCGCGATGACGGACCAACCGACTACTATGAATGAGAATTATGATTACGTTTTTATAGGACTGCCAAAGTAAGTTAATGTACAAAGGCAGCTGATGTAAAATGTCCATTTTGTAACTGTGTGCTGTTGGAGTAAGTACTTTTTTAGTTTTCTGAAGTAGTAATGTTTTAGATAGGTTTATGGAGAGTGTTACATTATTTGATATCGTACGTTTCTATGTTGTAATAAAGCAATTGTTTTGTAATCGTTTCTTGTTCTCCCTGTGTATTCGCTGGTATATTTTAGCTGTGGACGATATTATCGATTACTAGAAAACCTTCACGTGCAAGTCGATGATGCTTAACCTTTTACGATTGATAACTTCAATGTATTGAATAACATGTAATAGTTGTGCACTGCCACTGTGAAAAAGTTAAATATCTTGAAAAGTGGAAATAGAGAAAATTCTCAGAACACGACTCCTGATAATTATTTGAAATTGATGACTTTAACACCATAACTAATTCTGCTTAGATTGTCTACGTCATTTCATAACTGTTCACCTGTAATGTGCGAGACAACGAGACAGTGTCCACTGCTGGGACACAGGTCTCCCTTCTGTGGGATGGAGTGGGCTGTAAGCCCGTAACCCACTACAGGTCCAGGCGTGAGGATGTCAGCAGAGTTATCAAAATAATATTTGTTTACACCGCGTTATATAAATCATATAATAAAGTTTATTCATCCGATATTACGATGATTTGATTTCTGTAACGGATGTTTTGACATTTTAGCAAACGAGGATATATAATACTAACTGCTAACTGATTATGATTTGTCTCCTGTTTTCGACTTCAATTAGGTACTGACTTCATGGGCTTTACCATTACTTTATATTTTACAAGTGTGTGTAAGAATAGGTAAATGAATTCTTTAAACCGGTGAAGGTTTACAGAATTCTACCGAAAAATACTCTTTGAAGTACCCTGACGTCAGATGTCACCAATTGCTTTGTATAGGACACTCCAATATTCAGGTTATACAATCAATTACAGTAATATTCAGTGCTATCTGGAATTGCATATCAACAAAACAAAAATTCGTTTCGTCCGGGATACAAGTCCAGTGCTGCAGGCCAGGTTTAGAATTCTAAAGGTCCAATCAGTTGTTGAGTGTCCGACATCGATCGACGCCGACGATGTCAACTGTATGTCACGACTCACGGTGATCGGACTAGGTAGGAACTTAGGAAGGTGTCAGCGTGGATATGTAGGTCAGCGCACCGTGGTTTTAGGATGTTAGCTACTCATCAATATGGTGATCAGGGATGGATAGATACAAACTAAAGTAAATCCTTAGAACTCGGCACTGTTATTATGATTCTAAATAATAGCGGATTTATTGCTTTTGTAGATGAAGAGAAGAGTGTAGGGAAGTGGACACACTCAATAAAATTACTCAATTTAACCGTCTTCCTAATATTTTTATTGCGCTTTATTTTGTGTGTTTTGTAATTTAGTTAGTTATGCGGATGTAACTTAACCAAATATTTAAAGCCAAAAGTACAATAAACAATTTTTAGGGTTCCGTTGCCATACTACTGTTAAGTGTTAATGTTTTTCTAATGAAAAATAATATAAAACAATAAGTTACGAGTCAGTTTGATACCCAGTGCCTTTTTTTATGGGACATAAAATCAATGCTAAAGATAAGCAACTTAAAAAAAATCTAAACTATATAATCATAGTTCGATCCTACAAAAATAATTTCGTGATAAATCCAATGAGCTGGCGACTCTATAATCGATGAAGAATAATTTCAAAGACAAACAATAGTCGTCAATAAAAAGTAATGCCTCTACTTTGTTCGTGATTGGCGGTAGTAAAGAGCCACAAGAGGCCCTAGTACGGCCGTGCGCCGAACACGTGGAACGATTTTTTAATCGAAAAAACAATTACAAGTTATCTATTAGCACTTTTGCGTTATTTATCATTGATAAGAACAATCAGTGTCACCTCACATGAATACTCTAAAGAAGGGTGCGGTCAAATCGATACTTCCTTTTTTGGGGACCCAACCCGAAGGGTAACTAACTATTACTACCGTCCGTCTGTCTGTTTGTCAGCAGGCTGTATCTCATGATCCGTAATATAAAGACAGTTAATTTCACAGAACATTTCATATTATAGGGGGCTCTACAATCGTACAGAACCTTTTATGCGCGAGTCCGACTCGACTTGGCCGGTTTTCTTTCTTTTCAAGTATCTGCCAGTGTCCGGTAACCGCAGTCTGTATACCGAATTGACAAACCCTTAGTAAATATTATATATTTACGAGTATTTTTAAAGTAAACGAGTAATATCAGTTTAAGGATCGTTCCAATGTAAGATACAATCATTTACTTCGCATGTTCGTGCTAAGCCTTCAGCTCTGCACAAGCAAGCCGGTTTCACTACCCTAGCCTATAACTCACTAGTAGGGATTGCAATCCAGCGGCGTTTTCAATACAGCGGAATTTTTGCTGGATTGACCTGAATCCAGCTGGATCCAGCGCGGATCCAGCAAAACGTGGAACGAAAATAAAAAGACGACATTTATAAGACTTTTTTTATTAATTTGTACTTCTTACGATAATCTTTGAAATCTTCCACTCATTTGGTGTAAATAAATACAACTATCGCGATGCAATAACTTAACAAAACCAATAAGGTAATATTTTATTTAAACTGTCGCGATTACTATGTATGCATGTATGCTCCTGATTTTTTGTATGTTTTACCATCTTTTATACCATGTTTTTAAACAAATAAATATTATTCTATTCTACACATTTTGTAGGTATTTCGGGTTTCAAATTTGTTTATTTCCGATATTTTGGCGCTATTGCAAGCACCGCACCGTGGTTACGGGAGGACTAATAGTTTGAACGCGTTTTTGAACTGGAAAAACCTATAAAAACCTATCTTTATACACATGGCACAGCTTTTTTCCAATCAAAATTGCGCATTTTAGCAATCTTGTTTAATAGCAACAATACTCACACACACAAAGTTCTAAATAACTAAATAGTCCACTGTAGGATATGTACCTACTTCCTGCAATTAAAGGTAGGTAATAAAATAAGATCGGTATAAATAAGAAAAAAAAACAAAAAGATTTCGCGATGTGTTGACCAACCTCACCAAACGTGTCTTCCTTTTCCTTCTTCGAGAAAGTAAGAGACATGAATCAAAATCATCATTAATACTAAAATTAAAAATAAACATTTTACTTTACTTACCATTCAGTCTCTCAAACAACAACCAACACGCACTTCATATGCACTCTAGTGACACAAAGACACTTTCTATCGAGACGAGAGCAGTTATTCAACTCAAATGGCGGCAACTCAAAACTAAACAATAGAAATTGATACGTTTGCGGATCCGCATCGCTGGATCAAGATGTATGCTGGATCCAGCATGTTTAAAAAGGCGCTGGATCCAGCTGGATTGCTGTATGCTGGATCCAGCAATTGCAATCCCTACTCACTAGACTTGTGTTTCATCCTTTCATCTATTTTATTATCAATAACTTTGGTATACATGGCCTTGTAAACGAAATATTATTTTTAAGACTACACTTGAAACCTCAATAAAATAGATATGTTTTTGACTCTACCAAATAAAATAAATAGGTCATCCCAAAATAATATATTAGTTTACTGTTGGGTAGTTTCTATTACTTTTTTGCCAGAATTGAGATTTTTATTACAAATTCATACACACTGAAAAGATCTTTTGAACTGACAGATTAAATTGAACAAGACGCGGTATTAGTTCCAGTATTAGCCACGCCTGAAAATATCCTTGTGTAGTACAGTAATATAATATAGATTCATTTTGCTAGTTATTAGTATCACTTTTAAAATTCAGAAAAAGTCCAATAGAAAAACCTTTTAGTGTTCTTACAAATGTATTGATATGGGACGACAGGCGTTCTAATTTGACACCTAATCGGATGGACCGATCTTGGAGGTTGCTGTCAGGAGTTCGGAGCCGCGTCGATAAGTGGGCACGTTGAGTGATTGGCTCCACCGGCTAATAGCTCTGCAAATTACATGACCACGGCCAAAACCACAGGAATAACATTATTTATAAATAGTATAATTTAAAAGTCGCTTTTCCTGGTTATCTGTGTAGCCATGTTATTTTTATAAACTAAGCAAATTTTGATTTCATTTCTATACACTTTAAATATACCGTCATTTAAAGATTGTTCCGGAAAGTGTATGTTCACATTCATAATATGCAAATTAGGTTTTTGTTGTTGGTTTTTTTATCAAGTTATATAAACCGTGCGAAATAGAAGCAGGTCGCTAGGGTCGATATAAGATTTACTACCGTTGATTAAAATTTAGACAGAATTCTAATCAAACAAAAAGTATTGCTAGAGCGTAAACTAATCAATCATAAATTAACTCAATTAATCAAATAAAAAACAAACAGAATAATACTACAAAAGTGAGCATTAATCCACAACGGACTAACTGAACAAAATTGATATATTCCTATGTTTACACAAACGACCCATGTATGTACTGTGCCTAGAACATATCAGACAAACTTTTTTATTACTTTCTCCATGATTGTTTTATTTCGATCGATATGTGTGTACAGAGCCAACGATTTATCAGACTGGCTGATCAAATTATGAACTAACGTGTACACTACCGGCCGAAAAAATCGTACATCTTTTTAAAAAGTTTACTATCTGTCATTCATATTTGTTTGACAGTCTTTATTCATCTGCGGCTTTGCAAATGTTAGATGGAAGTAAACACTTTCTGTGGGTCGTTGGTAAAAAAGGGTTTATCATGAAAAACACTTCTTAATTATCATAATAAAATAAAGTAGTTAATCTTTCCCACAGACGAGCATTACCCAACAGTCGTCCTTGCTCACAGTTGAAAAAACCAGTCGTGACTTGTGACGGCAAATTATATTTATTCATATAAATAAACAACCGAGGTAAAAGGTAACCAGCCTCGTAAAGTTTCGATCAACGCTAAACTGACAACAAGCAACTTTGTGTACTGAAGAGTTAACAACCGGCTCGAACCTTGTAATTATTTTTAATAAAGGGATTTTGTCGTTGGAGACAAAATGTGAACGGTAAAAGAGTCAATATTACAGGAATTTATTATAAGAATGTTCATTGAAAATAATAGTACTTAACCTTTTCATAATTGCTGCTTATTATCTTTATTACATCTTAAGCAATGAGATGTTTGAGCGAGAGCGTTTAACCCAGATACTGCGACGGGACTTTTAAAAGGCCCAAAAAAACAATTAAATCTACCTGCATTTTTAATTATTTTTCAATTACTTGATATACATATTCATATTGCTAACTTACTTAGTACCTGTCAACCTTTTATTTAGTGCAGTTACGTTCCCAACTGGACACACATTTTCATGTATATTGAGTGTTTTTGAAGATCTTAGAGTTTTTTTTTTACAATGTCTGCACAAAGGTAAGCGTGTATGATATTTATATGCAGAATCTGATGAAATTCGCTTTGATATTTATATGTTAGTTATTTCATCAAACGGCTTCGACATCACCTATCAACATAAACACACCACCCTCCGGTTCCAAAAATATTATTGCACCATCTAAACTACTTAAAACAAATGCATTTGAGTACATGAGGGCAAGATCTACGTCTTTGACTGAAAAACCACCCCAACAACATAACGCATAGGAAATGTCAGACACCGGTAACAAAATCAAAACAAACTATATAGGCAAGAACAAAGGAAAAAACAAGAAAAACCCCAATACGGTTGGTCACCGCGGGGTTATCGACCAAACCCCCCCAAATACTACATTAGAAATGGAAAATAAAATAAAAATGAACAACGAGAAAAGGAAACTCCACATAGCAACATTGAATACAAGATCATTAAAATCAGAAGAATGTTTAACAGAACTTGAACAAGCGTTAAACAACATTAATTGGGATATTCTTGGTATAAGTGATGTACGGAGATCGAAAGAAAATATTGAAGAGCATAAAGAATACATATTATACTATAAAAATGAAATACCAGGAATATACGGCGTCGGATTCTTAGTTAAAAAATACCTGAAAAATAACATAATAGAATTTAAAGGAGTTTCAGACAGGATAGCTGTCTTAAATATTAATCTTCCTGGTCACAAACACCCGACATCAATAGTCCAAGTATATGCTCCTACTGAGGTAGCGAAAAATGAAATTAAAAATAGCTTTTACGAAAACTTAAATGAGACAATGGAGAACTTGCATAACACTATTATTGTGATGGGAGATTTTAATAGCCAAATTGGCCAACGAGGAAAATATGAAGAAAAAATACTTGGGCCCTATACAACAGGCAAGCGAAACAACAATGGACAAAGATTGATAAACTACGCGTTAGAAAATAATTTACATATAATGAATACTTTTTATAAGAGAAAACAAAGAAGAAAATGGACGTGGGAATCTCCAAACGGGAAAATAAGAAATGAGATAGATTTCATAATTACAAATAAACCGAAGCTTTTCTTAAACGTAGAAGTCCTCAACAATTTTGACTATTTTACTGATCACAGATTACTCCGAGGGCAATTACACCTAAATGAACCTAAAAATTCTAGGAAACATATAAAAAACACTAAACAACCAATCACACTGCCATTACCAAGCCAAGTTCTAGAATCCCTAAAAACAAAACTAATTCCAATAAGTGAACTAAGAACAGTCCAGGAAAAATATGATACTTTTGAAGAAGAAATAAAAAGAACTAATAAAATCCTAGAAAAAGATAAACCATTTAAAGATAGAATAGGATCTGAAGCAAGAAGATTAATAAAACAAAGAGCACTTTTATTTAAGAACAGGAAAAATAATAGACACAGCATAAACGAAATAAGTAAAGAAATATACACCGAAATAAGGAAATATAGAAATACACAAAAAACGAAGTTAGTACAACTAAACATAACAAAATTTGGTGGAATCAAGAGTGCGTGGAAGGAACTTCAAGACCACACAAACTGGATTACAAACGTAACACATCACCAATCTAAAAAACATAAGTCTAAAAGAAGCGAAATATTAAATGCAGCAACTGATTTCTATCGTGATCTTTATCACGACGAACCAAGTACATTAAATACAAGTAGCGAAACAGTTATGAATACCGAAAAAGAACCAGCTCCTATTATATTGAAAGATGAAATTATTAAAGCCATCAAATCACAAAAAGGAGGAAAAGCACCTGGCGAAGATAACATCTCTAATGAACTTTTAAAAGGAGTATCAGAGACTGTCTTGAACACACTAACAAACCTTTTTAACGAAATTTTAAGTACCGAATATATACCTCTTCAATGGACTACATCTACAATAATCTTACTTCACAAGAAAGGGAGAACAGATGATATATCGAACTACAGACCCATCTCGCTAATGTCAAACGTATACAAAATCTTCTCCAAGATAATACTGGACCGGATAACAAAGGTCATAGACGAGAATCAGCCGAAAGAACAGGCAGGTTTTCGAAGTGGTTTTTCAACCATCGACCACATCCATACCATCAAACAAATGATCCAGAAATGCAATGAATATAGAATAAATTACTACTTAGCATTTATTGATTACAATAAAGCATTTGATTCGTTGAAACATGAGAAAATATGGGAGGCCCTCACCACACAACGGGTCCACAGGAAATACATTAACATAATAAAGAACATATACGTAAATATGAAAGCTAAAATACGCACAGAAAAGGTGGGAAAATGTTTCCCTATTAGAAAGGGAGTTAGGCAGGGAGATCCCTTATCACCCAAACTGTTTTTGGCAACCCTAGAACATATATTTCGACAACTGGAATGGAAGACATATGGTATAAATGTAAATGGAGTATTACTAAACCATCTAAGATTCGCAGATGACCTTATATTAATATGTGGTGATCCAAACACTCTGAAGGTTATGATTGAACAACTGATAAACGAAAGCGAAAAGGTAGGACTATCAATAAATACTAGTAAAACAAAGTTAATGACAAATTACGCTAAAACTCCAATTAAACCTAAAAATGCTGCTGAACTGGAATATGTAAACGAATATACATACTTAGGCCAAATAATATCTCCAACAGACATCACAACAAAAGAAATTCAAAATAGAATAAACCTAGGATGGAAGAGATACTGGGCTCTAAAAGACGTTATGAAAAACTCGGATATACCAATAGAAGGGAAGAAGAAAATATTTAATACATGCATTCTCCCAAGCATGACCTACGGATGTCAGACATGGAGTTGTACAAAGAAAAATATCAAATCACTAGAAACTTGTCAACACCGAATGGAAAGAAGCATACTCAACATAAAATTAAAAGACAAAATTAGGTTAAAAACAATAAGAAAACAAACCAAGATTATAGATATCAAATACCAAATTAAACAACTAAAATGGAAATGGGCAGGACACTTAACAAGAAGTAAAACAGAAAAGTGGACTAACGAAGTGACGGAATGGTGCCCTAGATATAAAAAGAGAAGCAAAGGTAGGCAGCTTCGAAGATGGGAGGATGATATCAAGGAGGTAGCAGGACCATACTGGATGAGGATAGCAAGGGATAGACCGTTGTGGAGAATATTTGGGGAGGCCTATGCTGAAGAGCAAGACAATCACGAAACCGGTGTCTAATACAAATAATAACATTTAATTAAGTTACTTTCACGAACAACCATGTTTAATTAGTTTAGTTAGCAGTATATAAGATGAAATGTAACATTTATAAGATTGTTAATAAAGGCTTTTATTATTATTATTATTATTATTATTTCATCAAAATATAACTTCATTTGTTTGGTTCGAAACTCAAAATAAATGTTCGTTTTTTACGTTTGAAATTGATGGCCTTTTAAAAGTCCCGTCGTAATATAGGGGTTTATTGTATGATAATTTTTATTTCAGCACGAGATTAGTAAAAGGGCTCAATCTCATCTAATTTGTTGATGAGTTAGTGCGAGATGACGAAGACACTTTGTTGCCGAACCAAATAACCATTTTCCCACCTGAGAATGTCAATGCCGATGTTACTGACGAAGACTCAGTTGATGAAGAGTTTGTAAAATTACAATATCTTCCAGGTAGGTAAAGTAATTATGAATTAATTTAATTTACATGTCAGTGAACCCATAAGTAGGTGTGTTACGTGCTTTTTGTCCTGTTATAACAATATGTATATTATTTTCTTGCAGGCTCTCTGATATGAGCTCCTGCTGAGCCGCTGCGGTAACGGTCTCTCAGAGTTCTGACGCACAATTGACACGATCGGTGAAGATTGTGACGTTTCTGTTTCTTCTACTCCAGGCGCGTTAACTATTTCTGGGTTTATTCAGCCGACCGTACCGCGAAACCAATTATAAAGATGAAGAAATCGTCACACTCCAAATATGTATATCCAATGGATAACAAACATGGTCCAAAAAACTTACAGCCACCTTTATACTATTTCAATTACGAATGATCAACGACAGTACTATTGCTTTACTGGAACGTTACACAAATATCTTTGCAGGACAGAAGAATAAAGTGGGCAAATAAGGATCACCTTACTTTGGTTTGCTCGAAACCTACAAAAAGAGCGATAAGAGAGGACCCTGTCCTACACCTAGGTCTCATCGAGAATCATCTCGATATGATGGGGTTGATCACTTAGTCCAATATAGTGTGCCTCAACTAAGATGCAAAGTTTGCAAATCAAAAAGCTTTTTTATTTGTCAAAAGTGTAAAATTCATTTACACCCCAAGAACTGTTTTATGGTATATCACAGTCTCGTTACAATCAGTAACGATGGCATTTGCATGTTTGTGTGTCGTATTTCTATTGTTATAATATTACCGTAATTTTGTATCCTTACCATCTAAACTGATTCTATAATATTTTGTTTCATTACTAGACCTCCATACATGTATACGACCCCCATATTACGACGGGCCTTTTAAAAGGCCACATTTTTCTGGCTTTTCCAGATAAGTTGAATTTTTTTCATTATTTTTCCTAGTTTTAATGAGTCATAAAAAGAAACATATCCAAAAATCACGGTTATCGGAGGCAAAAAATAGTTTCAGTAACATCTGGGTTAATCAAAATACCAGGAATGCATACCGTATAAAATCCTTCTTGGGGGGCGTCGTATCTGAGCCCCATAGGCGGAGTCCTGCTCGGCGTCAGGCACACAGGTTCCTATTATAATACCCATCGCCACCATACCACTAGTCCGCACACACATCAGAAACCTCACTTTCACTTCAAACTACACATTACACTCGAGGACAGAAAAATGTCACACCACACATTATTTTAATAACTATAAGTCATCACAAAATAATTACGATAAAGTTTTTAAGTATATAAAACTGTGTACTAGAACGTGCGTTCGTCGTCAGAGTTGGAATGTAACTGGCTGTGGCCTGTGGCTTGCTACCGGTAACCGGTGTGCTAGGTCGCGAGGTTCTCGTCACATTTGGCACGCAACTCGTGACGTCACCAGCGGCCAGCGCGCGTCACTTGTTCAGGACTACTTGGGCAGTCCTGCCTTGAGCGTGCGAATAAGGCGATATTAATAGCCCCAGTCAACATACGGAAAAACTACTTGACGTTCGTTTTTCTTTGCGTTAACAAAGGGTACGCATTTCGACTTGGCATGACTATTATTTTCTGGTTTTACATGGTTTATTACTTACTGCCCTACGTCAAAATACATTTACTAATACACGATCTATATCAGATTGAAGTTATCTTATTGCTATTCTACATTTGGAACGAAGGAAGCCAAAATAATGAATAGAACCGTAGGATTACATATGTGGCAACATTATACGTCAGTCACGATCATGAATGGCGAAGTTCTAACGGTCAGTACCTTAATGAAACGAAACTGTCCCTGGCCTTACTAATACGATTCATAAGCGAATAGGACTGGCGCGGTCCGAAATAGAAACGGATTTCGGTAATTTGTTTTGTGACGTAAGAACTTGTGGAAACGGCCACTGAATACTGAAAGAATTAAGTAAACATATAAATGTATAGACGAGCGATGTCTTGTATAGTTGTTTTTGTGTAGGAAGCTTTCATTTTGATGGTAGAATAATAAGTGTGCTGTATATTCCGGATAGTAGAAGCACTACTCTATAATTAATAATAATAGTAGGAAAATACGCTAGTTCAAAGTTCGTTACGTGATTGTTCCGTCGTGGAAAACCACTAGCGGTTTTAACAATAAAAATGTTGAAATATTCATGTGGCATGCTAAGTAATACTTCTTAATTTTGTGCCACCGTTCAAAAACTTGTGCAAATAAGAAAGGCAATGAACTAATGACTGAAAAGCGAGTCGAATCATTTGTCTCTACTTATTTTTCGACTTCAAAACCTTGACTAATGTATTGTACACATGCTGACGAACAAAATTACGACAGCTGTATCAACGAAAAATATTATGAGCATTGCATAAAAGTTTTGAAAAACAAATTACACTGCAGATGACATAATGTTGTTAACTGTATAGGTAGAAGTGAGGTTAAAGAGGCAAAACCAGGTGAAAGCGGTTGTTCAACAACCAACTAAATCAAGGAAAGGTTAGGTGTGAAGGCATTGCGTGCAGTTAATGTCTAGCTACGACCTGACACAGATCTGATACCCTTGTTATTTTTAAACCAAGTAGCTATACAAGTAAACTTCTAAAAGGTAGAAACTTGAATGCTATTCAACTTTTCTATCCAGAAGTTTTTGGTTTATGAATGCACATGTTGACAGTCTCGCATGAATTTGAATGTGACCTCACTGAATGGTGAAACAAAACACTGCGCTTGTTACATGCTGAATATATTTTTGGACAATACAACTCGAAATGAATGGCAGCCAAAAAACAGTGTATGTTTGTGAAAGATTCGAAAAGGTCTGAATTTGAAAAATAGAAACAAATGCATTCCAAAAGACAAAAGTAACGGTAATATCGACCACTGCTAGCTTCTGTATTTATGAAGAAATGCTGGAAAAGCAAAACTAGCCTCTAATGATTTAGCACCACTTCTGCCTACCCCAGAAATAAGAGCACTCTAAATAAAGACGACTAGCGCTCGAGTACAAGCAGCGCTTGTTACCCGCTATCAAGTTGAGTACATAATGATTACCCCTCCTAAGGGACCGCTGTCATTTGCGGAGCCGTGAATGAGGCCTCGTCGACACGCAACGCCACAAAACCCAAGTTTTCACCAACAAACTACACACAAATACAAATAAATATTCCACAGAACAATCTAAAATCTCAGCTCAGAAATACAAATAATGTCTACTTTATTTTGGCCTCCCGTGTATCCGTCTTTTCTGCTACAATATTATTTTTTTGTTTTTATAAGCCTGATATATTTCTTCATAATTCCTAATGGAAATGGGTTTGATAAAACTCTGCAAACATACGCCGTAAAAGTCATTCCAATCCTTTGATTGTTCCATTCATCGGTTATATCAGAATTACAGTCTATTAGTAAGTGGAAATAGTTCAATCGAAATCAAATCTAAGATCTCTTACAAGCCATTTAAATAATGTTTTATCTGTATAGACCGAAGCAAAAGACGGTACGAAGATAAAAGCAATCATTCGCTCCGTAATTTTGGTTATAAATCTTCTGTATCACGTTTCAATTACATTTTCATCTTTTAGCAAACGTTATTCAGTATTATTCATTCGAAAAGGAGAATTATACAATAAATAAAGACCATAAATAAAACATATACAAAGATGAAAATTGTATGCGAGCATCGATCGGTTGATTTTCATTGGCCCCAAGTGTACGCAGAAAGATTAATACGGAACCATCGGTGAAATGACGCGGCTGTCACGGGGAAGTTGAAACGATCCATTCGACTTGTGGAACCCTAAAAGGGACAAATTACTACAATCTGGGAGAAGTGAATCAAAGTGAGGCGGATTGTCTCCGTTCGGTGAAGTTTCGTTATTTTTTCCAAGTAATAATATAATAATGTATGTAATTTATGTTAGGAGTGGCACGAGACAGATGTAACATGACTTGTACGGCTAAGTAATCACTTGCGGCAACTTAACTGGTGTGTCACTATGACTACAAGTTATAAACGAACAAGTAACATTAGTAGATTGTAACACGCTAGTACAACTTCAAAGAAGAATAATTATCTCGAATGTGCGCAACAGTCACATTATTACAGACAATACCACGCTCTCGATATATTCACTTGTAAAATGTTAAAAAAAAAAAAAAAAAAAAAAAAAAAAATGTTACGACAACTAAATCTGAATTGTATCGTTTGTCGATAAAGTGAATACTCGCATTGTTTCTCCGAGCGAGAATATTATCGAAAGCGAAGGAAATAACATGAATGGAGCTCTATTAAGTGTCGCTGAACCTGTATCATAAATAACTTCAATAAGATGATTAGGTGGTTTTGTAGCTAGAGAAATAAGTGATACTACCCACAAAGCCAAGTGATTCGTTAACGGCAATTGTACAAGCACAGCATGGTGTTGACGTCACAACAAATTGCCCGCTATTACCACAATGGGGTTTATTAATATCTGTAGTGCTGCGTAACATGGGAAATTGTAGACAAACATATAATTTAGAATATCTAGCAAAAAGTGGACATGTTTCATGATTAATAGGTGGAAATTGTGATGAGCAAGCACGGAATTACCAAGAATTGAATCAGACACGGAAGCGACAAATAAAATAGATGATAAGAGGGAAAATATAGTATTCATCCACAGTCACACCTACTGAAATACAAGTCTAATACTAGCTGCTGTTATTAGCTAGTTGTGTACCATGATAATTTAAGAATTCAGTTAATATCTTAACAGGGTCTAAAGGGAAAACGAAATGACCTACATGAATACAGACAATGCCACACAAAGATACAGTTCCATTCTTAAACATTTTCCTCAATGATTACGTATGCATGAGGTGTCGACGCAAAATCTTAACGACTACAATAATTGAAAGTCAGACCTTTATTCAACTGACAGGACAAAGAGAACCTTTCTGAAGTAGTGTTGAAAGCAAAACTTCAAAAAAATATTTGAACATCTAAATAATCTGTTTCACAAGTTTAGATAAACAGGTGTAAAGACAACCGTGACGTAGCTAATGTCAATGTACGGAGATTGGCCCATTTACATAGTGACAGCGATGTGTCATTTAACTCTCATACTCCTGCGCATAAGGATGTGTGCAAAAAGACGTACGAGTGTACGAGTCACTCTCGTCTTAATATAGACCGACCTTAAGGGCACTGACCTAGACTTGGAAGGTTTTTCGTATGAAGACGAAGAGGCATGTGATGAAAATAATAAATGAGATAAACAGCGACCACGACAGAAACTTACATTTCATGTAAGTATAGTATCGGTCAGTACTCAGTAGTGTCAGTACGTTCATGCTTGTTGGAATTTTGGAAAAGTAGAAGTAGAAGAGGAATTAACGAAAAAATATGAAAGTAAAACAACTAACACTATGAATATTAATTAAAATCAACAAAGACGTAGAGGAAGAAAGTTTGTTAAAAGCTTTTTTATTTTAATTTTAAGTAAAAGAAATATAAGAGGCCTAACAGCCAGACTTAGAAGCCTACAAATTAACACTGAAAGCATTTCTGAGAGTTTCACAAAGTTTTTCACTTTCAAAATTCACTTGCGGTAAGCCTAACGAAGACAAAATTACCATGAACGAACACGCATAAGTCAAATCAGAAATAAATAAAAGCTCAGTTCATACAACTCGATATATTTCGGGAAGTCGGAAGTCATTACCACTTAACTATGACCTGAATCTCGTACATTTCGATATTAACTGTCGTGTTTATTTCGAATATTTATAACCAGCATTTGGCTTTAAAATATTTCAGCTTGGAGATAAATACCCGCATCATTAAAATGAGATATTTTTTCTGCGAACATTTTGAGTTCGCTGTAGCAAGTTTGTGGCAATTATCCCTAGTAAGTACTTGAACAACCCCAAAAGTTGTGTGTAACTCGTACCCGTCCTGTAACTACGCAAGTCCATTGATCAGAACGAATAGAACAAAAGTGTAATAACTCATGGGCGGTATTGATCAGTGGATATTGCAAAAAGGAGTAGTGGTGCGAGCTGGCGGGTCGCGGGGCTATCACTCCAATTAAAACATTTCAGGCATCAATGCCTCCGTTTATAGGTGATAGCTTTAGGAGGAAATACAAGTTCGATTTGTGGAAATGACCTGGGGAAAGTAAAACGAAATTCTAATTTAGACATTGTTGAAGTTGGTGATGACGAAGCGAATGATCGAAGTTCAAGTGAGGAAATAAAAGAAAATAGTCGTGTAGTCTTTAATAAGAGCCCAGAGAAACACAAAGAATAAATTGTGAGTCACCAAGCCTTACACTTAAGACCAAAACAAGAGAGGAGATCTCAAAAGCAGAAATATACACGAAATTAAAATTACCATGTTCCAAAACCACTTAATTCCGAAATCCGTCCCAATCCGTCGCACAAGTGTAAATTGCGCGACATTAAAACATGACACAAGCCAGTTAGTAAGTCGACGTAATTGAAACACATCGGAGCACACAGGAACACTCGCTAATGCCTCGACGAGAATCCCGCAAAACGCTCGCGAGTACGAGCGACTTCATTTCACCGGCTTAACCAGCCGGCAGCCCCGTCATGTAGGCTCATATTATGTCATATTTCACAAAACTTTCACGTTTTACACGTCAAATATAATTTGATGGGACCGCTTTTTGAATCCTCTCGCGGTTTTATTACATTTCAACGTTATAAGCTCGTGTGATAATGAAACTTTCATATCAGTCTGATTGGCTGGTTTATTTGATTTGGCTTTTGTTTCTGACAAAGGCTTCACACTAATTGGATCAATTGATTCTATACCACATTGCGGGCAAATGTTTTTCTCAGTCTACGAAGAATTGAAAGAAAAATAAGCTACGTCAGCTATTTCTATTTTTATGAAATAGGTTGGAGTAAGCCCCAGGAGTACTTACCCCAGTGTCTCAAGACGAAAGTCTATGACCAGTGTGTGTTGCCAGTGATTACATACGGGACCGAAACGTGGTCGCTCACAATGGGCCTTATCAGAAAGCTCAAAGTCACCCAAAGGGCAATGGAGAGGGCTATGCTCGGAGTTTCCTTGCGTGATCGAATCAGAAATGAGGACATCCGCAGGAGAACCAAGGTTACCGACGTAGCCCGAAGAATCGCCAGACTTAAGTGGCAATGGGCAGGGCACATTGCTCGCAGAACGGATGGCCGATGGGGCCGAAAAGTTCTGGAATGGCGACCGCGAACCGGAAGACGTTGCGTTGGAAGGCCTCCCACTAGGTGGACCGATGACCTGGTCAAGGTTGCAGGAACCCGCTGGATGAGAGACGCACGGGACCGGTCAATGTGGCGACGCCTGGGGGAGGCCTATGTTCAGCAGTGGACGTCTTTTGGCTGAAATGATGAATGATGAGGTTGGAGTAAAGTTTGAAGTCAATTTTAAGCCCGACTACAATCTTCAAACGCTATCGAAGCGCGCGTCGCTATCTCACTTCACATTAGTTCAGCTTGAGGTTTTACCCGTAAGCGAAGAAAACGTACAAATTCTAAGCTTTAGCTGCGGTTAAAATATTTCCGATGCTTTATCAAAAATGGGTGAAAGAAGAAAGTCGGCGCACACTCTGCAGGAGATTTGAAATCAGCGGGAGTTTAAGAGATAATGGAGTATTCTGTTTAAATTTTATTTTACAATATTAGTTTTTAAATTGAGGAAGGTCAACCGAAAAGAATTTGTTGCTTTTAGCTTAAAGTTACATTCGATTCAGATTTGTGATTACTTTACGTTTAAAAGCGGGGTAAGTATGAAAATACAACACGCAAGATCGTAGTGCAATCTCCCCAATAGGTACCGGAGAAGTGGCCGCAACTGATAGCTCCCTCGCTGTCAATATATCGTGGCTTTTCCTAAAGCTTCCCCCTAACTTCGAGGGATTAGTTTTCTTCCGGAACCCTCCTGGTATTAATGCGTCACGGGCTGGTAAACCTCCATTCTTGTTCACAGTATCAGTTCAAGGCACAAATTCCTTGAGAGAGGTTTAGGATCCAAGAAGAAAGTCTATTTTTGGAGATGGTGAAGATAAAAAACACCTTTTTATTAACTCTTTAATTTCAGAAGCTTAAATAAAACAAAACTTTTTCTGGCTGCTGTTATTTTTAACCGAAGTTGCCCTTCGGTTGAATAAAGGGCTCGTTTTTGAAGTGAAAAACAATTTGAACAAAGTTTTTTATCTGTGAAAAAGTACACAGGTCTAGAATAAGTACCTACCCACCATTAGCTATTCAGGTTAGTTATTGACAAAACATCTCTACGAACCTTGCGAGAAATAGTACAGCACACAATTCTAGATTTTTTCTATCGAACCAATAAATGATCTTATATTGAAAATATTCTAAAGAATTTACTGATAAAATACGTACTACAAAATATCAAACATGAAGACGACATCCGAAGATGATACTTTGAGTAAAAGCATCTAAAGAATTCTTTGAGAACGCAAAGCTTTACCGACACATTTCTTCACAAGTTATATTTAACAAAATTCCGGTACTTTACAAAAACGCAGATAAAAATTATGAAAGTCTTGCGGAAATTCACAAAGCTCTCAAAAGTCGTGGCATGGTAACATTCAAGTAAAATGAGAACAATCAGCATAATTAAACCGCTTTTGTGGATTATTTTCACCTGTATTTTTTAAATTCCCTTTTCCCCATTTGACCCTTTGTCTAGAAGGGTAGGTTTGGTAAGTGACACCTTATTGGTTTTGTAAAAGGTTAAGAGTATCTTGAAGTTTGGCGTTGGATTTCCCGGACGGCCAGAAAGTATGATTGTGTTTTTCCGCAGAAAGAAATCACGTTTTATTTTGGGATTGGATTGCCGAAGGGTCGTCATTTGTCGGGTCATGGGGCTTAGCACCGTCATTGGTAAACGATGATCTCAAGAAGGCGTCAAAGTCACAGCCTTTCATTTCAAAAAGGATCAAAGACGAGATATTTACGGTATTTACAGTGATAAATGTTTTGTTCAAAAACTTTGGTTACCATAACAATGCTAATGTAAATTCCTTGCAATAATAAAAGTCTCCAGTTCGAATGGTAGCACATAGGTCAGAACAACAGAATTTAAACAATGTCACCGAGGCCAGCGTTAACAATGTGCAGTTTTTAAAATTGAATTACAATAACAAAAGCTGAAAGTAGGACGCTTCCATTAAAGGGAGATTATCAAAATACACTATTGTGAAGCTGAAAATATTCCCAAAATATTATGTTCAATGTTATCTTATCACAAGATCCTTTATCCAAGGATCATAGGCCAGATGCAGATGAGCTAGATGTTCTCATGGAGCTAAACCTGAACTTAAACCCGAAAACTAATAATAACAATGCAAACAACATTATCTAAGCCGCAGTACATGGCAGCTATGAAATCATCCGATAGCATCGTAATCGCGCACTCCTCGATCGATACAAACAAATTACGTTACTCGGCCATATATTTATAGTGATACGCTGTACGTGTGTGCGTGGCAATGCGTAAATCAACAAGGGTTCAATAATATTAGAAATTGAACCAAGGTCGCTCCTACTAAACGTTTTAAACTTTTAAAGCAAGTTTGGAATTTACCACTGTTAGTTTTATCTCCGTCTACGATGCATTTTATTTGTCCAATAAAGAGTTGCCGAGTCTCCGATGTTTACACAAACAAATTGCGGCTTTGGGAAACTTCAGATGGAGCGGAGCTGTAGCTTAGCTTAAGAGGAAACGCGAGTGGTCTTTTCTCCATACAAACGCTCTCGCCTGTTTTCTTTTTGGTTAATGACCCTAGAGCAATGGTTTTTTACAGAATAATAAATATTAACTATTTCTATGCCCCTATGTTTTCCTTTTTGGTGATAAATTATTTTTATAAGCACTAAAACCCTCAAAAAATGCTCAAAATTGCTTGTTTAGATCGCTGTTAACAGAGTCCTAGTGTACAAATTTGACAACTATTAACGAAAAAAGAAAAACATAGCGGCGTAGTATATAACCTCCATATTCATTGTCTAAAATATCTTTTAAATTGGTTCAATATTGGAGGAGGAAATAGGCGAGAGCCAAACCTCGAATTCTAACTTTTTTCTACAGTTGTCCTTATCGCACGAATTTGAGGGCAGGAGGACGGAGAGAGACAGCGATAGTAGAAAGAGACAGCACTCGCATTTCCTCTTAAGTAATCAGAGGAGGTTCGGAGTAAGGAAAGCTTAGCGCTTGAAAACTATTCGAGAATAAGTTCCATCGTTCACGGCGCTATTCAGAACAACAACAACGGGCAGGAAAACCAACTCTGTTTCTTTGTAAAGTTTGACATAAAAAGTCAAAGTCATACCTTTTAATTCAATTCGGCACCTAATTGAATTAAAAGGTTTGAAATTGGAGATTAGAAGTACCCGACACAACCAATAATAGACTTCTAATGACATACTAATGCTGTGACAATCTTACTACTAATGGCTGATTTCAGTTTGTAACACATTAATTTTGAGAAGCCTCGTGAAAGGTAAACCAACGTTGAAGATCCTCGAGCAGAAACAAATCAAGTTAAACCTTGACACAGAGACTCAGTATCTCAAAAAATATATGAAAACGTATAAAACGATCACAAATTAGATTTAGAAGATATCGATTTGTGCAATTCAGTTTGTACGATTGGCAAGAAACGTGCTTGCCATTAAATCAATTTCGATGAAGCCTGTCATGTAAATTGTATCTTCTGGGTGGAAAGCTGCATCTGTTCAATTCTATTTCCGAAATTGGTAACAAATCGTGATGATTGTGTTTTGTTTTTTTATATTTGTTAGAGTTTGCTATTGTTTTGCCCGTTTTCATAAAAAAAAACAGGGTCCTAAATACAAATGTCTACATCATCATCATCAAGCAGTCTTTCCAATACACCGTGTCATACCATGATCGTGCTATGAACGTATGAGGCACGGAAAGAGACATGACTCTGACTACTATGCCCACTAGAACGTACCAACAGTGTATCATGCCCGTTTCTAACGGGTTTAGTTAGAAGGGTTATTATATGGGGATCACCGATCAAGGGTTGATCGGTGATCCCCATATAATGACCCTTCTGATATTGTAAAGTATGAGACTATGCCCACTGGACCGTTCCGTCAAAGAATATTCGTCTGTCTGATTTATATCACGGTAAGGTCATCATCATCCATCATCAGCCTACAACAGAGACCCCAGAGTTCCTACTGCAGAGACTGAGGCCTCCTCTCTAGGAGAGGGGCTGGCTATAATCCGCCACGCGTGCCCAGTGCAGTGCGTGTTGGGAGATGTCACAAGTCTTCGAATTTTTTGGTTCTAAGACATGCCGGTTTCCTCACGATGTTTTGCTTCACCGTTTTGAGATCGGTAAGGTATGCACTGTTGGAATAACCACCCTGGCCCCTGGGTCAACAATACGTTTTTATTTGGGTATCACTGTTAACAAACAACAGGTACAAAAATTTTGAACTGGATTTGGATAAAACCTTTTAGCATATTCATCGGATTCATTAATACGTAAAGCATTGCCTAATGCTTACACATTCACACAACAGGCGTGCCTAGAAACAATGGATGTATGTTTAACTGATATAATCAATTATTCAGTACTAGCTTTTGCCCGCGGCTTTGCCCGCGTGGGTGTTTTAACTTTCATCCCTTGTTTAATTGCCTTAGGGGTCCTTCCTTATTCCTTGTCTACATTATAAAGGGAACCTCTGTGAAAAAAATCTGATTTCTAGGTCCAAGGGTTTGGGCTGGGCGTTGATGAGTCAGTCAGTCAGGACTTTTCTTTTTATTTGTATAGAATATCTATATCATAGGTTCAATTAAAAAGTCCTATCTTTAGTCATACTTATTATTTTTATGTACAAATGGCAAGGCTGTGATATTTACCACTCACTTTACGCGTCAGAAATAATATTTATACTACACCTGCTTGGAAAGTACCTTGATACTTTATCAAATTTACGGTAGAAAGTACGTCATTGCATATCGAACAAATATGCGGGGAGAAAACGCATCTGAGCGGGAGAGAATGGATTTTCATACACTTTTCTCTCCCGCTCAGATTACAATTTGAAAAAAGAACATGTGACAATTGCAGACGCCATTGGCGCCATTTTGAATTTGAATTAGAATTTTAATTTAGTTTTTTATTTTCTTCGTAGGTGTAGTATAAAGCACTATGTATCACTCGAGAGAAAGTGCGATTCCCGATCTCGGGTGTTTTAAAGCCCTTGCCTACGGCTTCGGGCTTTAAACGACACCCTCGACGGTAATCGGTCACTTTCTTCTCTCGGTGAACAATGTACTATTTTCACGTCTTATTATAAACATGTCTACCAGTTCAGTTTGTTTTATGAGAAAACATAAAAATGCTCCTTCAGGAAAACAAGTTAAGAATAACGTATTTCTAAAGTCAGAATAACTTAAGTTTAACCTTTCGTTATTTAATTCATGAGACTATTTTAGTACGATGTTAACCTTCAGGTTTTATGTTACCCTAGTAACACGGCAATGATTTTTATTTGACTGACCTGTTGGTCTAGTGGTTAGTGACCCTAACTGCTATGCCGGAGGTCGTGGGTTCGATTCCCACCCAGGACAAATGTTTGTGTGATGAGCACGATCATCTGTTCTGTGTCTGGGTGTAATTTATCTATAATATGTATGTATTTAGAAATATATAAGTATGTTTATCAGTTGTCTAGTACCCATAACACAAGCTCTGCTTAGCTTGGGACTAGATGGCGTTGTGTGATAGTTGTGGAATATTATTATTATTTTCGGAATGTGTTTTTTCTTCTCAGCTCTTAGACTGGATTTTTACTACATTTACGGGTCGAAACCAAAGCAAATGCAGCGTGTGGTGTGTTTGTGTGTGTGTGTGACGTGTGTGAGTTTTTTATGTGTTGTGATGAGGTCCTATTTTATTCTCTTCTATCTGCATAAATTTCCTAACTATTCTGCACGTATTTAAAATCGCAGCTTTTTGTAGTGTAATGTAGAGAGTTTCTTTAAGGTCTAATAATTTTAAGCTATGGAGGAGATGATTTGGGATTACCCCTGTTTATTATTATTATTATTATTTAGTGCTAGAGCATCAAGCATAGAACTCTCTTTATCGAGTAGTATAGTCGGTACCTAACCTGATATAACTTTTTGTGTAAATCATGGGTCTCTGAATGACATAATACAGAGCTTCAGACTCGTTTTCGCCAGTTTTGGGAGTAGGTCGCAATTTTGTAGGTTTCCAAGCTCATAATAAACACAAAAATATAACTTGATATCAAAAAACTTCAATTACCAAAACATTCCATAATCAAGCTTAGCTTTCGTCGAGTAATAACGTCTTACGTATGTTCTTTATTTGAGCTTGTCTTTATTAAAAAAACTACCCTCACTCACAAAAATAAAGTTGATTTTTAATAAATAAATTACTTTTGGTCCAATAACTAAGCTGAAACAACAACGTAGCTTTCATTATTGCACATAATTTATTCAAAACGAAAACAAAAAGTACTTTCCATCCGCGCTAACGAACACTATTCAAGTACTATTCAAGACTGGCCTGTTGGTCTAGTGGTTAGTGACCCTAACTGCTATGCCGGAGGTCGTGGGTTCGATTCCCACCCAGGACAAATGTTTGTGTGATGAGCACGATCATTTGTTCCGTGTCTGGGTGTAATTTATCTATAATATGTATGTATTTAGAAATATATAAGTATGTTTATCAGTTGTCTAGTACCCATAACACAAGCTCTGCTTAGCTTGGGACTAGATGGCGTTGTGTGATAGTTGTGGAATATTATTATTATTATTCATATCAAACTATGGAAGCTCATAAAAAAGGGTCGCACTACTCTCTATTATTTTTAATATTTCAGAGCGGTGTGTGGTGATAAAAGGCGGAAACTATCCGGCGCCGGATGCGGTCCCGCCCGCCCCTCCGCGCCGCCCGCCCAGATAGCGGAAGCGGAAATAAAGACACGTAGCGACACCTGCGGGCGACGACCTACGTTCGACAATACTCGTGTATGCGTACTATTCACTTGTTACTTCAAGTTTTTGCTGGTTGGTTTCCCCCTTTTTCGAGCTTTTTTTAATGACTCCTGTGCAGGGGGAAGCCTTGTCTACAACAAGATTTTTTCTGTCTGTGTAGAATTTTAATTCTGTCACAGTTGCTCACCTTTTATGCTATGCCTTTGTTCACGGAAGTATTAGACGAATATGTGCTGACACTTCCATGGGCGATATAATATCATTTCGCTCCATGGGCGATTTAAGATATAACCAAACTAACGTAAATTTACCTTAAACAATTCATTGCCGGACACAGGCTTTCCCAGAGTCGGGGGTAATGGTACAGCCCAGTCTACCGCAGGTTAATTTAATTTCCCCGTTAAAAGGTTTCACTACTAACTTCACAGTCAGTTAAAAGAAAACTTCTCAAGAACCACGGAAGCTTAACTAACCCATCTGGACATGTTAATGAACACTGTGCTCAAAGATCGAGCAAAAAATTAACCAACTCTTAGACTCTTACTCAGAACAAAGGAATGAAATAAAAGAAAACCGGCCAAGTGCGAGTCGGACTCGCGCACCGAGGGTTCCGTAAAAAAAATATAATAAGTGATGTAACTAAAAATTTATGGTTTTCGTAATTATTCCTTTATCTATGCTATAAGACGTTGCTTCGTACCAAATTTCAAGATTCTGAGTTCACGGGAAGTACCCTGTAGGTTTTGATTCCCTTGCGAGTGTCGAAAATTTGCGGCATAAACGGGAGTATCTTGATGTAACTAAAAATTTATGGTTTTCGTAATTATTCCTTTATCTATGCTATAAGACGTTGCTTCGTACCAAATTTCAAGATTCTGAGTTCACGGGAAGTACCCTGTAGGTTTTGATTCCCTTGCGAGTGTCGAAAATTTGCGGCATAAACGGGAGTATCTTTTGATCGCGTTGACTTAGAAGTTTGATTTTTTCACAGCTCCAAGAGACCATAGACTTGAGTATTTGATATGAATTTCAGCTTGATACCTCCACGCGTTCCTGAGAAAAAAGGTCTTGACAGACAGACAGACGGACAACAAAGTGATCCTATAAGGGTTCCGTTTTTTCCTTTTGAGGTACGGAACCCTAAAAAGGGTCAGGGGTGACCTATTAAATAGATTCTAGTTTCCAAGAAGTTGGGGCATAAAAATTCTGGGACGAAGTGTAAAGATATTTCAGACAGTTCTGTTCAACACCTTATATGCAGGAATGAGGTTCTTTGTGTTGCTTCACTGAAATTATTATCCTGGAAATCTGTGTACGACTGTACGTCCTGCACATGAGAATTGAATTCTTTAGCTGTAGCACTTGAAGCCATAAATTATGAATATGGTATGATCTATAGGAGCATAATTTAGGCTTCAGTACGAAGTGTGTCTGACGATTAGCAATTTCAATTCATTTTTTTTATGATTGTCTGTAGGAGATCTCTGAATACTATTAAACTAAGTACTCATTCTTGCCTTATTAATTTTAAATTTGGTTCTCTAAAAATGGACAGTAAGTCGTGTCTAGTAACAGTTAATTTTCCTCCTTAGGTAAATAAGAAGCAAAAACTTGATTCCCATCGTTTGAAACCACGTATAACTAACAAACATAAATAATTGATGGTTCTTAAAAAGCAACAATCGAATCTTTTATGCATCAATAGAGCGCTATGGAGTGAATATCGAACATTTGACTGGCAAGTGCCAACAAACGTCCCGAAATGAAATGAAATGAACTTTATTCGCTAGAATTGTAGTACAGTCTTGATGGTCAGGTTTTGTAAGAGTAGCTCACACAATTCGCTAAAACTAGCATGCAAAATTGAAGAGGACGCATTGAGGAAATTCCTGCAATAACACGACCAAGCGAAATATTATTAACGCCATACTTTTGTACGCTCACACAATTCCCCTTGAGACACTTTTTAAGAAAATGCTACTTATACAGTTTTCCATTGTGGAGGCTTTTAATTAAATATAATTGTGTTTGTTACGGCATGTCTTAAGGTCACGTCGAGGCTTTGCATTATTTTGTGTTATTACACCGTAATGCGGGTAATAATCCTATTAAATAAACTCAATCACGCCAAGCCGCGAAATCCTTGACTTTACGAAGACGTATGGCATCAATTAAGGCATTAAACAGACTAACTTGATATAAAGTACATCGTCGAGCAAAAATTAATCAAAACTTGTTCACAAGTCGAGTGTCTTTGTTTTGTTGCCGTGCCTTTGTTAATCAAACTCACATTAGTGGAATCTCAACTAAACATTGCCTTTTACAAGCTACTGTAGTGATTAATATAGTACCTTTATACCTGGCACTGTTTAACGATTCATGAAACCACAGCCAGTTAAATTAGGTGAGTTATAAATTACAACACCCAACACATTTATTGAAGAATAGTCTGAGAATCGCGGTTGATGAAATGGTTATTTGGATAACATAACAACATCAGTTGTAGAAGATGTCGGAGCACAGACAAGAGCGCGGCACGCGACCGGCCGCGACTAGCGCCCGTCGGCGACTGCCGCTCGGCTGGCGGGCTCGTCCCCGCCTGCCCCCAGTGCCCCCACAACCAGGGACCCAGAAAATATGGAAAACCCAGGAAACAAGGTACGAGGGTGCATTTATAAAGTGAGCCTTTAAGGATAAAATATAGCAGCCGAAACAAGACGCGTTTTTCTCCCCGAATAATATTTAATTAAAGCGAAGGTGCAGTTAGCGAGACTTTACGGAATAATGACCGTGGAGGATTTATCTACCTTCTAATTAACTAGTTCATTACATTTTGTTTGTTAGCTTGGGTTCAAAATGATTTTACTTTTAATGAGTAATATCTAGAAAGAAAAAGACAAATAATTCGTCTGTTGGATGCGCATGTTTATGGCTGTTATCTTGACTAAGGAAGAAGGTTCATGAATACCTTTCACAGACATAAACAACACAATGTTTTCGCCATTCAGCGATATTTCTCCGCGGGAGCTTTTCTCGGAACACCCTTAATAGGTGCTACCGTATAAAGTTAGACGTCGCTACATTTTGAGCGGCTTGAAACAATTGAACTTTCTTTATATACTTATATTCCGGTAAAATTAACGTTGTTTATAATTAGCAAAAACGTTCTGGAACTGTAAATAAACACAGGCTTTGAACTTTCGTTTTTCTGAGTAATCCAAATGGAATGTTCCCCAGAAGTCAAGTATTCCCGACGTATGTGGTTCTTGAAAGATATTCTGACATCCGATGACGTGCTTTGCATTTGAAACCACTCTGTCTGACATTGAACCGATAAGATTGAACTGCAAGTGATTCACCTGTACTCTTTGTGGAAACAGGACACTAATAGATCGTCTATACCCACAGTCTCTGTGAGGAAGACTATATCCGAACATTGGATATTTTATAGGATGACAATAACATACCAAGGCGTCGAAAAATGACAAGCTGATTATGAACTAATTCGCCGTATAAAGATTGAGAAATAACTGTCATAGTTCTGCAAAATCCGATAATACCACAATAATACCTTGTCAAAAAATAGCCGATTCGCAATCACCAACAGTGCTGCGATGTTATCGATGGCCACAAAACATGTCGGTACAAATACGTGGTTTAGTTTTCCAATTTACATTTATAACAAGCCGTGGTAGAACAGTTTATGTGGTATAATGTGGAGCCATAATCCGACCGTTCGACAAGTCTGCAAACAAATTGGTTTGTTTGCGAACAGAGCAACACGCCGAGTGTCGATGTGGTGACGTCATTGCACACATGAACATACCACTATGGGGGTAGGGCTGCCAGCTCAAGTTTTGTAAGAGCTTATTTGGCCGCCTACTCAGAATAGAACGTATTCAATCAGGGGCGGTAGAAGATGGCTTGATGAGCTGGCTAGAGCCATCGATCAATGGTCCTCATAACCCTGGGTGCGAAAACTGGAAGTCAGAGACTGTGCCTGATACCGCAGGCTCAAGTACCGAGTAATGACGGGACCAATATTACAGTTACTAGGCAAAATAAAATTGTCAGGGGGATTTTGGCATAAAAGAGGGATACATTTTAAACCCAAGAACAAACAACGCACTGATGCATGTTGAAAAATCTAAAAATATAGTAAGTGGTTATTGCTTGAAAGACCAACTACCTTCTTGAAATAGTAGGAAAGATTTGTGTACAATTAGGTATGGCAGCCCTACCCCGGGAACAGATACAAATATTTACTTGAACATCATATCTCTGTACCATTAGCGAGACCAGACATAATTATTAGGCAAATACAAAGTTCGCTGAAGATGTTACCATTTGTACGCACGATGTTGTAAACTGCTGGTAAATTGTTGGTAAATGTCGTGATTGTGGACTATATCGTGGGCATTCGTGGGTGATGAAGATTGGGAACAAATAGTAGAGTGAGCTATGTATTGGGCGATTTTTACTTCGCGCAATCGTAGCCAATCATATGATTGGGATTGATGTATGAAAATGGCAATAATGGTGTAGACGGTTAAACTGGTTAACCAAGGAATTTGAATTGAAATATGTATGGATTTCTCTTTGGGGGATATGGATTACCACCGTAACTAAGATAGTCCAGAAATAACAAGGCCGAAACTTTGAATAGCCGCGTATCAAATGGTAGCACATCAAACAGTGTGTAAGCCGTAAAGTCAACAAAGGTGCACAACAAAAAGGCAACATACTTAATTCTTTAACTATAAAGAGAGCCTTAAACTTTTTTAATAAGACCGCCGAATGACAGCGAGGCTCCGGACAAAAAGTTGGATTATTTACAGATTTCCAAACGGACGAGCAAGCTCGTAAATCCTAAGAGACTTGGAAAAGACAAATAAGTGGAAAACTTAAAAATAATGCGCTGGTGTGGAGGGTAGGATGATGAACTGGTCCTATCAGCGGGTTCCGTTCCCTGATTCAATTATGGCCTGTTCGGTAATAGCTGTTATTTTTCTCCAATTTTCGCGGAGTTTGGACGTTGTTTTTCGATTTAATGGTTCGGAAAACTGCGAATTATGGTGCTTTTAGTATAGCTAGCGAGTGGGTGATGACGAGTTATTAATTGAACTCTTTCCGTCGATAGTTTTCATTTGAATGGTCGTTCATTGATTTTATAATTAAAACTTCTGCACATAATTATAAATTCGCTACTCAAGTACTCACATAAAGTGGTCACAAAGTAGCATGTAGTATTTGGGGCATGCGCTGGAACCTGGAACTGCAAAAGGGCACGATCGATACACATAACTGTTTCCTGTGCAATATTTCAGCTGGCACATATGCTCCGGTGCATTGTAATGTAATTTCCTTCTCACATCTGTATTTTGACGTTTGGCTCAGCTTTGTGAATGTGAGCAAGCGAAAAGAATAATATTTTCACATTTTTCAACAACGATCCAGACAGATCGAATGTAAAAATTGCATTGTATGCTTTTAAACACCTCTGAACACCTCTTCGATAATACAGGCTTGTTATAAAAACTAAAATCTTTACATTAGAATGCTATAATCCTCCACGTTCTCGCCAACATCGGCCTTGTCCATGATTTATCAGGCTTCCTCGCGTCAGGTGCGCGATTATCAAAGTTAATTGCGAGGAAGACTCCATGGCTTGACACCGTGATTAATGGGAGCCGTCCACCTGGATGTACCTAATCACCTGGAATAACTAACGCTATACTCACAGCGACTACGTGTACTTGTGTACTCACTACTGTGATAGATAGATAGATTCATTTATTTGCCTGAAATATGGTATTTTACAGATTTTATAATAGGTACATAGGTATACATGATGGTGTGATGGGGTTGTGAGCTCGTTTGCCATGTGACGGGAAACTAATGGGGTTGTTTATGATAAAACCAAAAGTGTTAAATACTACTGAATGAGAACATTGCGGAAACCAGTGTATGTTTTGGTTCTTGTTAAAAAGACAAAAAGATGTAACCATCCACCACCCCCCCTGGGGGTAGTGAAATCATTATACGTTGATTATGATTATGCTTTTCACTCCTGCTTAAGTCCAAAGACACATTAAGGAGTCATGACTAAGTAAAGAGTATGGATGACTTGTAGAGAGCAAAAGTAAGTAACCTGTTTTCTGCACTTGAAGTTACGCCATTTAAAACTAACTTATAATATAATAGATTTTGTTTTGGAAAGTTACCACTAACAGCTACTTCATCTTTTCCGCGCGTCACCTAATTTGGAAGTTATACGTGACTTCACATTGTCAAATCAAAAGAAGAACACATAGCTGTCATCCAGTTTACATTGAGAACTCGTAACTGTCGAGTGTCGACTCTCAAAGTGAAAAGTAAACACACATGTATGAACTCACGGCTTGTTACCCGACTGCGGCGAAGCCCAAAAGGAGCGTTATGTGTTTGACGTGTATGTATGTATGTCTGTCTCTTTGTTCCCTCATAACTCCTAAACGGATGAAGGGATTTGACGTCGTCAGATTCGTCTTGATGGCGCAAGTGTCACTGGCTACATTAAAATTTAAAAAAAACAAAATTAAGGATTTTGGGGGTCATAAAGCGGACTTAATTTTTTTTCCTTTACCATCGAGTAGGGTATCAAAATGAAGGGTTTTAAAAGGAGATTACAAAAATATATACCTAACACTTATGTTTAAACGAAATTCAAAGTGACAAATCCTATAAAAACAAACACAAAAGTTAAATCATCTGCGAATAATTTTACGCGACCAACGAAAGAACAAATATAAAAGAACTAAAAAGTTGGAAATAAAAAAAGTAGCTAAGTAACAGACTAAAAAACCCGACTGAAGAAACTGAAAAGCAAAAAACAAGCACATTTTAAATTAAACAAAACTTGGAAGCAGACGGGGTTCATTTAAATATTAAATTATGAAATGAAAATAGGATGAACCCCGCCTGCTTCCAAGTTTTATTTAATTTATTTTTGCTTTTCAGGTTTTTCAGTCGGGTGTTTTAGTCTTTTAACTATTTTTTTTTCCTTTGGGAATAGGCAACACCACTTTTTCACCTGACCTTTCTCAGGTATGTAGGTGTCAGGTGTGGTATGGTCTTCTAGGACATCATGGTTCATCTACATGCGTATCCGTATTTCAATATAATGGAAGACACAGGCCTTCTTTTTTCGTTTGTCTAGTGAAACAACGTGCTGCTTCTAAGAATTTATAATAATTCTGGGGTCTCGGGCTTAATTACCAGGAAGTCGGGCAGTGTTGAGTTTTTCCACTAGGTCTCCCAATAGAAGCGCGTAGTTTGAATTTGTGCCCCGTTGATGGTAACAGGCTTATTACATATAGGACTTCATAAATATAACTGACAAAAATCTGGGTCAACTATGCCTAATTCGGTGAAGAACAGGCTGTTATATATCAGGGTTATGAAAGGTAATATCCGGCTCGTCAGCGAGACTACGTGATTACGTCACATCAGGTCATAGCTGGGAATGCAATAAGCTCGACGAGCACTGGCACGGCGCTCAGGCATCCCGCCAAACTGTCGCAGCGTTGCCAACGGCCCGGGTTCGATACCCTGCTGAGTTTGAGGGGTGCTACGTGCTCTACTTGAGGGTTGTAGCGTTTAACATTAAACTAATGTATGGGCTGGGCAGGGTAAGTTTTAAAATCTGCATCTTTGAGGAAGTTCTGAAGGATGTTATGCTGGAAGGAGCTTTATAAGATTACTAGCTTTTGCCAGCGGCTTCGCCCGCGTGAATATGACGATTTTTCATACAAATTTTCATCCCCTATTTAACTCCCTTAGGGGTTGAATTTCAAAAAATCCTTCCTTATTCCTTGTCTACATTATAAAGGGAACCTCTGTGCAAAATTTCAGCTTTCTAGGTCCAAGGGTTTGGGCTGGGCGTTGATGAGTCAGTCAGTCAGTCAGTCAGTCAGTCAGGACTTCTCTCTTTATTTATTAGATAAGCCAGGGTAACATGAAAGACTAAACTTTGCGAATCAATACAAGGAAAAGTCTTTACTGCATTGTGAGTATTTGTGAGCAGTTATCTGAAAATATTTCAGTGTTTTTGTTGTGTTAACCTCACTATCTAATCTCACGATCCAGAATCACGATCTGGTTAGGACAACAGTACGCACGAATTGCGGACCTGCTGCGGACACCGGTCACTGACAAAATACATCTACTACTTAAGTAACTTATCTGTCAGTGTCCGGAAATCTTAACTTGTTACTTGAACTTAACTCAAATATCATTGTAAATGTAAGAGCTCATGGCTAAATAACTACAGCTATACGGGTCGCATCCCCAAGGTTAAGCAGTGCTTGCCTAGGCCGATCCATGGATGTTTGCACATTATTACATACCGAATTTCCTCTGTTGTTTTTATGGAAATTCCGTATGTGCAAAGATGCCGCAGCAAGACCTTTAAATAGTCAATAAAGCGAGTTGTAAGGAACTTACATAATTAAGACGAATCACTCGGAGAACAGTTTTATTACCGCGAAGTAATAATGAACTGCATGAGATATGGATGTCGTTAAATTAACCGCCTTGTTAGTTGTTACTTACGCTTCCCGGTTCAACACATTGTAACGAGGAATACCTTTACCTGTAACAACAAATTATTTCAATCAGTATTTAAATCTCCTTATTTTATAACATAACATATTTAATTTATTTTCAAGTTCAGTTTAATATTGAGCGAGCCAATAACCGAGCACTTATCCAGACTATGGTCTGCTACAAAGGAATTCCTCATGGATACCCTATAACACATTGCTTGACATGGGAATCGAACTCAAAACTTAATACCCAGCCAGTAGTCACGCTTTTCGAGTACTCAATCAGCGAGATATAAATAAGGGCTGGAAAATAACAACTAAGAACACAATGAAGAGAAATTATGTAAGTACTAGCTTTTGCCCGCGACTACGTTCGCGTGGAATAGTGACTTCCGGCAGATTTTTGGTTTATCTCGCGAAAAAAAAAAAAAACTATCCTATGTCCTTTCTCAAGTTCCAAACTATGTCTGTCTAGGGAATGCAATCTCGAGACGAGATCGCTAAGTCGAGATCTCGAGGGATCAGAAATTCGATCTCGGCGAGATCTCGGCATTTTCGAGATCTCGAATGGATTTCAAAAAGTATTGTTTTAATTAGATAACTGAAACATGATTGAAACTGCTTATTACTTGTGATTATGATGCGAGTAAGATACAACATAAATTACTGAAAAAAAAAAAAACTTATGTTAGGTACATAACATGTTAACGAACACAAAATGTCAGACCCGTCAGGTTCATTTTGATTGTTTGTCGACATTTTAAAAGTATTAACTAAACAGTCTATCATTTGCGTAACAAAATATTACAAATTTTCATTCAATTAACCCATAAACTATGACAGTAACTGCACAACTAAAACAGCGTAGGCGAATGCAGTCCGTCACAGTGCATCGCGGGGAAACCCCTCGATTTGCGAGGAAACCCCCGAATTACGGGGAATTACAGGTTAGCGTGTGGAGAGCCCGGAGAATAACATAAATCGAGGAATTTCGGGGAATCCCGACTCGCTCGCGCGCAGAGAACACGCGTCATGCCTCGCGACTAACTGGCACTCGATCCCGTCAATCTCGGCCGAGATCTCGACATTTTATGCTTCGAGATTGATCTCGAAAAATGAGTCGAGATCTCGGGTTTTCGGGATCTCGCGAGATCGAGATTGCATTCCCTAGCTGTACCAAATTTCACACAAATCGGTTCAGTAGTTTAGGCGTGAAGCAAAGACAGACAGACAGAGTTACTTTCGCATTTATAATATTAGTTAAGATGTAAGAAGTGTCTTTACCTATATGTTATTATAGATAGAGTATAAATTTCAATTAATGGAAACTCTATGAATCATTTGAAAGCAGAAGTGTTTAAGATTTTCTATCGTTTGCAGCATCTTTCATGTCCTAATCGTACCGATAAGTCCTACTATGAAATAAGGACCAATAAAGAAAGCTTTTCTGATAAATAAATATGTGTTTATTATACGATACCACGCTATGAATCATGTACCTACTATAAAAGCCTCGGCAATCCCATATTTTAGGATCTCTCTTTTCCTAAAGATCTATTAGTCCCTTTGGTTGTAAAAATATTCTATTAGTAACTTTAGTAGTTCCCAAACATTTTGAAATGATACAGTTTGGCTACAACTTTAACATGTTCTATGACCTTTTCAAAGTGACAAGCACAAATATAAACTTGACACTTGTTCAAGTGAAAATAACATCAACAAGAAGTATTTGAGTTGACTTCAAAGTAATATATTCCGTATATCAATACCCTGTTTCAAATAACTTCTGACGGAACTTACCTTTGGCACCTACCTATATTTCATTATCAGAATATCTAGTACCCAAACTCAGTGTCGCAAGCGACGAACTTAGGCTTCCAGTTTGGGACCTAGGTCCCAAGGTGTGAGGTACGATATGCTAATATAGTCCATAACTTTAGTTTCAAGTTTGTTTATAATTTAACTTGGTTTTTGCTTTTTGACCCATGTGAACTTGCTTTCGGGATAAAAGATCTATGTCCTAACCTAGATTCAGTCTACTTGTGATTCAAATTTCATCGAAATCGATTCAGCTGTAGAGGCGTGAAAGCTAACTTACAGATAAAGTTCATCATTTCAGCCAAAAGACGTCCACTGCTGAACATAAGCCTCCCCCAGGCGTCGCCACATTGACCGGTCCCGTGCGTCTCTCATCCAGCGGGTTCCTGCAACCTTGACCAGGTCATCGGTCCACCTAGTGGGAGGCCTTCCAATGCAACGTCTTCCGGTTCGACAGATAAAGTTACTTTCTTATTAAATAAAGTATGGCAATTTAAGCCGTATAAGTAAATACTAGGTACGTAATAAATATCATGAGAGTTATGGAAGGTATTCAATGGAGTGGTAAATGGTAGTCTTTGTATTTTATTATTATTATATTATTATAAAGTGAACTATTACACTTGCGGTTAAAACTAGGTCTCCGGTTAGACTGGAAGAGGATAGTAGATAGTTGTAAAAATGGAAGGCAGGTGATGGGGTCAATATGATTCCACCTATGTACTACATTGAACTTTAAATAAATATAACACGTAATTTATGTTATCTTACGTAAATTACACGTCATTACATAAGTAGCCCGGAACTTGTCGTTAAATATAATAACTATGTAATGCGAGGCCATTGCGATCTTACACGCGCTATCTATTAATATCGAATTACACATAGACACATGATAACGATAATCTTTATCTGTTAACAAAACCATTTGGTTATATAACTCAGTTCATCACAGATAAGACAGATCTTGAAAAGATCATCTGAATTACTAGTTAGTGCGAACTGCGAATGCTGAGAAAGAGGTCGTAAGTTCGAGTCCAAGGTGGGGCTAAATGTTAGTGGAATATAATAATAAACGAACTTTTCAATAGCCACTTTTCAGTGCCCCATTGATGACAAGAGGTTTAGACCATAACCGGTGAAATGAGGATGTAGGTACAAATCGATTTTACCTTTCCAGGATCAGAGTGTGACTTTAAAAAGTTTTTATTAGTTACCTACATAATTAAACTAAAACTTTAGGCAACATTTTCCTGCTCAAGCCCATTTTCCGGGTATCGCTAGTAAGTTTGTTAAATGTAAACCAGCTAGTGTCGGCTACAGTGTTCACCCATCGGGTTAAATATAACTGCAAACGTGATGACTTACTCATTGCAACTTATACACGGGAGCGGCCGTTAGGGCCTGAGCATATGGGCTGATTGTAGCAGCTGTGACTTGGACTGAGGTGCTTTTGAGTTTCTGGTTTGAGCCCATGTTAGCTTTGAAATGAGCCAACTATAATTATGCTCACTTTCAAGTTTTACATGGGTGGTTTTTCAATGGTATGTTTTTCCACCGAGTTAAGTGTTAAGTTGTATTACCTATACTATTTGTAGCTGGTCTTCAGAATCGAATGTTAATCTGTCTGCAGCTACGATCACTACATTTCCCTATCTTCCAAAGCAGTTTGTTGTCTCATCTACTGATCTTAAAACTAATTTATTTGGTGTCGCTACATGTTCTCTGATAGCTGTCATGTCAAAAATCACAGCTTGGGAGAGGCCTGTATCCAGGTGTGGCCTGGGATAGGCTGAGTTGATTGAATTATAATTCTTTGCCAATCGCCCTTGTGTCTCGCGCCTTATGTCAGCAGGAGCGGCCATAACACATTGTGTGCGAACACGATGCATTTGTGCGGTGACGTCAGAGCGATCGGTTTGCGGCCAAACGGTCGTATATCCACATCCACACCTAGTACTGGCGAGCTACCGAGTTGCCGGCACGATCGGGTCGATGGCTCACTGAACCAGGGCAAAAAATTGAGTGCAACAGATTAATCTTGCACTTAACGTGAGGACATTAATCAAAGTATTTTGTGTGTAACGGTTTTGTGTTTGCATTCGGTTATAAGGGGTTAGATGTCGAAATTATAGCTATGAAGTTTCAAGACTCAATTCGGACTGAATTGCATTTATAAATTAACTACTTTGGTTTAGTCTTTGAAAGCAAAACTACAGACCAGTTAGTAATGCTGCGTTCTTGAAAAAAACCGGCCAAGTGCGAGTCGGACTCGCGCACCGAGGGTTCCGTAAAAAAAATATATTATGTGATGTAACTAAAAATTTATGGTTTTCGTAATTATTCCTTTATCTATGCTATAAGACGTTGCTTCGTACCAAATTTCAAGATTCTGAGTTCACGGGAAGTACCCTGTAGGTTTTGATTCCCTTGCGAGTGTCGAAAATTTGCGGCATAAACGGGAGTATCTTGATGTAACTAAAAATTTATGGTTTTCGTAATTATTCCTTTATCTATGCTATAAGACGTTGCTTCGTACCAAATTTCAAGATTCTGAGTTCACGGGAAGTACCCTGTAGGTTTTGATTCCCTTGCGAGTGTCGAAAATTTGCGGCATAAACGGGAGTATCTTTTGATCGCGTTGACTTAGAAGTTTGATTTTTTCACAGCTCCAAGAGACCATAGACTTGAGTATTTGATATGAATTTCAGTTTGATACCTCCACGCGTTCCTGAGAAAAAAGGTCTTGACAGACAGACAGACAGACAGACGGACAACAAAGTGATCCTATAAGGGTTCCGTTTTTTCCTTTTGAGGTACGGAACCCTAAAAACTCCATAAAATTATATGATCATGTCTTTCAAACAGGAATTTACGTTTGCTGTGTCTTATTACCTTCAACGATAGATTTTATCAATCATTCACCATACATTGTTAAGGTTCGTTAGTCAACTTCGTTAGCTTTTTTACGATGGGAAATCATCATAATTATGACTCCTCCCACTCTTGGAAGAGCGGTAGGGAGTGTCAGACTTCCACTGACTAAAAACCACCCATGTTCATTCTGTGTCGAGGCCGCGGTATCTCTTTAGCCACAGAGGGACAAAGTTAGCCTTAGAGCACATTGTATACAGTACATAAGTTCTTATTTCACTCAGGTAGGTACGTCAGATGAGTGGTGTTTTATACAAAGTGAGAGGCGGGTTACTGTGTGAGTGTGTGGTAGACTGGTAGTACCTATTTACTTGCGCTCTCCGGTCTCGCAGTCGACAAGTACACATTCGACCAAATGCACGTAACGCTGTATTACACTCTTTTTGTGTAGCTGTACGTTTGCTCGCAAATTCTTTCTTTTTCTTTCTTTCTTTTCTTAAAAAAAAACGTTGATAAATATCCCGTTACAATTTTAATAATAATGTTAGTAACCGACCAAGTCAGTTTAAAATTACTGTTTTTATCAATTTAGGACATTTCAATTAATAAAAGAGACAGGTTCTCTCATTTAAAAAACTTCGCCAACGCGTATCTACTAGCAAGCTGAAATGAAAAGGTTTAAATATTTAAGATCAATTTCAAGGATCCAGCGAGATGAAAAGATAGAGAAATAATAATTTAATCAGTAATACATTTTCAAAAAAATCTACTTTGTATCAGGGTGATCTATATGTGCTAAATAAATAAGATTATCTTTGCCAAATCCTATTTCCTATGAAGCCAAATGTTACTGTGTAGACAGCTAAATAAGCCAAGATTAAATAACCACTATTACAGTGTCGTTAGTTTATTAAGATAATGAAATAATTACGTTTATCTCGTAAGTCTTCAACGATTAGCCTGAGTTGTGCTACGACGGAAAATAACTAAGATTCGTGTGGTTAATACTGTCAAGTGCCTAGTGATCATCATCTGTCATTCAATTTACTCAATCAATTCTGTTTCTTGTTATGAAGAGGATAATGTCAGCCCCATCATCAGAAATATTGCAGTAGCAGTCCGGATTCTACATTTGTGAACCACTATTTGTTACACGGGACTCAAACAATGACATATCCTGCGAGTTTGGTTATAAGAATAAGATTTACACCTTTATCCTCTCTACCCAGCCCTTTGAAGGTAACTGGCGTGTTGCTAAGTGCAAATAAGTTCAAAATGCAATACCCATTCATAAATTTAAACTTGATATGTCTCTCGTTTTCAACAAAAGGAGGACGTCTCCAAGAGTTGCGACCTGACTTCGTAGCAAGAACGTCATAAAATGCGTATTTTTATGAACAAACCAAAGTCTGTGAACATTTTATCCGCATTTTCTTCAAAAACAACTATGGTAACCTTTCGGTCACATAACACGACCTAGTTGCCGAAAGTCACCGTTACACCGTTCACAGTTTGTGGGAATGTTTTCATTATGTACACGCAATTAAGGAGACCCATATCACTTAAATACGATTCCATTTATATGGCCGTAACAAATCTACATGCAAACATGTTTAACATTTCATAATCTAATTCTCAGAACAGGATTGAGATAACTGTCATCTTATCTGATCTAGTAATCGCTGGAAAACCGGTTTTGTTCATTTTCTTAGCAAATCTATTAGCTAAGAGACCAACTACGAGGAATAAATAGGTACGGAAGTGACATTCAGAATATGCATAAAGGTAATAAAAATATCTTTGTAAAGGAAAAAAAAAAAACAATTTTAACGATATAGATCACCACCTGCGTCTTTTACATAAACGTAACAAGAATATATCGAGCTCAAGCATTCAACTAGCGTCTTTCAATATAGTAAATCCTGTAAGGACTTATTATTCGCTAGTGAGAGCTCGTGAAGGTAAACTTCTTTGTGTTGGAGTTCGTTCTAGGAAGTACTACAACCATACTCGTAATATTAAGTGTAGTTCTTCTAAAGTAGTAGCATTGGTGTTTCAGTTTCAAATATTGCCCATGCAATTAAGGGTTTATGAGATATTTTAATTTTGACACTGGTTCGGTAACGCACCTGGTATAGCATAAGCCTCATCAACATCTTCTTGCCCTTCTCCCGTGTTCATTGGAGCATGGATTGGTGATGAACATGAACATGGGTTTGGTTTTTAGTCAGTAGAAGTCTGACACTCCCCTTCGCTCTGCCCAAGAGCGGGGGGGGGGGGGGGGGGTATTCGATGGTTTTCCACCCACCAAAAAAAAAAAGGTCTGCTACAAAGAAATTCCTCATGGATAAACTCTACAACACTGTTGCGGACCGACCAACCTTTTTATAGTGTTTTGGTGCTGGCAGAATGTATTTTTTATTTAATTGTTTTTCTATTTAATTCTGTGTCAAACGTTGTAAAAAAAAGTATAAAACATATTATAACAAGAGTCCTTATTTTATTTTGGTAATTTAGTATCAGGCTTCCATCCTCCACATTTTTAAAGTATAAAACATATTCTATCAAGAGTCCTTATTTTATTTTGGTAATTTAGTATCAGGCTTCCATCCTCCACATTTTTGGTGTCAGAAGTAATTGTTAGAAGAATGCCCATAACTAGATCAATTACACAAAAGAAAAGGACTCAGGTAAGTGGTAATCCTCCAGCCTCATCGTCAGGCATTACGCCTGCTCAACCTCACGATGAAGCTCTCTCACAGGAGGAGATTTCAATACCTTTGTTATGTGATACGTTGCCAGAATCTATACATCCAAAAACAGTTTCCTTACCATCATCGCGAGCTTCAACTAAGACGCAAAAATTGTCTGCCCTTGCAAGGCACGCTCGCTTGAATGTTGACCGAGAAAGAAAACTTGCCGAAAAACTTGCCGAACAAGAGCGCAAGGCCGCTGCACTAGAGTTGCAAGCAGAGCTTGCCGCAATCGATTCAGCGGCTTCCGAAAAAAGTAACTCAACTCAAAGGTGGTTGGTAGAGGGAGAGGGTGCTGATAGGGAATGTGATATTAATGAGCCCTTCCCTTACAGCATTAATAATCCTGAGCAAAGTCCTGATTTAGACCCTGGCGGTGCTTTTACTGCAGAACCAGCTACTCAGCATGCCACCGCAGCCGCTGCCATTACTAGCGCACGGTCTGCACCGCACCGTGATTATTACCAGCAAGGCAAAGGAAACACTACACATACATTACGATTAGGTACACATAACACTAAATTTACCACGGATTGTTATGACTATAACAAAAATAAAACAAATAACGTAGAGACACAAGACTCTTTTATTAAACTTGCCAAAGTGATCACGGACCTGGGAAGTAAACGTAAACAGGTTAGTGTTAATCTTCCTTCTTACGACGGTAGCGCTTCTGACTGGCTTTCTTTCAAGAAGGCTTTCAAGCGGTCAGAGCTTAGCTTTACGCCGGAAGAAAACCTAGCCAGGCTTAGTACTGCGTTGCTCGGGGTCGCCCGAGAGTCTGTCTCGGCGCTGTTGATGACCGCCGTGGATCCTGCACAGGTAATGAGCTCCTTAGAGAGTCGATTTGGGCAACCAGAATTCATTATTCTTCACCAGTTGTCATCGATTAGATCTCTAGCCAGGTTACCGCTAAATGAACCCGCAAAGGATCTCAACATCTTTGCTTGTCGGCTCAGAAACTGCGTGGAAGTGATTCGAGAGCTACAACAACCTGAGTATCTGGCCTCTCCTGAACTCGCCAATACTATCATAGGGAAGTTGACTCCACTTTTACGATACAGGTGGGCTGATTTTGCATCATCACATCACGATTCAGGTAAATTTAAATTAGAACTTTTGGCCAATTTTTTAGATACTGAATCCAATCGCCAAATAAAACATTGTATGTTTTATTCAGATAATTATTTGTCTCAAAATGTCAAACCTCCAATCAAACCTCAGAGTAATCTTACCGTTGCCAAGCAACCTACAAAGGTTTTTCACTCAACTTCTTCGACAATGTCAAAGAGTTCCACAACATGTAGGTATTGTAAGGTTGGTTTACATGATCTCAGTGAATGCGAAAAGTTTTCTGCCTTGTCTATAGATGACCGTTGGAAATGGGTAACTGAAAATAAGGTTTGTTACAGATGCTTAAGTAAAGGTTCACACAAATATGTTGCATGCAAAAAACATTGTGAAATAGTCGGGTGCAAGTACAGTCGGAAACATAACACTTTGCTTCACAGGCCTATTGTAGAAAATACGGCACATTCAGACGTGTGCACGAACGAAGATCTAGAGGTCCAAGCACATCAATCAAACGAGGAGGTACCAACTATTGTATCTCACAGTGCCTCATCCAACTCAGCGTCAGTTCAGAGGTATTTATTAAAAGTAATTCCCGTTACTGTTACTGGCCCTCGAGCTAGTTTTGATACCTATGCGATGCTTGACGACGGGTCAACTGCCTCATTTATTGATCAATCTGTCTCTGACCATATAGGTGCAACTGGACCTAAAAAGCCTATTCGAGTTGACTGCATTGGTGGTCTTAGCAAAAATATTGAGGTCAGATTTGTTAATATTAAAATAAAAGGTTTAAATAGTTTAGACGTGCATGATTTAGTGGTAAGGTCTATTCCCAACTTGACTATGGCGAAACAGTCAATACTTCTAGAACAAATTAAAAGGTACGATTACTTAAATGATTTAGCTAACGTCCTAAGTTATGAGAACGCTAAACCAACAATTTTACTCGGGATTGATAATTGGCACCTTACATTCTCAAAAATTATTCGCCGCGGAACTGCATCGCAACCCGCTGCTTCCCTGACTCCTTTGGGTTGGGTTTTATATGGCTCTCCTTCAACTATGTCCAAGCCTGTTGATTTCGTTAATCATGCGATCACTGAGTTCGAGGAAGATTGTCAAGGAGATAGCCGTAACTTAGACACTCTCATCAAAGAGTATTATAAGTTAGATTCGATAGGTATTCTAAATAGAGATTATCGTTCCGCCGATGACCAAAGAGCATTAAAATTATTAGAAGAAACTACTAGGCGTTTACCATCTGGGCGATTTGAGACAGGTTTACTGTGGCGCGATAATATTGAAAGCATCCCAAATAGTCGCCCCCTCGCTTTACGCCGTTTTAAAACTCTTGAGCGTAAAATGGCTACAGATTCGGATTACGCCATCAAGTACAGGCAAAATATTCACGCCATGCTTGATAAAGGTTACGCAGAGGTGTGTAATTCTGTCCCTTCTCGATTATTGTGGTATTTACCTCATTTCGGAGTTATACATCCGCAAAAGAAAAAGCTTAGAATTGTATGTGACGCTGCAGCCATGTGTGAAGGTGTTAGCTTAAATTCGTTACTGCTGCCAGGTCCAGATCTACTTCAATCGTTGTTAGCTATATTAATGCGATTTAGGGAAGGACGTGTTGCCCTTTCTGCCGATATTCGAGAAATGTTCCCACAAGTCAAAATTAGGCCAAACGATCGTGATGCTCAACGTTTCTTGTGGCGTGACGACTCCACACAACCAATTCAGGAGTATCGTATGTCATCGATGATGTTTGGTACCGTGTGCAGTCCGTTTACAGCCTTGTATCTTAAAAACAAAAATGCCACCGAACATCAACGATCACACCCAGAAGCAGCAGCTGCTATTATTCGTGACACATACATGGATGATTACTTAGGTAGTTGTGATGATGAACAAAAGGCCGCTGTTTTGGCAGCAGATATCGTCTTGGTACATGCTGCAGCCGGATTCGAGATGAGATCTTGGGTCTCAAACTCTGCAAAGGCCCTGTCCATGTTGCCTTCTGACCTATGTGCTAGTGGAGCAACAGAGATAAATGTAGGTTCAGACTCACGACCACCAACACGCGTTTTAGGTGTCTCTTGGAATATTTCTAATGATACTTTGTCGTTTCCGTGTATAAATTTCGAAACGATACCACACAAATTAACTAAACGCATTGTTCTATCAAACTTAATGAAAATTTACGATCCTCTTGGTTTTCTTACTCCCGTTATTATAAAAGGTCGTGTTTTATTCCAAAAGACTTGGAAACTTGCCACATCTTGGGATGAATTATTACCGAAACAATTTATAGATAAGTGGTCACAATGGTTCAAAAATTTGGTAAAGGTTTTGAACAACTCTGTTCCCCGCTGCTATTACAATTCAATGGATCCTATAGATTCAATTCAATTACATGTCTTTGCCGACGCAAGTGAGCAAGCATACGCTTATGTTGCTTACTGGCGTTTCTTGTGTCCAAATGGAAACATTAAACTCTCTTTAATCAGTGGTAAAGCTCGTGTTGCTCCTTTAAAACCTACGACAATACCAAGACTTGAGCTTCAAGCAGCTTTAATCGCTGCTCGCTTAGCTGTTTTTATTTTAGAATCTCACAAGCGAAAGCCCGAAAGAGTTTTTCTCTGGTCAGACTCTCAAACGGTTCTTAAATGGTTACGTTCATACCCAAGCAGCTTTAAGTCCTTTGTCGCACATAGGGTTTGTGAAATTTGCGAGATTACCAATGTTTCTGATTGGAAGTACGTACCTTCATCCTCGAATGTCGCGGATGACACCACCAGATTCAAGGATGAATTTACGATTAACTCACGATGGTTTACCGGGCCATCATTTTTACTCCAATCATCAAACGAATGGCCTTGTGAACCACCTACTACTGACACACCAGCTTCAGAGGAAAATAGATCCAATAGGGATCTGGTGGGTTTGACATTAACTCAGTCAGGTGACTCACCATCACCCGTGGTTGCTGATTATACTCGGTTTAGCGTCTGGCTGCGATTTATTCGTGCTACTGCGCGAGCTCATCAGTGTGCTTCATTTTTTCGCCGTTCACCTCAAAATCCTAAATTTCCATTACGCGGCTCAGCGGTTTTAGATGTCTGCTTTATTTCATCTGCTGAACGCCATGCTTTTATGCGCGTACAATTAGATTCTTTCAACAGTGAATATAAGTTGATTGACGCTGCACGCCCCGTTTCAAAAGAAAGTAGGCTTAAAAATATTTCTTTGATACTAGGAGATGATAGGCTTCTTCGTTTATCCGGCCGCACGGGAGCTTCAACTGCCATAGACCCAAAGCCGATTGTGTTGGATGGAAAACACCCGATAACCCGCTTGCTGATCAGTTCATATCACATCAAATTTGCCCATGGCAACAACGAACTTGTAGTAAACGAACTACGCCAACGTTACTTCATAGTCAGTTTAAGACCATCTGTGAGAAGTGTGGCAAAACAATGTCAATTTTGTCGAAATATGAAAGCGAAACCACTCATACCACCAATTGGAGACTTACCTGAAGCCAGGATGGCTCATCATACTCGACCATTTACCTTCGTTGGTGTTGATTATTTTGGCCCTTTGACTGTCACAGCAGGACGTCGGTCAATGAAGAATTGGATTGCTCTATTCACCTGCCTGACTGTGAGAGCTATACACATAGAGATCGTCGAGTCATTATCGTCCGATTCCGCCTTGATGGCCCTACGTCGATTCATAGCCCGACGCGGTTGTCCCACTCGCATCTACTCTGACAATGGAACGGCATTTGTAGGCGCTTCGAGTATATTACCTGACCTCTACGACTTTTCGGTAAATAAAGGCATAGAATGGAAATTTATCCCTCCTTCAGCTCCATTCATGGGCGGCTGCTGGGAGCGTCTAGTAGGCAGCGTAAAAACAGCCTTAAGAGTAACGCTGAAAGATCGATCACCAAGAGTAAAAAAATTTTTTTAAAATTTTAAAATTTGAAACTATTTATTGCATGAATTATTTAAGTTTTTTTTACATACATTTTATATGGAAGTGCTCAATCTTTTTTTCAAATAAGATTAGGTGCACTTCCTTTTATATTATTGGGTTGCTCGCAGGACCTACACGCAGTCTTCCTCCATTCTGAATTTCCCCACGGTAAAAAAATGCTTAAGTATGCCTTTTATCTGGTGAGACTTCCGGCCTTCAAGCTTTTTGGCAACATCCTTTGGCAGTTCATTCAGAATGTTAGGAAGAGCATACGCCCAGGTCCTCCTACCGTAGTCATTACTGACCCTTGGCAATTTAAATAAAGGCAAATTAGACAATTGACGAACAAAATTTGGTCTGCTTGTTTTCCTTAGTTTGCTTATGTGTTCAAAGTAGTCAGAGGTAACAGCCACTCTGACCTTATCATAGATATTACATACCCTACAGTAATGGAATAACTTATCATAAGCGTGTTTAAATTTGAGTTTAATTTTGTATGGTACTATTATTTTTAGTAATCGTATTTGTATGTCATATATCTTTTTGAGATAAGTTTTATAAGTTCTTCCATAACTAGTTATACCATAGCTTATTACAGAGTCGGCCAATGCCATGTACAACAATCGTAATGTTCTATATGGTAATTTGTTTTTTAATAAGCGCAACTTGGACATAATACTTCTGAGTTTATTGCACACAGAGTCCACATGTGGACCCCAGTTAAATTTATGATCAATCTTAAGTCCAAGATAGACATGTTCCTTAACATTTTCAATAGGCTTACAGCCACAGACATCCAAGCACTGGTGCATACATTGGTGTTCATGAGCCACGACTCTTGGTGTTCCTCTACTTTTTAAGTACGGTGAGTGAATGTGCATGAGTTTAGTTTTTTGAAAGTTAATTGATAAACCTACGTCGTGGGCCCATTTACATAGAAGGTCAAACTCACTTTGCATTAGTCTCTCCGCAGTACTTAGGTCTCTGTGGGCTGTAACAAGACATGTGTCGTCGGCATACTGGTACACGGAGGCATGCCGGAACAGGTTACACATGTCATTAACGTATATCAGGTATTCAGGAGGTCCAAGGATCGATCCCTGAGCTGTGCCATGTTCAGTCGGAATTGAGTCGCTGTGAGCGCCCGCTATGCTAACCATGTTATATCTATTGAGGTGATAATCTTTGAACCAGTCCAGCATAGGACCCCGTATACCATTCTGCCGCAATTTTGCATAGAGTACATCATAATTTAGTGCATCAAATGCTTTGCTGAAGTCTATCATAATTATTATTACATGTTTTTTGCAGTTGAGGTAATCATTAATTTCATCTGTAAACTGCGCCAACAACTGTCCGGTACTTTTATTTTTCTGGAAACCAAATTGTTTTTCATGAATGATTTTATTACTTGACAAAAAGTCGCTCACAACATTTCCAACGTGTTTTTCTATAATTTTATCCAAACAAGAAAGGATCGTTATTGGCCTATAGTTGTTGGTATCTGTAAAACTACCTTTTTTATGAATAGGTCTGATTATACCAATTTTTAAGTTATTTGGATAGCTAGTCTTTTTTATACAACTATTAATTAAGTGTGTTAAGACCGGTGTTATTTGTGTAGATATGTGTTTGATATCTTTTGCTCTAATCTGATCAAGTCCCGGGCTTTTTTTGTCGTTAAGGTTGCTGATTATTTTAGATAAGACTTCTTCATTTATCTTTTTAAATCGAATAGAGACATCAGAGGATTTTGTGTACAACTTCTTGTCAAGAATAGGCTGATTACAATCAGGCATTATTTTTTTTACATTTGAGTCAAAGTCATAAGCAAACTTATTTGATATTATTTTTGGATTCAGTTTGAATGATTTTAAAATTATGTCGTCTATTGCCTTTACAATTCTTCCTGTAAGTTGATTAATTATATCCCATAATTTTTTAGGGTTTCGAAAGTTATTACATATATCTCGTTTTATATACTTATCTCTAGCTTTACATATTAATTTATTAGTTTTATTTCTATATTTATTATAAATCTGTCTATTTATTTTATTACTCAGATCAGCGTTCCATATTTCAAAGAGTTCTTTTTTTTTATTTGACATATATTTTAGTTTATCCGTTATCCATTTACATTCGGAACGTTTACTTAAATTCAATGTTACTTTTTGTCTACAATTGTCATAAATTTTTTTAAAGGTACTATTAATAAAACATTCAATTTCATTTGGTTCACTCATTTCATAAACCGGGGACCAGTCAACTAAACACAGTTCTTCTTTAACTTTGTCGTTATTAATTTTAGTAAAAGTTTGACTTCGTTTTTTGGGGGTAGAACTAGTTATTGCGAGCCCAATAATGAAATGGTCGGCTATCGCGTTTTGTACAACAGCTGATCGCAGCGAGCGGCTATGTAGCCTACCGCCGTCGACGTCACGAACGAATATGTGATCTATACAAGTTTTGGATATGGCATTTACACTTTTTTCTATTCTAGTGTACTGTGTAATGTAGCATTCTAGACCCAGCTCATGTAACGAGTTTAGGTAATGTTGAACAATAGCCTCGTTGGAGTTACTTATATTTAAGTTGATATCACCAATTAAAATACAGTTATTTTCCATAGGAAATCCGGATAATAGGCGCGATAGTTCACTTATAAACATAGTTTTATTCATATGCGGCGGCCTATACACCGCACATACTAATGATTTATAGCCATCGAAAGATACCACTTCACCAGCAATACATTCAAAGTTTAACACATTAGTCGATAGTCGTAAGAACGATACACTTTTATGCACGTAAATAATAATGCCACCTCCTCTTTTATTTTGTCGTAGCTCCGTGTGCATCGCGTAATCCTGTAGTTCAAACAATGAACTTATTGAGTCCGTTATGTTAACTTCCGTAATGATAATCATGTGAATAATGACTGGGCTTGTAGCAACAATATATTCCAGATGCGAGTGGTTTTTTTTCAGTGATCGTATATTGACATGTAGTAATAGCAATTCGTTGTTTTCTGGTCGTATGTCGCAGGTAAAATCGTTCCATGAGTTGTGTACGTTATTTAATAGGAATGAATCTGTGTGATTATTAAGATTATTAAGTAGAAGTCTTACATACGCTGCTGATAGAGGTGGAAAGCATTATTAATTCTCGACCGCTAACGCATGTCCCAGTTGATGAAAGAAGTGAACAAGCGCTTACACCCTTCAACTTTCTAATCGGAACATCCTCTAACGATCTGTGTCTACGGGAATTTTGCGACGCCGACCTCTCACGACGTGTAGATTGGCGGAAAGCCCAACGTCTTGCAGACCATTTTTGGCAACGTTGGACGAAAGAATACTTGCCGCTTCTGTTGCCGCGTAGAACGGTTCCACCCCACCAACCATTGAAGACAGGAGACGTGGTTTTAATTGCTGACGGCAATCTACCCCGAAACTGCTGGCCTATGGGACGCGTCACCGAGATGTTCCCGGGAAAGGACAATATCGTTCGCGTAGTAAACGTAGCAACTAAAGGGGGTGTGTTGCGTCGGCCAGTCCGCAAGTTGGTCCGATTAAATTGATATTTGGTGTTTCACACCGCTCGGGGCCATGTTGCGGACCGACCAACCTTTTTATAGTGTTTTGGTGCTGGCAGAATGTATTTTTTATTTAATTGTTTTTCTATTTAATTCTGTGTCAAACGTTGTAAAAAAAAGTATAAAACATATTCTATCAAGAGTCCTTATTTTATTTTGGTAATTTAGTATCAGGCTTCCATCCTCCACAAACACAGTGCTTGACATGGGAATCGAACTCAAAACTTAATACCCAGCCAGTAGTCACGCTTTTCGAGTACTCAATCAGCGAGATATAAATACTTAAAGGCTGGAAAATAACAACTAATGAATTATGAAGGAAAATGATGTACATGTCTAGATAGAGTAAATCTCAATTAAAGGAAACTCTATGAATCATTTTGGAAGAAAACATGTTTAAGATTTTCTATCGTTTACATCATTTTTCTTCCTTTCCTTGTCCTAATCATACCGATAAGTCCTACTATGAAATAAGGACCAATAAAGAAAGCTTTTCTGTTAAATAAATATGTGTTTATTATACGATACCACGCTATGAACCATGTACTAGAAAAGCCTTGGCAATCCCATGTTTTAGAATCTCTCTTTACCTAAAGATCAATTAGTCCCTTTGGTTGTAAAAATATTCTATTAGTATCTTTAGTAGTTCCCAAACATTTTGAAATGATACAGTTTGGCTCTATGACCTTTTTAAAGTGACAAGCACAAATATAAACTTGACACTTGTTCAAGTGAAAATAACATTAACAAGAAATATTTGAGTTGACTTCAAAGTAACATATTCTGTATATCAATAGATACCCTGTTTCAAATAACTTCTGACGGAACTTACCTTTGGCGGCACCTACCTATATTTCATTATCAGAATATCTAGTACCCAAACTCAGTGTCGCAAGCGACGAACTTAGGCTTCCAGTTTGGCACCTAGGTCCCAAGGTGTGAGGTACGATATGCTAATATAGTCCATAACTTTAGTTTCAAGTTTCTATTTATAATTTAACTTGGTTTTCGCTTTTTGACCCATGTGAACTTGCTTTCGGGATAAAAGTTCTATGTCCTAACCTAGATTCAGTCTACTTGTGATTCAAATTTCATCGAAATCGATTCAGCTTTAGGGGCGTGAAAGCTAACTTACAGATAAAGTTACTTTCCTAATAAATAAAGTATGGTTATTTAAGCCGTATATGTAAATACTACGTAATAAATATCATGAGAGTTATGGAAGGTATATAATGGAGTGGTAAATGGTGGTCTTTGTATTTTATTATTATTATAAAGTGAACTATTACACTTGCGGTTAAAACTAGGTCTCCGGTTAGACTGGAAGACGATAGTAGATAGTTGTAAAAATGTAAGGCAGGTGATGATAATTTCCCACGTCAATATGATTCCACCTACGCACTACATTGAACTTTAAATAAATATAACACGTAATTTATGTATCTTACGTAAATTACACGTCATTACATAAGTAGCCCGGAACTTGTCGTTAAATATAATAACTATGTAATGCGAGGCCATTGTGATCTTACACGCGCTATCTATTAATATCGAATTACACATAGACACATGATAACGATAATCTTTATCTGTTAACAAAACCATTTGGTTATAAACTTAGTTCATCACAGATAAGACAGATCTTGAAAAGATCATCTGAATGACTAGTTAGTGCGAACTGCGAATGCTGAGAAAGAGGTCGTGGGTTCGAGTCCAAGGTGGGGCTAAATGTTAGTGGAATATAATAATAAATGAACTTTTCAATAGCCACTTTTCAGTGCCCCATTGATGACAAGAGGTTTAGACCATAACCGGTGAAATAAGGATGTAGGTACATATCGATTTTACCTTTCCAGGATCAGAGTGTGACTTTAAAAAGTTTTTATTTGTTACCTACCTAATTAAACTAAAACTTTAGGCAACATTTTCCTGCTCAAGCCCATTTTCCGGGTAACGCAAGCAAGCTGGTTAAATGTAAACCAGATAATGTCGGCTACAGTGTTCACCCTTCGGGTTAAATATAACTGCAAACGTGATGACTTACTCATTGCAACTTATACACGGGAGCGGCCGTTAGGGCCAAGCATATGGGCTGATTGTAGCAGCTGTGGCTTATGATCGACTGAGGTGCTTATGAGTTTCTGGTTTGAGCCGATGTTAGCTTTGAAATGAGCCAACTATAATTGTGTTCACTTTAAAGTTTTACATGGCTGGTTTTTCAATGGTCTGTTTTTCCACCGAGTTAAGTTGACATACTATTTGTAGCTGGTCTTCAGAATCGAATGTTGATCTGTCTGCAGCTATAATAACTAAATTCCCCTATCTTCCAAAGCAGTGTCACACCTCGGACACTCCATACAACGCCCGCAAAATAATTACCTATTACTACTACATAAACAAATAACGTTTGTGCACGACGTGCACGTGCAAATGTGTGCGTAAACTCTAGTAGGGTTATCGTAGCCTAAAAAATGGCGCGGAAAGTGCAACGGTCTGCGTCGCGAAAACCGAACGACGACTAATACGAGCGCGAGCCATTGCTCAAGTGTCGACGACGAATACCTCGAAGTGCGGGGTGAGGTGCGGTATTTAATATGAGCGCGGGGAAGGGAGTGTCCCTTCTGTACGTAGTACTATTATGTATTCTGTGGCAGTGTGTTGTCTCATCTACTGATCTTTAACTAATGTATTTGGTGTCGCTACATGTTCTCTGATAGCTGTCATGTCAAAAATCACAGCTTGGGAGAGGCCTGTATCCAGCTGTGGCCTGCGATTGGCTGAGTTGATTGAATTATAATTCTTTGCCAATCGCCCTTGTGTCTCGCGCCTTATGTCAGCAGGAGCGGCCATAACACATTGTGTGCGAACACGATGCATTTGTGCGGTGACGTCAGAGCGATCGGTTTGCGGCCAAACGGTCGTATATCCACATCCACACCTAGTACTGGCGAGCTACCGAGTTGCCGGCACGATCGGGTCGATGGCTCACTGAACCAGGGCAAAAAATTGAGTGCAACAGATTAATCTTGCACTTAACGTGAGGACATTAATCAAAGTATTTTGTGTGTAACGGTTTTGTGTTTGCATTCGGTTATACGGGGTTAGATGTCGAAATCATAGCTATGAAGTTTCAAGACTCAATTCGGACTGAATTGCATTTATAAATTAACTACTTTGGTTTAGTCTTTGAAAGCAAAACTACAGACCAGTTAGTAATGCTGCGTTCTTGAAAAACTCCATAAAATTATATGATCAGGTCTTTCAAACAGGAATTTACGTTTACTGTGTCTTATTACCTTCAACGATAGATTTTATCAATCATTCACCAAATTGTTAAGGTTCGTTAGTCAACTACGTTAGCTTTTTTTTACGATGGGAAATCATCATATGACTCCTCCCACTCTTGGAAGAGCGGTAGGGAGTGTCAGACTTCTACTGACTAAAAACCACCCATGTTCATTCTTAGCCCTTTGTGTCGAGGCCGCGGTATCTCATTAGCCACAGAGGGACAAAGTTAGCCTTAGAGCACATTGTATACAGTACATAAGTTCTTATTTCACTCAGGTAGGTACGTCAGATGAGTGGTGTTTTATACAAAGTGAGAGGCGGGTTACTGTGTGAGTGTGTGGTATAGACTGGTAGTATTTACTTGCGCTCTCCGGGCTCGCAGTCGACAAGTACACATTCGACCAAATGCATGTAAGTGTAACGCTGTATTACTCTTTTTGTGTAGCTGTACGTTTGCTCGCAAATTAATATGGCGTGTTTTTTTTCTCTTTTAGTTTTTTAAACCTAGTTATTTTCACTAAGTAGTTTGTGTGCTTATTTTCCGTTATTATTAACACGCATAAACCGTGATCAAGTTTATCCGTGTTCATGGTGCTTGCAACAGCGCCGAAATATCGGAAACTCTAAATAAATAGTTAACGTGATGAATATCCCGTTACAATTTTAATAATTTTAGTGACCGACCAAGTCAGCTTAACAACTTATTATCTGTGTTTATTAATTTAGAACATTTTAATATTTCATTTTTGTAATGAATATCAGAGGCAGGTTTTCTCATTTAAAAAATGTTCGCTAACACGTAACCACTCGCAAGCTGAATTGATAATAATATGTTTATTTCAAGAGTCCAGTGAGATACAAAGATAGAGAAATAATAATTTACTCTATGATACATCACTACATTATTATAAAACAAAGTCCTCCGCCGCGTCTGTCTGTCTGTTCGCGATTAACCCAAAAACTACTGCATCGAATTTCATGTTGTTTTCACCAATGGATAGAGTGGTTCTCGAGGAAGGTTTTAGTATGTAATTTACACGCGGGAGAAGCCGCGGGCATCAGCTTGTTTTTAATAAAAATCTACTTTGTATCAAGGTGATCTATGTGATAAATAAATAAGATTATGTTTTGCCAAATCCTATTTCCTATGAAGCCAAATGTTACTATAGACAGCTGAATAAGCCAAGATTAAATAACCACTATTACAGTGTCGTTAGTTTATTAAGATAATGAAATAATTACGTTTATCTCGTAAGTCTTCAACGATTAGTCTGAGTTGTGCTACGACGGAAAATAACTAAGATTCGTGTGGTTAATACTGTCAAGTGCCTAGTGATCATCATCTGTCATTCAATTTACTCAATCAATTCTGTTTCTTGTTATGAAGAGGATAATGTCAGCCCCATCATCAGAAATATTGCAGTAGCAGTCCGGATTCTACATTTGTGAACCACTATTTGTTACACGGGACTCAAACAATGACATATCCTGCGAGTTTGGTTATAAGAATAAGATTTACACCTTTATCCTCTCTACCCAGCCCTTTGAAGGTAACTGGCGTGTTGCTAAGTGCAAATAAGTTCAAAATGCAATACCCATTCATAAATTTAAACTTGATATGTCTCTCGTTTTCAACAAAAGGAGGACTTCTCAAGAGTTGCGACCTGACTTCGTTGCAAGAACGTCATAAAATGCGTATTTTTATGAACAAGCCAAAGTCTGTGAACATTTTATCCGCATTTTCTTCAAAAACAACTATTGTAACCTTTCGGTCACATAACACGACCTAGTTGCCGAAAGTCACCGTTACACCGTTCACAGTTTGTGGGAATGTTTTCATTATGTATACACGCAATTAAGGAGACCCATATCACTTAAATACGATTCCATTTATATGGCCGCAACAAATCTAAATGCAAACATGTTTAACATTTCATAATCTAATTCTCAGAACAGGATTGAGATAACTGTCGTGTTATCTGATCTAGTAATCGGTGGAAAACCCGTTTTGTTCATTTTCTTAGCAAATCTATTAGCTATGAGACCAACTACGAGAAATAGTTAGATACGGAAGTAACATTCAGAATATGCATATAGGTAATAAAAATGGCTTAGTACCCGTGGTCCCTCTCAGTAGTCCCTTGAAGGGACTATATCTTTGTAAAAGAAAAAAAAAAACATTTTTAACGATATAGATCACCACCTGCGTCTTTTACATAAACGTAACAAGAATACTTCGAGCTCAAGCATTCAACTAGCGTCTTTCAATATATTAAAATCCTGTAAGGACTTATTATTCGCTAGTGAGAGCTCGTGAAGGTAAACTTCTTTGTGTTGGAGTTCGTTCTAGGAAGTAAAGTACAAGCAGCATTGGTGTTTCAGTTTCAAATATTGCCCATGCAATTAAGGGCTCACGAGATATTTTAATTTTGACACTGGTTCGGTAACGCACCTGGTATAGCATAAGCCTCATCAACATCTTCTTGCCCTTCTCCCGTGTTACTTGGAGTTTTTTTTGTTCCATACTCCTCTGTCGCCTCTGGCGCTATCAACAACAACAACATCAGCCATTAGACGTCCACTGCTGGACAAAGGCCTCCCCCATAGAACGCCATACAGAACGACAGCCTGCCGTTTGCATCCACCGGTTGCCCGCGACTCTCACGATGTCGTCGGTCCACCTGGTGGGAGGCCTGCCAACGCTGCGTCTTCCGGTTCGTGGTCGCCACTCGAGAACCTTTCTTCCCCATCGGTTGTCTGTTCTTCGAGCGATGTGGCCTGCCCATTGCCACTTCAACTTGCATATTCTGCGAGCTATGTCGGCGCTATCATTTACTCATAATATCATTCCTCACACAATGCATCTATCGTATCCTTGGTCTTCCTCACCCTCTCCATAAATCAACATTTATAATTATTTTTTTCTCTTCTTCCTTGTATACCATAAGCTTATGGGTCTCTAACTAGGAGTTGCTTTACTAGAATGTATGTCAACCTTATTATGATTTCAGAGCGACAATCTGACCTTTACAAAGTAGCTGACTGAAGTTCAGTCGGCGACTCGGCGTGTTACATAAGTCCACACTCGAGATGTACTGCAGAGTGTGCAGCCTGCGGAGTTATCGCAACGACTGCACTTACATAACAACTGCGAGTTGCGACCTCACTGCACAGTCGCACACTGACAGAAACGAAGCACGTCTTTAAATCAGTTTTACTTTTTTTTAAACTGGCCTTTCTGTTCCAAAGTTACTGTGAATTGGAGACACGTTGGGTTTCAATTGTTTTTGGATGGTTACAGTACAGTAATATAATTATGTTGGATACTGATAACATTATGGATTTATCTGTACATACACAGTAACACAGTACAAGGAGATATACGTACGTGGCTAAATTCGGGAGCAACGCCGCTAACCTTATTTTTCACAAATATTTACCAACAGCGCCCCCTTGTCAATGTCATCTGAACAAAAGACCCTTGTAACACTGTACTTTGACAAATAAACATAAAATAACAACACGCCTGTTTTCCCCAATAGGTAAGGCAGAGGCGTACCTAATACTACGCTCACTATATAAATTCACCAGTTACTTTGAGTAATAAAATCTTGAATTTATTGGCAAGACGATTGAATTGTTATTTTACTTCCTCAATATAAACCATAAACGCCATAAGAAGACATTGTTATACAAGGATATTGAACCATGAAAAGGTAGTATTTTAACCGATTTTATTGACCCGACGAGCTGAATGCGAACTTACGTAATTTATGCTCCCCTGCAAACTCACGTATTCAGCGAAAAATACCGTAAATCTGTAGTGTCTACAGCTTCCCACTACTTCTGTAGCACTATTTTCTACTTTTTAACGAAAAAAGTATGGAAAGAACTTGTTCTATATGCAGTAGAGATGCTTGGAAGGAAATGTGTAGTTCAGAATTAGATTTGCAATCCAAAATAACATGAGTGCTACGATGCAAGTGAGCAAAGAGGGCATTTGGTTGGTCCTTTGAGAGTTGAGACTCGACGACATTGTAAGATTACTGAAAGTAAAGTATTTGATGGAACGGACGCTACATTTACTGTAGAGCTCAATCGAGAAGAGTGCTCTGGCAAATTGATCTAAGCGGGCATTTATAGCATATTTCTTGAAAGATTCTCAAACTATTCCATATTTACTTGTTTCTGCTATGAAACAACTCATCAAAAACTAAATATTTCACACAAACATGAGGGGTTTGCACGTAAATATGAAACACATGTGGGTAAATACTCGCGCAGACTAACAACGTAGTAATAGTGCGGAGCACAAAGCCGTATATTTGAGTGGTTCATTTTTCTGTCCGCCAGTGCATCCGGCCCTGTTAACCCCTAGGGCTGGCAATCTGGAATTTCACCACTGAAAACGAAAGTGGCCTAAACTATGCACATCTAATCCGTATTTAAATGCTCTCAGTGTCAGGTTATTGGGTTTATTGGCGTAATCCACTTTATGTGAATAAAACCAGTCAATGGAAAACATAATTATCATACGAGTATAAAACTGTAATTCGTTGCTGAAACGCGTAGCAATATAAATCATTATGCTCCGCCTCAGTGTTAAATTTTTTTCTTAAATAAATGCGTGTAATGGCCTATTTACGGTTCTTACAGGGTTTTATTTTTGTTCATAAATCATGTATGTAACAAAAACGTTCGCAACATTCTGAAAGTACACTTGCCCTGAGAGGTCACATTTACACAGAATTTGGGTAAAACTTTGTTACTGAATAATATTTAACAAACGACAACGGTTCGTCAGTACTCTTCAACCTAAATAACCCCTTTTATTACAAAAAGGTACTTAGATTACGACACCTTACTCCGTTTCACAGTACATTACTTTAATCAAGACTATCTCATCGTTAGACAACCAGTCGTAAAACGCAATGGAATACAAAGTGATTCAGATTTTCTATTGCGAAGCTGCTAATTTCATCTAATCTGAAATGGCTGAATAAAGCTTAGTAAATGCGCTGATACTCCTGGCTTAGCATCAGATAAGGTAATGGAATTATTCTACAGTAAAAGGAATTTTCGAGAAAAATGTGTTTATTCAGTTTTAGTTTTTATAAAACGTTTTATTTATTTATTTATTTAAACTTCATGCACAAGAGTGGTACATAGGCGGACTTAATGCCACAAGGCATTCTCTACCAGTCAACCTTAGGGTCAAATAAGACAGCACTGTGGTAGAGTACAAAAAATAATAATAAGGAGAAAACCATTATGTAATATAAATTGATATACATAAATAAGAACATACTAATACATATTATTATAGATAGAATATAATAAACTAATATATATTATAATACATACAAAACAGTCTAAAACACGAGAAACCTTATAATAAACACTGTGACCAGAGATTTGATTATGAGCAATTTAGTCCGATTTTAAATAGTACTTCCGAACTGCTCTTTTGAAAGCCATTTTACTTTCGGCTTTTTTAATCCCAAGGGGTAGCGCGTTCCAGAGCTTTATGGTTGAGACTGCGTAAGAGGAGGACATAAAGCCAGTACGGTGTGAGGGAATTTCAAGCAATAGGTTCTTGGACGCTCGAAGGTTAAGACTGTGTGAACTGCCCAACACATTGAAATATTTTTTTAAGTAATTGGGAGCACATGGATCCTTTAAAATGGTGAAGAGCGTGCAAAGAGATCTGAGGGATCTTCTGAGCCGGATAGGCAGCCATTTAAGCTGAGAACGGTATGCCGAGATGTGGTCGTATTTACGTAGGCCAAAAATGAACCGAATGCAATTATTAAGGAGACGATCTAATTTATTTAAAAGTTCCTGGGAAAGATCAGAGTAACAAACATCAGCATAGTCGATGATGGGGAGCACAAGGAATGAATGTGTTATTACGGTGACCTGGCAAAGTATAGACTAGGTAATTGCCACAAGCTCCGAGAAAATCATTCTTTATATTTTTTACCATTTTCATGGGAACAATTTTGACTTGAACTCGCCAGCCCTACATCTGCCGCTCTACAGCTCTAGCCTCGAATTATGCAAGTGCACTGTAGTGCAGTTTAGTTATACCAGCGTAGAGGAGCTTCACCTGGCGTCGCTCGCGATCGATACGTCGCGACGACCGGGAAGTGCTCCCGTCTGGGGTTAGACTAACTTTCAGTTTAATTGTCTGCTGATATATGAATTTACGGGATGTTTTTGTTATGACGGCGGATGAGACAATGTAATGAGAACTGTAATGTTTTTCAAACCTGTTTGGACTCTAATACATACGCGCTACAAGGATTTTTGGCGCTCGAAACAAATGATATGGTTCCAATATTTACTGAACAAAGTGTAATTTCCACTGACAAAACTGCGACTCAAATTTTCATAGAACACGTTCCACTCACAAAGTGTGTGTGCCCATCAATTGTCAGTAAGAGGGCCATCTATTGCCACATAACATTGACGCCATCAACGTCACGTCGCCCACCGGGGCTAACAAGGCCCCCGTGGCCGAGCGCGGGTTGAATCGATTACACCATCACATCGAGAACTTAATCGATGTGTACTCGAGTAGGAATCGTTTTGTTCTGCCGCGATTATAATAATATAATAATAATATTCCACAACTATCACACAACGCCATCTAGTCCCAAGCTAAGCAGAGCTTGTGTTATGGGTACTAGACAACTGATAAACATACTTATATATTTCTAAATACATACATATTATAGATAAATTACACCCAGACACAGAACAAATGATCGTGCTCATCACACAAACATTTGTCCTGGGTGGGAATCGAACCCACGACCTCCGGCATAGCAGTTAGGGTCACTAACCACTAGACCAACAGGCCATTCGAGAGGTATTCGATTTGAAGTTGTGTGCTTGCACCGTATTAGTTTGTTTTGGATTTCATTGGAGTGCAGTATAAACAAGAGGTAGATCTATTGTTTTGTTGGATAGGATTCTGAGTATTTCGTCATTATTTGATAGTTTTCGATGTGAGTGTTTTCAGGTATTTTATAAATAAAATAACCCATCTTTTGGGCTTTACCGCAGTCGAGCAAAAATGATTCTGACTGCTGGTTATTAGTAATAATGACGAATGTGTGTGAATCTGATCAGCCTTGGGCAGTGTTCGTTTTGAACCCAAAGGAAATAATCATCATCGAAATATCTAAGCACTGTCGACAATAAACACAGTCTAGAAAATATCCTGTCCACCGAGTGGAATTACTGGTAAGTATGATCATGCAATTGAGCGCACTGATCAAATTGAGCGCGCTGATCAAATCGCTGCGCGTGATCAGGTTGAACTGCGGACAATCGTGGTCAAGGTCCTGGAGCAATTACTTGTTACTTCTTTTATATTTAGGCCGGTTACCGTAAACTTGGCGATAGAAGACTCACTTGGCGGTGCATGAACTGTAAGCAGACTGGCACTGTTCGTCCACCTGGCGTTTTGGCAGTTACTGTCAATCCACCCGGCTCACCTATATCGCCAATGGGATTAGATCCAGAATTGCCACGACTAGGCTCAGAATCCGTAGTCTTACAAGAGATACGTGCGTTGGCTGCAAAACTTGCTCCTTTGGATGGTCTAAAAGAAGAGATCTCAGCACTAAGAACTGAATTCGCAGAACTAAAATCGTCCATACACCAGCAGTTCGAGGAGACGGTCAATGAGTTCAGACACAAAATCAGCGAAATGGAGCAGCGTATTGTTGTGATGGAAACGATCAAGGAGCAAGTGAATCAACTTCAGGATCGCCTGGACAAGTTGGAAGAAGAATCTGACACAAAGGATCAATGGTCAAGATTAAACAACGTTGAAATAAAAGGGTTGCCGCAAGTAAATAATGAAAACCTATTTGAAATTATCGCAAGAATTGGCGCCAAAATTAATTATCCCATTACCAAGACCCAAATCAACTTTGTTACTAGGGTACCAGCAAGAGATAAAGATCACACAAAACCCATAATACTTAGTTTCCTCAGTCGCTATGTGAAGAAAGATTTTGTTGCTGCTGCTAGATACGTTCTCAAGACTTCGCCTATAACGGCCAGCCAATTTGGTCTCTCTGGGAACCAGAGAATATTTATTAATGACCACCTAACTATGAAAAATAAGATATTGTTATCAAAGGCCAAAAAAATGGCTTTGCCTATTTAGTTATTGCGAGTTATTATCGTCTACCTACAAAGTGTGCTTATTTCTCATAGAAACAAACGTATTGCGCCTTTTGCTATACAACGTAATTTTATTCGAGCATATTAGTTGTTTACATTATCATATTATAGTTGGATTTAGAGATGGCTACTCTTAATATATACTACCAGAACGTACGTGGCTTGCGTACGAAAACGAACGATGTCTACCGTAAAATACTACTTGGATCATATGACGTGATTGTTTTTACTGAGACGTGGCTAGTGGATGACATATTTAGCAGTGAGATGTTTGATGGTCGATACATGGTGCTAAGACGTGATCGTGATTATTCCCGTACCGCTCAACAGCGCGGTGGGGGTGTTTTAATAGCGGTAAGAAGTGAACTTGCTGTAGTTGAGAGACGTGATTGGTGTAGTTCTGCTGAGGACATTTGGGTATCGCTTGTTCTAAAAAGGTGTCGGCCGGCTACCACTTATAAATTGCACATCTGCGCCCTTTATCTTTGTAAACAAAACCTTGGCAATTCTTATAACGATCAATTACATAACTTTACTGATAATATGACACACTTAATTTTAACACACCCTTTGGACAAATTTATAATATTAGGAGATTTTAACTTTGGCAGTAGCGTAGACTGGATAGTCAGTGCAGGTAGCAATGAATTGATTTCGCAAAACGTTACGTGCCAACGTTTATGTGCATTTTTTGACGCTATTCTTACTTCTAACTTGTCTCAGTATAATGGTGAGAGGAATATCAACGGAAGGATATTGGACTTAGTTTTTTCTAATGACTCTGTGAAGGTTAGTGAATGTCATGATCCATTAGCTTTGCCGGTTGATTTACATCATAAACCGTTATCGATTCGGGCGGATTTCGTTGAAATTCATAAATTGACAGATAATATAACACGGCGCTTCATGTATTCCAGGGGAGATTATGTGGCCATTAGATCTGAATTAGACAAAATAAACTGGACTGACTTTTTGAATTCTGAGTCGTTGGACAGTGCTGTTGAAGCCTTTTACAGTAAATTATATGAACTGAGGGACAAGTACATACCTCTTAAAAATGTTAAAAAATCTTCATATCCACTTTGGTACAGTTCCGCTCTAATAAAAGTACTGAGAGAGAAATATAGGTATCATCGCAAGTACAAAACGTATGGTAATCTTTCAGATTTTCATTCTTTTTCACTGTTGCGAAGTAGGGCAATTAATTTAGAAAAGACATGTTTTAATATTTATATGGATAAAATAGAGTCGTCGATAATCAAAAATCCAAAAAATTTCTGGTCTTATATAAAAAGCAAAAGAATCTCCAATGCAGTGCCTAAGTTCATGCAATATAATGACGTCACCGCGTGCACTGGTGAAGATATTAGCAACCTATTTGCGACGTATTTCCACTCCACTTTCCAGGAACCTGATCCAGTCCCCAGTACATCATCTTTGCAGGATTCTAGTAGTAGTGTCATCACCAGTAGTGTTGCATTTATCAGCTCCTTGGAAATAACTCATTCCCGAGTATTGAAGTTACTTAAGTCCTTGACCCACACCACCACCACTACCCAGCACCACCACCACCACCCAGACACCCACCCTCCCCCGCCCACCTTACCCGCCCTCCTTGGTCCTTGTCCTTGTCCTTGTCCTTGTCCAGTTATGGGATGGTAAATGGGATGGGTGATAATTTTAACATAACTTTTAACCAACCAGCCGGCCAGCCTATAAAACTTTTGTACAAAAATATTCAATTCCAAAAGTTATTTATAACGCATATTATGCACCACAATCAAACACTGTGGAACGCTATAATCAAACCGTTCAAACTTGCTTAGCAATGTTAGTAGAGGAGGACCAGAGAAATTGGTCTAGGTACCTTCCTCAAATTCAGCAATTTTTAAACACATCTATAAATGTAGCTACAGGATACACACCATATTTTTTGGCCAGAGGTCGTGAAATCATCTCTGACGGTGCATTGCACACTTTGAAGGGCAATGCACCAGATTCAATTGATGATATTCAACTTCACAATAGGAACGAAAAAGCAGATTCCTTAAATGAACTTGCAGATATTTTCCAACGTGTAAGCTGTACATTGAACAAAGCGTACAAACAGAATGCGAACCGATATAACCTGCGACGCCGAGAGCTCAGGCTAAAAGTTGGTGATATCGTTTGGAGGCGTAACTTTGTACAGTCAAACGCAGCAAAGTTTTTCTCAGCTAAATTAGCACCAAGGTTTGTCAAATGTAAAATAGTCGACAAACTATCCGATGTTGTTTACCAATTAGAGGAAATAAACACAAAAACTATAGGGAAGTATCACGTCAAGGACATAATAAAAGTGCCATAAAATGGGTGTTGTTAATTATGCTCAATTTTGCGACCATTTCAAAAAAAGTTGCACTTGCACATTCTAGGTCGAATTACTTTTTTAAAGTGAAAAATATTTTTTACTCACTAAACAGAATTGTTCCCGTATCAGTGGCTCCCCATGGCCCTGAACTCGTTTGATTTTTCAAAAACAATTCAGGACTTTTCCCAAAACAATAGGAAATAAGTTTTTAAATGGGATATTTTGGTCAAAATAAACATTTTTTTAAAAGTGACTATTTCAGTCACTACACTGAATTGCTTCGGTATCAGCGGCTCTTTCTGACCCTGATCCCATTTGTTTTATCAAAATCAGTTCAGTACTTTTTTCAAAACAATTGAAAATAAGTTTATTTGAGAAAATATGACCAAAATATTATTTTTTTAAAAAGTGACAATTTTTGCCACTACACTGAATTGCTTAGGTATCAGTGGCTCTTTCTGACCCTGATCCCATTTGTTTTATCAAAATCAGTTCAGTATTTTTTTCAAAACAATTGAAAATAAGTTTTTTTTGGGAAACAATGACCAAAATATTATTTTTTTTTAAAGTGACAATTTTTGTCACTACACTGAATTGCTTAGGTATCAGTGGCTCTTTCCGACCCTGAGCCCATTTGTTTCAACAAAATCAATCCAGTACTTTTTTCAAAACAATTGAAAATAAGTTTTTTTGGGAATCTTGACCAAAAAAATAATTAATTCACAAGTGCCAAATTTTGACACTACACTGAATTGCAACGGTATCAGTGGCTCTCGACGACCCTGATCCACTTTATTTTTTCAAAAACAGTTCAGTATTTTTTTCCAAACAATTGAATTTTTTTATTATCTTTAAAAAAACATTCAGTTAGGAAATTTTTCCCACAAACCTTTTCACAAATTGTCCGCTTACAATTGAATTGGGCAACGACCCATATTCATCAAAAGCATTAGCAGTCACGCCAGTGACATGCTAAATTTAAACAATATTTTGAAGATAACACTTCGTTACTATTCAAAAACTTTTCTACAGTTTACTGTTTCTAGACCAGTACTGTGGTTACTATCCTTTGTACATAATACTTTGTTGCCAAAATACATAGATGGTAAAATCATCATTTAGCATTAGGAGACACTTAGTACTTAATAATACAAGTAGTCCAGTTACTATAGTTAGTATTAGTATTTTTTAGCTATGGTACATTTAAGAGAACCAATTCATTGGTCATTTATAGCTCATAATTATAGGTAGTATATTTAGTTCATAGGTCCGGGTCAATAGTTCATAAGCACTTAGATTATAGTAGACCAACAATAATTACTTGTTAGGTCAATGACTTTCAGTCAATAGTTTAATAAGCATACTTTACTTTACTTTACTTTTCAAAACCATAAGGTAGCTTAGATTTTAATAGAACGATTAGTTCGAATTTTCATAGTTCAACAATACTCACCATAGCCCTTTAACTTACTTTGTTCAACACAATCCTTACAGATTCCAGTGTTGATCAGTACATTTAGGAAAAACTTTTCATGTACAATAAAACTTTTTTTCTCTCGGTTAGACCGGCTGTGTCGGCTAACGGGGTTAGCCTTTTTCCGCGAAGGGGGGTATTGTAGCTGATAAATTACATAAGCTGCTACTAGTTTTTTCAACAGAACAAATAACATAGGTCAACAACATTTTGAGGTTATTTTAACAATGACACCTATGAATCCAAAACACAACAGAGAACGAATAACCAACATCGCAAATGAGACGGTTAGGTGTTACATAGCTCAAAACAATATTTACATCGAAATGATAGACAGTAAATACACAGAAATCAAAAAAACACCAACCAATGTCGGCAATATTGGCATGCAGATTATTCGTTGTCTACGGCACGGATTCGAGATTTAAAACCATCTTTGGAATCCTCAAAAATCATACAATCCAAATATAACAATAGTTATAGGATTAATTAAAACATTTGTTTAACAACAAAAACAATTATTTTAAAGAGGAATGTGCGTTTCATTCCACGTAGCTGTCATAGACAAACGACTCACGCGCAGCAATTGTCTGGTCGCACTTCAAAAATTAATAACTTTATCAAAAGTAAACAAAAACAAATAATTAAGTCATGGTTGTGTATGGGATACGGTAACGTATTAATTATGATGTACCACCTTAAATTTAGAATTAATAAATTATGTAATTCATTTTTTGTATCACCATTTCAAGTGGAACGGATTGTCAAACCGACAGATCTGCGATCTGCGGACTCGATTTGTCAGTCTGGGAATTTCCACCATGCGCGCATAACGCGTACCCAGATTCACGGCTCCGGCTAGTTTTTTTTTCGTTTTTTTAGATTTCAAAATGGTGGAGTAAAAGTTACACGCGCTATGTACGCGCGATTTTTCCTTTTTTTATAATAACGCTATCGAGCGATGGATTGCGGTCCGTAGTCACCATGGGTTCGATCTAGCTAGCCTCGTGGTCCAATAAACATAGTGTTTCGGACATGGGACCGCGATAAACTTGCACGTGGCGTCATCAATGGCGTCGTTTCCGCCGTGATGCTGGGAGGACTTTGGAGTTGCGATAGTTTCGCTCAGTTCAGCTCATCAGCAAGCCAACGCCATTGAGGGGCGTCCCCTCCGTAGGGCTCCGCGACTGCGTGAGTGCCTGCCACCGTTCCCATGTGGTAGACGATCTCAAGGACTACACGTCGTGCCTGCTCCGCTTCCCGCACCTGTCTTCTGTGCCAGGCTTCCGCGCGCCCAAGCGCGAGGCCACGAGGATCGCTATCGAGCACGTGCTCTAGCGATCGCCTGATTCACCAGCTCCGTGGAGAACCGCGTCCGCTTCGGTGACAATTTACGGCGTAGGGAGTGCGATCATGGTACCATGAGTAAGTCAATCTTTTTTTTTTACATAATCTGGCCAGAGAAAGTTAGAATCAGTGCGCGTTCGGTTTCAGAGGCCCGCTGCCCTGGTTTTCTATTTCAGACAATTTAGCTTTAAGGTGTAAACAGCCTTGTTCAACATTTCATGTAAAGTGTTTTTTATACAATATACCACTGTTAATGTTCTAGTTGAATTTTCTATGTTTTATTCCAAACAAACTCCTCATAATTTTTCCACAGCAAGAGGTCCTTGAACCAATGGTTCAATGTCCACTCCGCGAGCTTGAAGAGCCTTCTTTTTCTTCCATAAACAAACTCATCGTGTGTCTTACCTTTGAATTAACTTTCACCTTTTCAACCTCTTAACAAAAAATCTTTTATTTTTTTTTTATTTTTTTTTCACACACGACAATGGCGCCCGAACAGGGACCTGATATCATTATATTGAGGGATTTGTTTGGAATATTTCTAGTATTTGTTTATTTTCAGTTTGAACTTATTGCGATTAACAAACTCCAACACAATTTGTAGTTGAAACTTTCTGGTGGCATCTAAACAGTGAATGCATCGCATTTATTTTTGTGAGTTTTTTGTTTTGACAAAGCAACACTTTGGCAGTTGTAAACATGTTTTTTTTGTTTTTTTCAAGCAATATTTTATATTCATGTACTGACAGCTGCAATTTTTTTTGGTTGCTTCAACTATTTTCTCCGCAAGCACTGTTTGGTTGCTAACCAATTATTTTAGTTTTTGATTCCTGTTGTGACGTCACAATGACGGATCCAACAGAAAAATTTGTTGACACAGAGGAGGACGTGCACAAGCACGCTGAATCTGATACTGACAATGTCTCTCGAAATGTAACGCATAGACGAAAAGATGCATTACAGCAACCAATGTCAACCGCATCCCATGACACAACATACATTGAACAACCTTCGCATAGTCAAACGGTACCAGCAGTCAACTCGAATGTCACAACTTATGTAGTACGCGATGACAATTTCAGATCATGGAATTTAAAGTTCACCGGTGACTCAAGTATAGTGGATTTTTTCTTGCGAATAGACGACTGCATGCGCACTAGAGACGTACCTGAACATAAAATTGTTAAATGTTTTTCAGAATTATTGGGCGGTAAAGCACTTGATTATTATAAACAAATTAGAGACTCAGTAGTCACTTTGGAGGATCTGCAAAATAAGTTCAGAACATTCTTTTCAACTTTTGACAATAATTTTAACTTAACTTTAAACCAGCCGGACAGCCAACTAAACTTTTGCACAAAAAAATTCAATTCCAAAAGTTATTTTATAACGCATATTATGCACCACAATCAAACACTGTGGAACGCTATAATCAAACCGTTCAAACTTGCTTAGCAATGTTAGTAGAGGAGGACCAGAGAAATTGGTCTAGGTTCCTTCCTCAAATTCAGCTATTCTTAAACACTTCTATAAATGTAGCTACAGGATACACACCATATTTTTTGGCCAGAGGACGTGAAATCATCTCTGACGGTGCATTGCACACTTTGAAGGGCAACGCACCAGATTCAATTGATGATATTCAACTTCACAATAGGAACGAAAAAGCTGATTCCTTAAATGAACTTGCAGATATTTTCCAACGTGTAAGCTGTACATTGACCAAAGCGTACAAACAGAATGCGAACCGATATAACCTACGACGCCGAGAGCTCAGGCTAAAAGTTGGTGATATCGTTTGGAGGCGTAACTTTGTACAGTCAAACGCAGCAAAGTTTTTCTCAGCTAAATTAGCACCAAGGTTTGTCAAATGTAAAATAGTCGACAAACTATCCGATGTTGTTTACCAATTAGAGGAAATAAACACAAAAACTATAGGGAAGTATCACGTCAAGGACATAATAAAAGTGCCATAAAATGGGTGTTGTTAATTATGCTCAATTTTGCGACCATTTCAAAAAAAGTTGCGCTTGCACATTCTAGGTCGAATTACTTTTTTAAAGTGAAAAATATTTTTTACTCACTAAACAGAATTGTTCCCGTATCAGTGGCTCCCCATGGCCCTGAACTCGTTTGATTTTTCAAAAACAATTCAGGACTTTTCCCAAAACAATAGGAAATAAGTTTTTAAATGGGATATTTTGGTCAAAATAAACATTTTTTTAAAAGTGACTATTTCAGTCACTACACTGAATTGCTTCGGTATCAGCGGCTCTTTCTGACCCTGATCCCATTTGTTTTATCAAAATCAGTTCAGTACTTTTTTCAAAACAATTGAAAATAAGTTTTTTTGTGAAAATATGACCAAAATATTATTTTTTAAAAAAGTGACAATTTCAGTCACTACACTGAATTGCTTCGGTATCAGCGGCTCTTTCTGACCCTGATCCCATTTGTTTTATCAAAATCAGTTCAGTACTTTTTTCAAAACAATTGAAAATAAGTTTTTTTGGGAATCTTGACCAAAAAAATAATTATTTCACAAGTGCCAAATTTTGACACTACACTGAATTGCAACGGTATCAGTGGCTCTCGACGACCCTGATCCACTTTATTTTTTCAAAAACAGTTCAGTATTTTTTTCCAAACAATTGAATTTTTTTATTATCTTTAAAAAAACATTCAGTTAGGAAATTTTTCCCACAAACCTTTTCACAAATTGTCCGCTTACAATTGAATTGGGCAACGACCCATATTCATCAAAAGCATTAGCAGTCACGCCAGTGACATGCTAAATTTAAACAATATTTTGAAGATAACACTTCGTTACTATTCAAAAACTTTTCTACAGTTTACTGTTTCTAGACCAGTACTGTGGTCACTATCCTTTGTACATAATACTTTGTTGCCAAAATACATAGATGGTAAAATCATCATTTAGCATTAGGAGACACTTAGTACTTAATAATACAAGTAGTCCAGTTACTATAGTTAGTATTAGTATTTTTTAGCTATGGTACATTTAAGAGAACCAATTCATTGGTCATTTATAGCTCATAATTATAGGTAGTATATTTAGTTCATAGGTCCGGACCAATAGTTCATAAGCACTTAGATTATAGTAGACCAACAATAATTACTTGTTAGGTCAATGACTTTCAGTCAATAGTTTAATAAGCATACTTTACTTTACTTTACTTTTCAAAACCATAAGGTAGCTTAGATTTTAATAGAACGATTAGTTCGAATTTTCATAGTTCAACAATACTCACCATAGCCCTTTAACTTACTTTGTTCAACACAATCCTTACAGATTCCAGTGTTGATCAGTACATTTAGGAAAAACTTTTCATGTACTATAAAACTTTTTTTCTCTCGGTTAGACCGGCTGTGTCGGCTAACGGGGTTAGCCTTTTTCCGCGAAGGGGGGTATTGTAGCAGATAAATTACATAAGCTGCTACTAGTTTTTTCAACAGAACAAATAACATAGGTCAACAACATTTTGAGGTTATTTTAACAATGACACCTATGAATCCAAAATACAACAGAGAACGAATAACCAACATCGCAAACGAGACGGTTAGGTGTTACATAGCTCAAAACAATATTTACTTCGAATTGATAGACTGTAAATACACAGAAATCATATAAACACCAACCAATGTCGGCAATATTGGCATGCAGATTATTCGTTGTCTACGGCACGGATTCGAGATTTAAAACCATCTTTGGAATCCTCATAAATCATACAATCCAAATATAACAATAGTTATAGGATTAATTAAAACATTTGTTTAACAACAAAAACAATTATTTTATAGAGGAATGTGCGTTTCATTCCACGTAGCTGTCATAGACAAACGACTCACGCGCAGCAATTGTCTGGTCGCACTTCAAAAATTAATAACTTTATCAAAAGTAAACAAAAACAAATAATTAAGTCATGGTTGTGTATGGGATACGGTAACGTATTAATTATGATGTACCACCTTAAATTTAGAATTAATAAATTATGTAATTCATTTTTTGTATCACCATTTCAAGTGGAACGGATTGTCAAACCGACAGATCTGCGATCTGCGGACTCGATTTGTCAGTCTGGGAATTTCCACCATGCGCGCATAACGCGTACCCAGATTCACGGCTCCGGCTAGTTTTTTTTTCGTTTTTTTAGATTTCAAAATGGTGGAGTAAAAGTTACACGCGCTATGTACGCGCGATTTTTCCTTTTTTTATAATAACGCTATCGAGCGATGGATTGCGGTCCGTAGTCACCATGGGTTCGATCTAGCTAGCCTCGTGGTCCAATAAACATAGTGTTTCGGACATGGGACCGCGATAAACTTGCACGTGGCGTCATCAATGGCGTCGTTTCCGCCGTGATGCTGGGAGGACTTTGGAGTTGCGATAGTTTCGCTCAGTTCAGCTCATCAGCAAGCCAACGCCATTGAGGGGCGTCCCCTCCGTAGGGCTCCGCGACTGCGTGAGTGCCTGCCACCGTTCCCATGTGGTAGACGATCTCAAGGACTACACGTCGTGCCTGCTCCGCTTCCCGCACCTGTCTTCTGTGCCAGGCTTCCGCGCGCCCAAGCGCGAGGCCACGAGGATCGCTATCGAGCACGTGCTCTAGCGATCGCCTGATTCACCAGCTCCGTGGAGAACCGCGTCCGCTTCGGTGACAATTTACGGCGTAGGGAGTGCGATCATGGTACCATGAGTAAGTCAATCTTTTTTTTTTACATAATCTGGCCAGAGAAAGTTAGAATCAGTGCGCGTTCGTTTCAGAGGCCCGCTGCCCTGGTTTTCTATTTCAGACAATTTAGCTTTAAGGTGTAAACAGCCTTGTTCAACATTTCATGTAAAGTGTTTTTGTATACAATATACCACTGTTAATGTTCTAGTTGAATTTTCTATGTTTTATTCCAAACAAACTCCTCATAATTTTTCCACAGCAAGAGGTCCTTGAACCAATGGTTCAATGTCCACTCCGCGAGCTTGAAGAGCCTTCTTTTTCTTCCATAAACAAACTCATCGTGTGTCTTACCTTTGAATTAACTTTCACCTTTTCAACCCCTTAACAAAAAATCTTTTATTTTTTTTTTATTTTTTTTTCACACACGACAATGGCGCCCGAACAGGGACAATAAAATGGGAAAAAAATGGACAAGTGGTGGTGACCCAGTTTGTTTGTTTTTTTTTTTTTGTGTTTTTTTGTTTGTTTTTTTGTTGTTTTTGTAACATTTCATGTAAAGTGTTTTTTATACAATATACCACTGTTAATGTTCTAGTTGAATTTTCTATGTTTTATTCCAAACAAACTCCTCATAATTTTTCCACAGCAAGAGGTCCTTGAACCAATGGTTCAATGTCCACTCCGCGAGCTTGAAGAGCTTCTTTTTCTTTCATAAACAAACTCATCGTGTGTCTTACCTTTGAATTCACTTTCTCCTTTTCAACCCCTTAACAAAAAATCTTTTATTTTTTTTTATTTTTTTTTTCACACACGACAATGGCAAAACACAACACAACCAGCCAACCAACCAACCAGCACAAAAACAAACAAAAAAAAAAAAATAAAAAAAAAAATAAAAGATTTTTTGTTAAGGGGTTGAAAAGGTGAAAGTTAATTCAAGGTAAGACACACGATGAGTTTGTTTATGAAAGAAAAAGAAGGCTCTTCAAGCTCGCGGAGTGGACATTGAACCATTGGTTCAAGGACCTCTTGCTGTGGTAAAATTATGTGGAGTTTGTTTGGAATAAAACATAGAAAATTCAACTAGAACATTAACAGAGGTATATTGTATAAAAAACACTTTACATGAAATGTTGAACAAGGCTGTTTACACCTTTAAGCTAAATTGTCTGAAATAGAAAACCAGGGCAGCGGGCCTCTGAAACCGAACGCGCACTGATTCTAACTTTCTCTGGCCAGATTATGTAAAAAAAAAGATTGACTTACTCATGGTACCATGATCGCACTCCCTACGCCGTAAATTGACACCGAAGCGGACGCGGTTCTCCACGGAGCTGGTGAATCAGGCGATCGCTAGAGCACGTGCTCGATAGCGATCCTCGTGGCCTCGCGCTTGGGCGCGCGGAAGCCTGGCACAGAAGACAGGTGCGGGAAGCGGAGCAGGCACGACGTGTAGTCCTTGAGATCGTCTACCACATGGGAACGGTGGCAGGCACTCACGCAGTCGCGGAGCCCTACGGATGGGACGCCCCTCAATGGCGTTGGCTTGCTGATGAGCTGAACTGAGCGAAACTATCGCAACTCCAAAGTCCTCCCAGCATCACGGCGGAAACGACGCCATTGATGACGCCACGTGCAAGTTTATCGCGGTCCCATGTCCGAAACACTATGTTTATTGGACCACGAGGCTAGCTAGATCGAACCCATGGTGACTACGGACCGCAATCCATCGCTCGACAGCGTTTTTATAAAAAAAGGAAAAATCGCGCGTACATAGCGCGTGTAACTTTTACTCCACCATTTTGTAATTTAGAAAAACGAAAAAAAAATAGCCGGAGCCGTGAATCTGGGTACGCGTTATGCGCGCATGGTGGAAATTCCCAGACTGACAAATCGAGTCCGCAGATCGCAGATCTGTCGGTTTGACAATCCGTTCCACTTGAAATGGTGATACAAAAAATGAATTACATAATTTATTAATTCTAAATTTAAGGTGGTACATCATAATTAATACGTTACCGTATCCCATACACAACCATGACTTAATTATTTGTTTTTGTTTACTTTTGATAAAGTTATTAATTTTTGAAGTGCGACCAGACAATTGCTGCGCGTGAGTCGTTTGTCTATGACAGCTACGTGGAATGAAACGCACATTCCTCTATAAAATAATTGTTTTTGTTGTTAAACGATTGTTTTAATTAATCCTATAACTATTGTTATATTTGGATTGTATGATTTATGAGGATTCCAAAGATGGTTTTAAATCTCGAATCCGTGCCGTAGACAACGAATAATCTGCATGCCAATATTGCCGACATTGGTTGGTGTTTATATGATTTCTGTGTATTTACAGTCTATCAATTCGAAGTAAATATTGTTTTGAGCTATGTAACACCTAACCGTCTCATTTGCGATGTTGGTTATTCGTTCTCTGTTGTATTTTGGATTCATAGGTGTCATTGTTAAAATAACCTCAAAATGTTGTTGACCTATGTTATTTGTTCTGTTGAAAAAACTAGTAGCAGCTTATGTAATTTATCTGCTACAATACCCCCCTTCGCGGAAAAAGGCTAACCCCGTTAGCCGACACAGCCGGTCTAACCGAGAGAAAAAAAAGTTTTATAGTACATGAAAAGTTTTTCCTAAATGTACTGATCAACACTGGAATCTGTAAGGATTGTGTTGAACAAAGTAAGTTAAAGGGCTATGGTGAGTATTGTTGAACTATGAAAATTCGAACTAATCGTTCTATTAAAATCTAAGCTACCTTATGGTTTTGAAAAGTAAAGTAAAGTAAAGTATGCTTATTAAACTATTGACTGAAAGTCATTGACCTAACAAGTAATTATTGTTGGTCTACTATAATCTAAGTGCTTATGAACTATTGACCCGGGTCTATGAACTAAGTATACTACCTATGATTATGAGCTATAAATGACCAATGAATTGGTTCTCTTAAGTGTACCATACTTTAAAAATACTAATACTAACTATAGTGACTGGACTACTTGTATTATTTACTAAGTGTCCCCTAATGTTAAATGATGATGTTATCATCTATGTATCTAAGTAACTAAGTATTATGTACAAGGGATAGTAACCACAGTACTGGTCTAGGAACAGTACTAGGTATCTAAGTAACAAAGTGTTATTTTTAAAATATTGTTTAAATTTAGCATGTCACTGGCATGACTGCTAATGCTTTTAATGAATATGAGTCGTTGCCCAATTCAATTGTAAGCGGACAATTTGTAAAAAGGTTTGTGGGAAAAATTTCCTAACTGAATGTTTTTTTAAAGATAATAAAAAAATTCAATTGTTTGGAAAAAAATACTGAATTGTTTTTTTGAAAAATAAAGTGGATCAGGGTCGTCGAGAGCCGCTGATACCGTTTCAATTCAGTGTAGTGTCAAAATTTTGGCACTTGTGAAATAATAATTATTTTGGTCATGTTTCCCAAAAAAAACTTATTTTCAATTGTTTTGAAAAAAATACTGAACTGATTTTGATAAAACAAATGGGATCAGGGTCAGAAAGAGCCACTGATACCTAAGCAATTCAGTGTAGTGGCAAAAATTGTCACTTTAAAAAAATAATATTTTGGTCATATTTACACAAAAAAATCAATCAATCAATCAATCAATAATTTATTTTGTAAAACATAGGTATGATTACAGATGTTGATAAGTCGAAATATGAGCACTATGTTTTGCCAATATTTGGCGTACAAATTTTCACAAACATATTCAATTAAAATTAAAGTCAACAAATTACAATAAAAAATAATAAAATAATTTAAAATATGCAAGTTACAATAAGAAATAAAAATTTAAAATATGTCAGTAAACAGGTCATTATAATTTGAAATAAAAAACACAGTCACACTTAAGCAGTCAATAAAGTTAAACATAAATGGCTAATTAGAAGTCGGAATCGTCATACTTCCGTTTATCAGTAGTAAACTCTGTGATGGAGTAGTAACACCTATCTAAGAGGAATTTAAATAAAGATCTCTTAAAAGATCCCAGGCACTCTTTATTTCTAATAGCTGCTGGAATAGTATTATATATTTTTGGGGCCATTCCTAGCACACTTTTTCCGAAAAATGCAGTTTTATGAGAGGTAACATGAATGGTATTCTGATAACGTCGAGAGCGTAGTTTTTCATAAAAATGTAGGTTACAGCGAACAAACACTCCCATTTCATATATGTACATACACGGTAGAGTGAGCAAATTAAGTTCATGAAACAATGGCTTGCAACTATCAATCGATTGTAACTTGGTAAACGAACGCAAGCATTTCTTCTGAGCCTTAAAAGCAATGTCTCTGTCAGTGGAGTTGCCCCAGAAAATGATTCCATACCTAATGCTAGAAGCAACATACGCATTATAAGCTATTTGCACTGTAAGGCGGTTTACCGTTTTCGATAGTTTGTACAAAGCAAACGCAAATTGACTTAGCTTCTTTGATAAAGCGTCGATATGATGTTTCCAGGTCAAATGATTGTCTATGTAAAGACCCAGAAATTTTGTGATGTCACTTTCAGAGATGTCAACGTTTCCATATTTTACATTCAGTTTGGGTTTATTAGTTCGTTGATTAAATGTCATTATTTTAGTTTTGTCAAGATTTATTTTAAGATTATTACTAACTAACCAATTTATTATATTTTTAAGATCATTATTTATGTCATTTTCAAGAATATTTATGTCATTATTAAAGTATAAAATAGTACTGTCATCAGCAAATAAGACCATTTGGTGCTTACTGGCTTTAGGCATATCATTAATGTAAATGTTAAATAATGGAGGGCCAAGAATGCTACCTTGGGGAACACCGTAAGTAGTTTTCCTAGGACACGACATGTATGTCCTTTCAACTTTCGACCTTGCACATAACCTATTTATCGCTGTGATTTGAGTGCGATTGGATAGATAAGATTGGAATAAGTTTAATGCCGTTCCTCTGATGCCGTAACGCTCTAATTTGTTTAAGAGGATACCATGATCTACATGGTCAAACGCTTTGGACATATCCATGAACAAGGCCGCCACTGGAGTTCTAGCATCAACATTAGACACGATTGTCTGGATCACATCGTAAATCGCCATATTAATTGATTTACCTTTCCTGAATCCAAATTGTTCTCTGGCTATGAGATCATGCTTTACAAAAAATGATGAAAGGCTATTATAAATCACCTTTTCTATAATTTTAGAAAAAATTGGAATAAGCGCTATCGGTCTGTAATTGCCCATGATACTTTTGTCATCTTTTTTATGAATAGGCTTAATAACGGTAATTTTTAATTTATCCGGGAAGTGGCCACACTCAATACAAAGATTGATGATATAACTCATAGCATGACCAATTAATGGCGCTACATGTTTGACAACTTTTGTAATGATGCCATCATATCCATGGCTATTGGTATTATTTAAAGAATGTATAATAGCCACTATGTCTGCTGGTACTGTTGGAGGAATAAATATGGAGTTACAATTTGTGTCAATATTTTTATAGGAAGGACTACAATTATTCGGTTGAATTTCGTCAATAAAATAGTCATTAAAAGCTTGTGAAATTAGTCTAGGTTCATGTATCTTATTATCATTTAATGTCAAATATTCAGGTATGTCTTCTCTAGGATAGTTCATTTTATTTTTATTGATAATGTTCCAAGTGGCTTTAGATTTATTTCTGGCTGAATTTATGTGAAAATTATTCTGAGACTTTTGGGTCAATGTTATTACTTTCTTTAAACGAGCAGTATATTGCTTTAATAAAAGTTTATTTTTAGAAGTAGGGGCTCGTCTGCATTGCCATAACATTTCTCTTTTACGCTTACTACTGAGTCTTATTCCCTTGGAAATCCAGTTAGGTTTTTTCCGCAGAGTCATTCTCACTTCCCTTAAAGGGAAACAAAGGTCATAAAAAAGCATAAATAGGTCAAAGAAACTGTTAAATGCTTCCTCGGGATTGTCGTGAAGATAGACTTCACTGAAACTAAGATTACGTAGAGAATCAATAAATTTAGTCAAGTTTTCCTCACAATAGTCGCGCTTTAGAGCATACCAGTGCTTAATGGAACAAGTTTTCTTTACAGGGCATCTGATCACTTGGGCAGTATGATCAGATAGCGCAAGATCAAGTACTGCACACTTACTACCTCTGACATTATGTACGATATTGTCAATGCATTTACCACTGGCTAATCGTGTAGGCTCATGAATTCCAATTTTTAGGTCATAGTTTAAAAGGAGAGCTTGAAAATTATTAGATGATCTTGTTTGCGACAATGTGTCTATATTAAAATCACCACAAATAACCACTTTCTTTAAATCACCGAGGCTACACTTTCGTAAAATACCATTCAAGTTAGCAAAAAATTGTTCTAAACAGTCATTCTTAATTTTGGGTGGTCTGTAGATGCAAATCACTATTAAATTATGTATTACTAATTCTATTGCACAGCATTCAAGGATATCAGCTACATGAAATTTACTTAAATCAATGCTTTTATACTTATGCATATGCTTTATAAGGATGCAAGAACCACCACGCCTAGTATTTCGCATTGAGAACGTAGCTAATTTGTAGTTAGGGATAGATAGATGTAACTGATCTCCATTCACCATATTGTGTTCCGTGATACATAATAAGTCAATGCTTTGTCCCTTATCCAATAATTCTTCTAAATGGAGAGTAAGTAGGTCCGACTTACCAATCAAGCCATTGACATTTTGATGTAGGATATTTACGTATTTATACACGAAAAAGATTACTACTACCAGGAATAGGCGCCTTGTCCGTACACATAGACAAGTCGCAGTTAATAATATTGTCATTAGGAATGTCACAGGTTTGAGTCGATTTGTCACAGGCAGTGATAACAAAGTCACCAGGTATATTACAAGTTTGAGTTGATTGGTCACTCATTAGTTTACGGTGAACTCGATTTTGCTCATTATATGCTACAAATTTAGTTTTGAAATCAATATGTAATATTTCTCTTAGTAAGTATCGACAAATATTAACAGTTAGATGGCGTTGTCGTCGTGGTACAGATTGACTATATCCCATATTCACAAATAGACCATTATATTTGTTACATATGTGGCGTAGCGAACTATTCAAGCTCCGTTCATTTAAATGATTGTTGTGAGGGACTTCTGATACAATAATGTTGGCATGTTTAATACTTCTAAACCAAACACCGAGGTCAATTTGAAAATCTAGAGGATTGGTATCATTAGTACCGGACAATATAATAACATAGTCATTTTTTGTTAAGGAATCAAAGTTATAAGGATTCATTAAGACATCGGTGGTTTTTGCACCAGGTTTCCAGAAGCATATTACTTGAAATTCATTACCGAGGAGGGCCTGTAAGGTGTATCGGATATCCTGTCCTTGGTCATCACCTAAAACAATGACTTTCTTTCGCTGCACAGGCACGGTTTTATTGGTTGACGTCATCTTTATATTCGATATACCTTCCTGTGGAGGAGCTTTTGCGCTTGAGATAATATTATTTACAGGTCCTGGGATTAAGATCGTTGATGATGCTGGAATGCCTTCCTCATTGTTTGTCATATTCTGATCTTTTAGTGTTTCTTGCTTCTGTTTGTCCTGTTTTTGTTCTATTAATAATTCTGGTTTCTGTTGTAATTTTTTTGTAATTGGCTGTTTTGGTTTAGTTTGAGGCGTAACAGTCAACTTCGGTGATTGATGTGAGTTTATCTTAATAGTTTTTGTAAATGGAGATGTTGAGGCTTGTTTGCTTCTTGAGTCTGTCGTTATTGGAGTCCTTTGGTTTTGTTTCCGTTTTTTCTCAGATCTAGGTGTGCCATTTAGGTCTGTTAGGGTAATGCTCTTATAAGTTTCTATGACTTTTAAGTATTTTTGTAAATCCGATTTTAAGCGAAAGTTTTCAATGTTGAGGTTTTCAATCTCCTGGTGAGCAACTAATAAGTCGTCGGTCAATTGTTTTAATTTTTCATTCACTTCTAGTAGCGCTTGACTATTATTTAGCTTTTATTAAAAAAACTTATTTTCAATTGTTTTGAAAAAAGTACTGAACTGATTTTGATAAAACAAATGGGATCAGGGTCGGAAAGAGCCACTGATACCAAAGCAATTCAGTGTAGTGACTAAAATAGTCACTTTTAAAAAAATATTTATTTTGACCAAAATATCCCATTTAAAAACTTATTTCCTATTGTTTTGGGAAAAGTCCTGAATTGTTTTTGAAAAATCAAACGAGTTCAGGGCCATGGGGAGCCACTGATACGGGAACAATTCAGTTTAGTGAGAAAAAAATATTTTTCACTTTAAAAAATTTCGACCAAGAATGTGCAAGTGCAACTTTTTTTTAAATGGTCGCAAAATTAAGCATAAATTACAACACCCATTTTATGGCACTTTTATTATGTCCTTGACGTGATACTTCCCTATGGTTTTTGTGTTTATTTCCTCTAATTGGTAAACAACATCGGATAGTTTGTCGACTATTTTACATTTGACAAACCTTGGTGCTAATTTAGCTGAGAAAAACTTTGCTGCGTTTGACTGTACAAAGTTACGCCTCCAAACGATATCACCAACTTTTAGCCTGAGCTCTCGGCGTCGTAGGTTATATCGGTTCGCATTCTGTTTGTACGCTTTGGTCAATGTACAGCTTACACGTTGGAAAATATCTGCAAGTTCATTTAAGGAATCAGCTTTTTCGTTCCTATTGTGAAGTTGAATATCATCAATTGAATCTGGTGCATTGCCCTTCAAAGTGTGCAATGCACCGTCAGAGATGATTTCACGACCTCTGGCCAAAAAATATGGTGTGTATCCTGTAGCTACATTTATAGAAGTGTTTAAGAATAGCTGAATTTGAGGAAGGAACCTAGACCAATTTCTCTGGTCCTCCTCTACTAACATTGCTAAGCAAGTTTGAACGGTTTGATTATAGCGTTCCACAGTGTTTGATTGTGGTGCATAATATGCGTTATAAAATAACTTTTGGAATTGAATTTTTTTGTGCAAAAGTTTAGTTGGCTGTCCGGCTGGTTTAAAGTTAAGTTAAAATTATTGTCAAAAGTTGAAAAGAATGTTCTGAACTTATTTTGCAGATCCTCCAAAGTGACTACTGAGTCTCTAATTTGTTAATCTTTTATTTTTTTTTATTTTTTTTTTTTCACACACGACAATGGCGCCCGAACATTTATAATATCGTTATATTGAGGGATTTGTTTGGAATATTTCTGGTATTTGTTTATTTTCAGTTTGAACTTATTGCGTTAACATACTCCAAAACAATTTGTAGTTAAAACTTTCTGGTGGCATCTAAACAGTGAATGCTTCGCATTATTTTTTTGTGAGTTTTTTGTTTTGACAAAGCAACACTTTGGCAGTTGTAAACATGTTTTTTTTTGTTTTTTTCAAGCAATATTTTATATTCATGTACTGACAGCTGCAATTTTTTTTGGTTGCTTCAACTATTTTCTCCGCAAGCACTGTTTGGTTGCTAACCAATTATTTTAGTTTTTGATTCCTGTTGTGTCGTCATAATGACGGATCCAACAGAAAAATTTGTTGACACAGAGGAGGACGTGCACAAGCACGCCGAATCAGATACTGACGATGTCTCTCGAAATGTAACGCATAGACGAAAAGATGCAATACAGCAACCAATGTCAACCGCATCCCATGACACAAAATACATTGACCAACCTTCACATAGTCAAACGGTACCAGCAGTCAACTCGAATGTCACAACTTACGTAGTACGCGATGACAATTTCAGATCATGGAATTAAAAGTTCACCGGCGACTCAAGTATAGTGGATTTTTTCTTGCGAATAGACGACTGCATGCGCACTAGAGACGTACCTGAACATAAAATTGTTACATGTTTTTCAGATTTATTGGGCGGTAAAGCACTTGATTATTATAGACAAATTAGAGACTCAGTAGTCACTTTGGAGGATCTGCAAAATAAGTTCAGAACATTCTTTTCATCTTTTGACAATAATTTTACCTTAACTTTAAACCAACCAGCCGGCCAGCCTATTTAACTTTTGCACAAAAAAATTCAATTCCAAAAGTTATTTATAACGCATATTATGCACCACAATCAAACACTGTGGAACGCTATAATCAAACCGTTCAAACTTGCTTAGCAATGTTAGTAGAGGAGGACCAGAGAAATTGGTCTAGGTTCCTTCCTCAAATTCAGCTATTCTTAAACACTTCTATAAATGTAGCTACAGGATACACACCATATTTTTTGGCCAGAGGACGTGAAATCATCTCTGACGGTGCATTGCACACTTTGAAGGGCAACGCACCAGATTCAATTGATGATATTCAACTTCACAATAGGAACGAAAAAGCTGATTCCTTAAATGAACTTGCAGATATTTTCCAACGTGTAAGCTGTACATTGACCAAAGCGTACAAACAGAATGCGAACCGATATAACCTACGACGCCGAGAGCTCAGGCTAAAAGTTGGTGATATCGTTTGGAGGCGTAACTTTGTACAGTCAAACGCAGCAAAGTTTTTCTCAGCTAAATTAGCACCAAGGTTTGTCAAATGTAAAATAGTCGACAAACTATCCGATGTTGTTTACCAATTAGAGGAAATAAACACAAAAACCATAGGGAAGTATCACGTCAAGGACATAATAAAAGTGCCATAAAATGGGTGTTGTAATTTATGCTTAATTTTGCGACCATTTAAAAAAAAAATTGCACTTGCACATTCTTGGTCGAAATTTTTTAAAGTGAAAAATATTTTTTTCTCACTAAACTGAATTGTTCCCGTATCAGTGGCTCCCCATGGCCCTGAACTCGTTTGATTTTTCAAAAACAATTCAGGACTTTTCCCAAAACAATAGGAAATAAGTTTTTAAATGGGATATTTTGGTCAAAATAAATATTTTTTTAAAAGTGACTATTTTAGTCACTACACTGAATTGCTTTGGTATCAGTGGCTCTTTCCGACCCTGATCCCATTTGTTTTATCAAAATCAGTTCAGTACTTTTTTCAAAACAATTGAAAATAAGTTTTTTTTTGTGAAAATATGACCAAAATATTATTTTTTTTAAAGTGACAATTTTTGCCACTACACTGAATTGCTTAGGTATCAGTGGCTCTTTCTGACCCTGATCCCATTTGTTTTATCAAAATCAGTTCAGTATTTTTTTCAAAACAATTGAAAATAAGTTTTTTTGGGAAACATTGACCAAAATATTATTTTTTTAAAAAGTGACAATTTTTGTCACTACACTGAATTGCTTAGGTATCAGTGGCTCTTTCCGACCCTGATCCCATTTGTTTCAACCAAATCAATCCAGTATTTATTTCAAAACAATTGAAAATAAGTTTTATTGGGAAACATGACCAAAAAAATTATTATTTCACAAGTGCCAAAATTTTGACACTACACTGAATTGAAACGGTATCAGCGGCTCTCGACGACCCTGATCCACTTTATTTTTCAAAAAAACAATTCAGTATTTTTTTCCAAACAATTGAATTTTTTTATTATCTTTAAAAAAACATTCAGTTAGGAAATTTTTCCCACAAACCTTTTTACAAATTGTCCGCTTACAATTGAATTGGGCAACGACTCATATTCATTAAAAGCATTAGCAGTCATGCCAGTGACATGCTAAATTTAAACAATATTTTGAAAATAACACTTTGTTACTTAGATACCTAGTACTGTTTCTAGACCAGTACTGTGGTTACTATCCCTTGTACATAATACTTAGTTACTTAGATACATAGATGATAACATCATCATTTAACATTAGGGGACACTTAGTAAATAATACAAGTAGTCCAGTCACTATAGTTAGTATTAGTATTTTTAAAGTATGGTACACTTAAGAGAACCAATTCATTGGTCATTTATAGCTCATAATCATAGGTAGTATACTTAGTTCATAGACCCGGGTCAATAGTTCATAAGCACTTAGATTATAGTAGACCAACAATAATTACTTGTTAGGTCAATGACTTTGCAGTCAATAGTTCAGTAAGCATACTTTTAATTAGGAACTAAAACCGTAAGGTACTTAGCTCATGTTTTTAGAGAACGATTAGTTCATATTTTCATAGATTTAACAATACTCACCATAGCCCTTTAACTTACTTTGTTCAACACAATCCTTACAGATTCCAGTGTTGATCAGTACATTTAGGAAAAACTTTTCATGTACTATAAAACTTTTTTTTCTCTCGGTTAGACCGGCTGTGTCGGCTAACGGGGTTAGCCTTTTTCCGCGAAGGGGGGTATTGTAGCAGATAAATTACATAAGCTGCTACTAGTTTTTTCAACAGAACAAATAACATAGGTCAACAACATTTTGAGGTTATTTTAACAATGACACCTATGAATCCAAAATACAACAGAGAACGAATAACCAACATCGCAAATGAGACGGTTAGGTGTTACATAGCTCAAAACAATATTTACTTCGAATTGATAGACTGTAAATACACAGAAATCATATAAACACCAACCAATGTCGGCAATATTGGCATGCAGATTATTCGTTGTCTACGGCACGGATTCGAGATTTAAAACCATCTTTGGAATCCTCATAAATCATACAATCCAAATATAACAATAGTTATAGGATTAATTAAAACATTTGTTTAACAACAAAAACAATTATTTTATAGAGGAATGTGCGTTTCATTCCACGTAGCTGTCATAGACAAACGACTCACGCGCAGCAATTGTCTGGTCGCACTTCAAAAATTAATAACTTTATCAAAAGTAAACAAAAACAAATAATTAAGTCATGGTTGTGTATGGGATACGGTAACGTATTAATTATGATGTACCACCTTAAATTTAGAATTAATAAATTATGTAATTCATTTTTTGTATCACCATTTCAAGTGGAACGGATTGTCAAACCGACAGATCAGCGATCTGCGGACTCGATTTGTCAGTCTGGGAATTTCCACCATGCGCGCATAACGCGTACCCAGATTCACGGCTCCGGCTAGTTTTTTTTCGTTTTTTTAAATTTCAAAATGGTGGAGTAAAAGTTACACGCGCTATGTACGCGCGATTTTTCCTTTTTTTTATAATAACGCTATCGAGCGATGGATTGCGGTCCGTAGTCACCATGGGTTCGATCTAGCTAGCCTCGTGGTCCAATAAACATAGTGTTTCGGACATGGGACCGCGATAAACTTGCACGTGGCGTCATCAATGGCGTCGTTTCCGCCGTGATGCTGGGAGGACTTTGGAGTTGCGATAGTTTCGCTCAGTTCAGCTCATCAGCAAGCCAACGCCATTGAGGGGCGTCCCATCCGTAGGGCTCCGCGACTGCGTGAGTGCCTGCCACCGTTCCCATGTGGTAGACGATCTCAAGGACTACACGTCGTGCCTGCTCCGCTTCCCGCACCTGTCTTCTGGGCCAGGCTTCCGCGCGCCCAAGCGCGAGGCCACGAGGATCGCTATCGAGCACGTGCTCTAGCGATCGCCTGATTCACCAGCTCCGTGGAGAACCGCGTCCGCTTCGGTGACAATTTACGGCGTAGGGAGTGCGATCATGGTACCATGAGTAAGTCAATCTTTTTTTTTTACATAATCTGGCCAGAGAAAGTTAGAATCAGTGCGCGTTCGGTTTCAGAGGCCCGCTGCCCTGGTTTTCTATTTCAGACAATTTAGCTTTAAGGTGTAAACAGCCTTGTTCAACATTTCATGTAAAGTGTTTTTTATACAATATACCACTGTTAATGTTCTAGTTGAATTTTCTATGTTTTATTCCAAACAAACTCCTCATAATTTTTCCACAGCAAGAGGTCCTTGAACCAATGGTTCAATGTCCACTCCGCGAGCTTGAAGAGCCTTCTTTTTCTTTCATAAACAAACTCATCGTGTGTCTTACCTTTGAATTCACTTTCTCCTTTTCAACCCCTTAACAAAAAATCTTTTATTTTTTTTTATTTTTTTTTCACACACGACAGGACCTTTCTAAATCTGGTGGTCCGGACCTCATACCTCCAGAATTTATAGTGCAATGTGCTGATAGTTTGGTTACCCCAGTGTGTATATTATTCACTCGTTCCATATCTGAAGGTATAGTTCCTAAAATATGGAAATCAGCATTTATTACCCCAGTTCACAAAAAAGGTAACAAATCTGACATTACGAACTATCGCCCAATATCTAAGTTATGTCTATTTTCAAAGGTCCTTGAGCGTATTGTGTATGATAATGTATACGCTGCAATGGAAAGTAACTTCGGGGATGAACAACACGGATTTATCAAAAAACGATCCACTACATCTAACTTGGTGTTATCGCATGAGTTTATATCGGGGGGTATGGAACAACGTGCGCAGGTGGACGTCATCTACACCGACTACAGCAAGTGCTTCGACCGTATTGACCATCGGCTGCTTCTGGAAAAGTTGCTTAAGGCTGGAATACACGGGGACCTGTATAGATGGTTTTCGTCTTATATTGAGAATCGTAGTCAGGCTGTGGTTCTCCAGGGGTACACTTCGGGTTGGACTTCGGTTCCCTCAGGTGTGCCACAGGGTTCAGTATTGGGGACTTTACTTTTCACTCTGTTTATTGCTGACGTAATAAACTGCTTTAAGCATTCTTACGTGTTACTATACGCTGACGACATGAAGGTTCATAAAATTATACGTGGCATCTCTGATACTCATCAGTTGCAGGCTGATCTTAATAGATTTGAGGAATATTGTGCACGTAATCTGCTTCAGCTAAATGTATCTAAATGCTTCCATATGACCTTCACGCGTCAGAAGTCTACGGTGAATTCAACCTATACTCTCAACCAACACACCTTATGTAAAGTTAACAGTATCAGGGATTTAGGCGTTATACAAGATAGCAAATTATTATTTGATCAACACATCGAGGGTATTGTAAAAAAAGCTGCGAAAGCATTAGGATTTATAATTAGAGCCTCAGCCTGTTTCCGTTCTCTAAAGCCAATCAAGGTTTTATATTGCTCGTTCGTACGCAGTCACTTGGAGTATGCATCTCAAGTCTGGAACCCTCAATATGAGACCTATAAGTTGCGTATTGAGGGCATCCAGAAAAAGTTTCTTAGATATCTTGATTACAAAGCGCACCAAGTATCTATAGATTATGAGCACCGTTGCAAGAAGTACCATTTTCTACCACTTGATTACAGGCGGCTCATCAATGATATTTGTTTTTTGATTAACATAGCGAATGGCTCAACTGACTGCTCTGAGCTCGTTTCAAAACTGGCATTTCGAACTAACCTTATTGGGTTGCGTCGGAGGCCTCTTCTGAGTGTGCCTTCTGCCTCTACTAATTATAGGCGTAATGCTTATCTTATGAGAAGCGCTCGTTGCTTTAATGAATTATCTCACGAGCATGACATTGACTTATTTTGCACTAAGACGAGCGTAGCAAGAAAACTTTTAGCCAAATCATTTTTTGCGAATGAAGCACTGGCTAGTGGTACTCAAACACACATGTAGCAAAGTATAATCTAGAATAAAATAAAAAACCGTAACTTTAACTTTTAGGCATTAGTTAATCGTAATTTTTTATAATATCTGTGGAGGCTTGTTATTAGCAACTTAATTATATATTTTTGTTACCTATTATTCTGATATTAGTCTGTAAGCCTTCTTAAAATGAATAAAATAAAATAAAATAATAAAATATCAAAGTTTAAACAGATTTGTCTAGATTTTCATAAATGTGGGCATAAGAGAGTGAAGAGAGGCCTTTACCCAGCTATGCCCCTCACGCTCTTGGGCTGAGCGAAAGGGAGTGTCAGACTTCTACTAACTAAAACTACCCATGATCCTTCTTAGCCCTATATGTTGAGGCCACGGTATCTTGTGAACAACCCCCAGCCCCGACGGGCAGCTTATCAGGACCTCATTTCTTCTCTCAAGAGAGCCTCTGATGTTTTGATTTTGGCTACGGTATACAATGCAATGAGAGTTAGGGCTCTATTATAATAGCTGGTCAGCCACACAGTCAAATAATTATCAGCTACTCGACACACCAAATATGGAGATGACCCGAAAAGAGTCACTAAACACCCACTTATAATAGAAGAAAATAATGTCATAAAAGTGCCAAAGACATGATAATCATTGAGTGGTTCACAGTGGATCGGGGTGACCGTGTTTGTGTCATATTTGGACAATGACGTGACGTCAGGGAACTGCGCAAACGCACCGTTAACGTGACGTGTGCGGAAATTATCACGTTGTTGTACCAGTTGACTTGGTTAGCGTAGATTATGAGGTTTTATTCGTTTTTAATTCATCTAGTTCAGAGAGCGACGCTTCCTGGCGTCCACCAGTAGAGAACTTATTTGTAAAATATTTTAAAGAATATTATATATTATTATATTATATTGTTTCGCTGTCCGTCGTGCGTGGTGGACAGTGACACGATTTTTGTTTATACCCCCTTTTTTATTTTGAGGTTGGGAAATCATTGACACCTCCCGCTCTGGGCAGAGTGGTAGGGAGTGTCAGACTTCTACTGACTAAAAACCACCCGCGTTCCTTCTTAGCCCTTTGTGTCCGAGGCCGCGGTATCTCTTTCGACGCTCAATTTTAATCATGAGTATTCTCGCTGTCCACCAATGACGGACATATTTTTCCACACACACACAGTGACTCAACAACACTTTTAACTATTTTTAACTGTTTTATTACGGTGGGGGACAGTGAGAGAGGAGCATAGTTTAGAGAGTCCCACAGAATGTCTCCGTGTCTATCTGTTTTTAATACAGAAGGAAATGTGATCAATAAGGGCAGTAGTGACCATATCCTTTTTTCCAGTAGTGCTTAAAAATACTATATTTTCTAGGAAACCATTGTCCTAAAATATATAAATCACCTGAGAAAAACCAAGGTAATCCTTTTTCAATTTAGCAATATATCAACACAATAAACCTAATTCTGGCACGCGTGACTGCTTTCTAGGACACACGATAAATGACGCGGACACAAATCGACCCCCCCCCCCCCTCCCCCTATAGGTAAAGGTACAAGAAACACAAAAGACTAGACCTGTGTGAAGTTTTGTGGGAAAAGATAAGTGAAAAAGAAAATATACATTAGTGTCTTTGTGGCCAAAGGGTTTATTTTGGACCTCGCTTCAATACCTGGATTAACTTAATCTTGGGCATGATTGACTTTTTTAAGGAAAACAAAGTAAGGTGTACTGACGGAAATCCCACAAGCTACTCAAAATGAGCAGGGGAAACAAGACTAGTAGGGATCGCAACAGGACACTGTGGACTCAATAGACACCTGACGATTATGAAAGTAAAGGAAGATCCCATATGCCCAGCATGTGGAGAAGCAGAAGAAACAAGTTTCCATCTTGTGGCTGAATGCACAATGTATGAGCTACTCAGATGGGAAATCCTAGGAACAGATGAGATTATAAATGAAGAGAAGCTTGCAGAAATCTCTACCGAACAACTGGTGAGCAGCTTCTGCAAGGCAACAGGAAGATTCGCGATGCCGACCACCAGTAACCCATGAAGGGGATCCACCAAAATGGGGAACTGGGCGAAATAATCCACAACGAAAGGACTGATCGCCCGTCTGGTGTCTGCCGGCGTCCTCGAAGATAAATAGAAATAGAAGGTGTACTGACTGCCGGCTGCGGGATGTTCGAAAGAGATACCGCGACCTCGACACGAAAGGCTAAGAATGAACATGGGTGGTTATTAGTCAGTAGAAGTCTGACACTCCCTACCGCTATGACCAGGGCAGGAGGAGTCATTTGATGATTTCCCACCCTCCAATAAAAAGGTACTGATCGCTTCGTTGGTCTAGTGTTCGCAAGCGCGACTGTTGCGTAATAAAGAAAGAAAGAAAATGTATTTATTAGTCCCACACAGGTCCAACAGGACAACACAATTTGATAAAAAATAATAACACAAAAAACACAATTGACAATAAGCCTTAAAACATAATAGAACTTAATTCGTGGGTTCGTTTCGCGGGTCGAGGAATCAGGAATTTCTCAGTCTGGATTTGTGCTCGTTTAATGGCAATAGGCTCGTGCCCTATTATTACATGTCTCGTGACTTAAACAAAACTAGCAAAATGTGGGTACACCTCTACCTAGACCATCAGGGATTACAGGCGTGATGTTATGTTCAATATCAAGTATTTTATGTTTCAGATTTAGTGAGCAATCTGGATCCCATTGTGTGAGCAAGAGGCCTTTGCCCTGCGCTTCCAGACAGTCGCTGATATTAAAGTCAACTACTCAAGGCCCTGCAACTGCCGCCCCCTCCACCGAAACGAGGCGTGAAGCAAACGATGATGAACGATTTAATAAATTCGCACCAGTCGTATAAATCACTCGCACGACTTAGAATTACACGGGTGCGGGAACAGGCGGAACCGCCGCGGTTATCAAACTTAATACTATTGTTATTGTTTTGCGTCATAATTACGAAAGGACGCCAAACTACGGTTAAAGCGGTTATTGGGGCTTAAATTTTATGACTCGAAGCGATAGCTACGTAGTTTAAAACGGGATTCATAAAAATGCAGTTTTAACATGCAGCCATAAACGAATCTTAATTTAGATAACGACTCGTGCATAAAATTGTGAGTCATCACTCATTTTATTTATTGACCATGACACAACACTAAAACACTATTTATAATTTATATGTTTGTTAGTTGATAAATTGTAACTCTACGATGTGTTGATGAATAAATCACAATACCAGTTAATTGATTTCCACATCAAGATCGGTTATTTATACTCATTAGGGTCAGCGGTTTAAAACCATTAACGACGTAATTAATTCATGATATAAAACGATCGTGCACTTATCTATCACTGACCGCGTGTCACCGCGGTTCTGCGGACAGCAGTGCAGGTCGTAATGTGGCCCCGTGTGTTTACGAAGGCTAAGACGCCAAACAAACAAGAGTACTTATGAGAATGCATTGAATTTACTTTTTCTTTCTTCGTTTTTTTCTTTTGTATTATTTGCGAAATATTTTGAGTCGGATGACGAATTAATCGCCTTTTGTGAACGTAATCATGTTGTTTTCTTACAATTTATTTGACACGTTTTTACCTTAATTTAAGGTAAGTTTAAAGAGGATTAAGACTTAGTTATGATGCACATGTCATAAAAGCGGAAGGTCTAGTCTTAGTGTGTCATTCTGGTCTTCTTCTGCTCGATCAGTACATAGCACCCCGAACAGCTCTATCGTTTGCCTGGTGTTGTAGATACAATTACTACTTTGTAATATCAAACAACAGATTACTGCTACATTTTACCTTTTAATTTTATCAATTTACCAGAATATTAATTACAACAAAGCGTACTGTTTGGCTAATTAATGTATTCATGTATTTATTAGCAATTTAAATGCGGTGACATACGGCGACCTAATTATGAAAATTAATTAGGTCGCCGTATGTATTATAAACATCGTTTGGGTGCTGCGTGTGGGGCTCCACATCGCTGTCAATGTGGTGAAGTAGTCGACAGCCTCGGACACCATGGCCTTTCCTGCAGCAAGAGCGCAGGTCGGATTGCGCGGCACGCCAGCATTAATGATCTCATCCGACGTGCTCTGGCCACCGCCGGTGTGCCTGCTGTTTTGGAACCCAATGGGTTGGCACGCGTCGATGGGAAGAGACCAGATGGTATGACCATAATGCCGTGGAAGTTGGGTAGGCCTTTGGTGTGGGACGCAACTTGCGTCGATACCCTTGCGCCATCCCATCTTCCTAGCACGGTGAGCTGTGCTGGGGCGGCTGCTGCAGGTGCTGAAAACCTCAAGCGGCGCAAATACAACAACTTAATTGGCAGTTATGTGTTTGAGCCGTTTGGGGTTGAAACACTGGGGCCTTGGGGTCCGAGTGCTCACCTAATTTTTAAGGAAATTGCCAAGCGGTTGGTCGACTCTTCACGTGACCAGAGGGCTGGCCTATTCTTTGGCCAAAGAATCAGCATTGCCATCCAACGTGGTAATGCTGCCAGCCTTCTGGGCACTTTTCCTGTTGACAGCAATGTGGACGAATTTTTTGACGCCCTGTAATTCTTCTCTTTTTGCTACTTGTATATATTTTATCATTATTTTAGTTCTGTAAATTGTAGTTTATTATGAAAACGAACCGAGTAAACAATTCAACAGAATATCGTGTGTGTCACAAAAATGCTCTTGCAAAGTTTTTACCTAAGTCAATTTTTTTAGAAGTCTCTTGCTTTTCCTTTCCTCATTTATAAATTAATTTACTTAATAGTTACGTACGTAATTTTCTGTTTTATTTGTAAATGGATTCAAGTGAGTATGGCCAATTCATTCTGCATCATTGACTTTATGTAATTACTTTGCTTTATCAAGTCTACTGTAGATTTTTGGAATTTTAATTGATTCATTTGTATTGTGTATGGAAGAATAAATCGTGCATGAAAACTGGTCATCGTTACTAATAATTATGCAACCTTTTAAGTTGTGCTACACCAATCCTCCATATTCATGAGTTTCTCTTGCACTTCGCAACAGGAACTTCAGCACAACTTTTCCATTACAAAGTTCATCTTTATCCTTGTCATAACTTTAAGCTTTTCCATAACCCTGCCATGTAATTATGTATTACTTTTATCTTCCTAGCACCAGGAAGTGTCTTTCACAGTTCACTGGCGAGCAGCTGCAAGTCTGCGACAATGACATTGTGTCCTAAACCAGGAAAATACATTTTGTGCAAAAAGCTTGAAAGCCTTGAGCGGGTTCATTTGATATGTGCCGTGTTCCGCGCATCAAAGGCTATAACTTAAGTGCACTGACGTAGGAAAATCTTAAGTGCACTAGAGTAGAGACAGTATTGTGGACATCTTTTTCAGTCTTTGTTAGTAGTAAGACTGACTGACTACTTATTTACATGCTACACATAGAGTAACTTATCTACGAGTAGCCGGCGTTGCACAATAAGTTCAGGCACAAGCATCATAGATCTAGATAAAAACGTAAAACAACAGAACAAAGGGCATTTAAAGTCATCTTCATAGTTCAATTAAAATGTTATATTACAGTCAGAAACGACCTAGTAAGTGCAAGCAACTTACATAACATTAACTAAAAGTTAGCGTATGAACATTATGAGGGTAGTCGTAAAACGGGGCGTGGTGGGGGCAGACTATGTTAGATAAGGCCATTAATATTAGAGACTCGTCCGCGAGCGGTCGTGTCTAGAGCGTGCTGCCGAGCGGATTAGCATTCATAAAAAACTGTTCAGAATACTAATAACGACTAAACAAGGTTAGTTACTACACTTACTACATATTTAGTGGACTCGTGTATCACATTGTTTTAGTGATTCACTTTTAAAGGATTACTAGGGTGTACTTACTTGCTTTACATTTTTGCTAACCGAGTACCAATATTTGTGTTTACGTGAGAAAAAACTATTGTAACTTGAAGATAGGTCTATTTCATAAAAATATGAGTTCCAAAATACTATGTTCTTAACTACATAAAATTTTAATCAGAAGAGTAGGATAAAAACACTTTTAAATGTTGTTAAAGTGTTTACATATTGGTGTTTGTGACTGTATCAATTCGTTTTACGTATCATTACGTAAAACGGGTCGAAACTTCCGTCACTTAAAGGTAGCATCGCAGTAGATTCAAATTATCTTTTCACTCTTAGATCATTTTGAAAGGAATTCTCATCGATTTTATTGTCAGATAAGTCAAATTGTTGAATCCGGTTTTACACTCTTTGACCACACGGGAAGCCCAAGAAGATTGATACGTGTGTGAGTCACTTAATTATCTTTTTATGACTCATTTGACTACGATTTTATCTTTTAAATAATCTCTATTTGGGTCTTAAATATTAGGTAATGTATTATGATTCATTACAAAAAAAAACGGAAGTGATGAGATCGAGAATCTTGTATTCTGTTGTAAATGTGCTACGGGTTTTTCGAAAGAGATATTACGACCTCGGACACAAAGGGCTAAGAAGGAACATGGGTGGTTTTGAGTCAGTAGAAGTCTGGCACTCCCTACCACTCTGCCTAGAGCGCGGCGTGAGGACTCATTTGACGATTTCCCAAGCTCCAAAAAAAAAGTTACTTTTACAATCAAATCAACTTCAATCGTCTTTTAAAGGAGTTAGTTAAAAAATATTGACTAAAGATTAATTCTTTAGTCAATATTTTTTAACTCAACTTATTGTCAAGAAGTTTTGGCAGTTGTGTAATCTCTGAACTCTGTTTATCCTTAACTAGCTGATGCCCGCGGCTTCACCCGCGTGGATGTCGTTCAAATTATATACTAAAACCTTCCTCTTGAATCACTCTATCTATTAAAAAAAATCGCATCAAAATCCGTTGCGTAGTTTTAAAGATTTAAGCATACAGACAAACAGACAAAAATAGCGACTTTGTTATATACTATGTAAGGATATGATTAAATTAGCTTGACGTTTGTAAACCAGAGGGCGCTAGTGTACCGGCAATACAAAGATTTTTTTTTCAATATTGCTTGGTAATTGGTATTGAATTGACTAAAAAAGTATTGTGTGTGTATTGTTTCGAACACAGTTTTTAAGTTTCAGTAGTGAACATTTTATAGGTACTTACACAAGATATTGTATCACTACAATAAATGCAAAAATGTTGAACAGGCGGCCTTGCAATGAATGTGAAATTGTGAACATACTTAATACGTCCTTATCTTTATTGATATAGTTCTTAGTTTTTCGTATAGTATTTTAAATAACAGCACAACATGTTGAAAATTAATTATATAAATCAATTAGTGAAATGAAATGCCGTAAATTACTTATTTAAATTATCATATTGATCTTTAATCAGTTAAGTAGAGTTGATTGATTAAAAGATATAATCAACTGATAAACATACTTACATTCATTTGATGTAGAAAGTGTAAATCTTTCCAGCCGTGCTTACATACGACAACAGCTAATAATAACATACTTCCTCATTTCTCTAGTCATCATGACAAATAAAGATTTAAAATATAACAAAACAAGGTTTATTGACACATTCGCCAAAAACGTCACAGTACACAAAAATACAGATAGACAAAGTGAAACGCAAAATAGTGCAATCAGTTGTTAATGTTATCAAGACAACAGTGAGACGTAAGGAAATGATAACAGCTGGAAGTACCAACGAGTGCATGATAAGGATTACATCGAACGATGGTGACGTCACACGAACAAACAAACAAAACCACATTATAAAGAAAAGCGAAGGACCATTTCGTACAACGCAATAACATAATTATTTGGAACACACTGACATCATCGTCCTCTGTCTAGACTTTTTCCAACAAGAGGTTGGCTTCTAGTCTAACCGAATCTAGCTTAACTAGTATGTTACATGAATCGACTGGCTATCTGACCTCTACAACCCAATTACTACTGGGTGATTTTAGGTCTTTACCTATGAAATTGCCGTTCTGCAGTACTGGCCATTTCAAATCAAAATAATTTTTGTTAAAGAAGCTGATGCTACACAATCTACGGCTGAATTAGCAGCAGCTTTCGACGTTAGCGTCAAAACAATATTGGTCCATTTGTGTCAAATTGGCAAGGTAAAAAAGCTTGACAAATGGGTGCCCCACGAACTCAATGATCGCCGGCGCGAAGTACGCGTCGAGACGTGCCTTGCACTGCTCAACAGACACACAAATGAAGGAATTTTGAACCGCATTGTTACCTGCGATGAAAAATGGATCCTGTACGATAACCGTAAGCGCTCAGCAAGTTGGTTGAATCCTGGTTCAGCACCTAAACAATGCCCTAAACGAAAACTTACCCCTAGAAAAGTGATGGTCACTGTTTATTTATTTAAACTTTATGCACAAACGTGGTACATAGGCGGACTTAATGCCACAAGGCATTCTCTACCAGTCAACCTTAGGGTCAAATAGGACATAATTGTGGTAGAGTACAAAAATAAATAAATCAGGAGAACACTATTTTGTTAACATAAATTAAATTAATATACTGTTTGGTGGTCTAGCGCCGGTGTGATTCATCACAGCTTCTTACCAAACGGGGTGAGCATTACTGCAGATGTGTACTGTGAAGAACTGAACACAATGATGGAGAAGTTGGCACATCTCCAACCAGCATTGGTCAATCGCTCGTCTCCGCTGCTCCTGCACGACAACGCGCGACCTCATACTGCACAGCAGACGGTCTCCAAGTTGCAAGAACTGGGGTTGGAAGCTCTCCGTCATCCGCCCTACTCACCAGACCTTGTGCCTACAGACTACTACTTTTTCCAGAATTTGGATAACTTCTTGGCGGGAAAAAAATTCAATACCCGCGAGGCAGTACAAAATGCCTTTGAAGAATTTGTTGCCTCCCGACCAGCTGATTTCTTTAAGAAGGGCATCAATAAACTGCCACTGCGTTGGCAAAGATGCATTGTTTTTTTTTATTTTTTATTCCACAACTATCACACAACGCCATCTAGTCCCAAGCTAAGCAGAGCTTGTGTTATGGGTACTAGACAACTGATAAACATACTTATATATTTCTAAATACATACATATTATAGATAAATTACACCCAGACACAGAACAAATGATCGTGCTCATCACACAAACATTTGTCCTGGGTGGGAATCGAACCCACGACCTCCGGCATAGCAGTTAGGGTCACTAACCACTAGACCAACAGGCCAGTCAATGATTGCATGGGTGATTACTTCGATCAATACAAATAAAAAATACATGAAAAAAATTCGTTTAAATTTTTTCAAACAAAACGCCAATTTCATAGGTAAAGACTAAAGACCTATTATGATACCCCTTGATAAGACTGGTTGAAAGATTTTCGGGCTATACAATCATCGGCACGATTCTTGAGCGCTGACGCAAAAGTGAGTCATTGGGTCCCTTTGGTGGCATGAAGTGAGACGCAGGGGCAGGGAAAGTGCAGTGATTGGCCCGTAGCGCATCGCGTCATAGCCGTCACTCGGGATTTGTTCTTTACTCTTGCTGCACTTACCTGTACCTCACGACCAATAAATAGTAAACGGGTGTGTGTTTTATCCTTACATAGTATAAAACAAAGTCGCGTCTGTTTGTTTGTTTGTTTATTTGTTTGTTTGTCTGTATGCTTAAATCTTTAAAACTACGCAACGGATTTTGATGCGGTTTTTTTTAATAGATAGAGTGATTCAAGAGGAAGGTTTTAGTATATAATTTGAACGACATCCACGCGGGTGAAGCCGCGGGCATCAGCTAGTTTGTCATAAAGTGTACGATGCGCACAGCGATCTCCACTCTTCCGCCGAGCGCTCAAGAACCGTGCCGGTATCTGTACCTGTAACGACTGTACAAACAAATATTGCACATCGACCTTTGAAAAAATCAATGCAATTTATTCGTTAATTAAGTTCTTCTTTTGTATTTAGCTTGCCGTGGTACATTTTCGAACCGACCTAGCTTGCGGCAGTTATATATAAAAGTACAGCGGAAAAGAGATGTCCCGAACAGTCATTTCGTATAAAGGTTCTGCAAAGGTCGATGTGCAATATTTATCGCCGGGTACTGTAAATGATCTACAAGTGACAGCTGGAACCAATGGTTTATCGTGTTTTCCGAGGCACGGAGGAAACTCTGTATGTAATGGATGATCATCCATCCCGGACTGTCGAAGATCAACCCTGCAAGGGAGGATGCTTTACATGAAGTATAGTTTGTGTAGTTTGAAAAACATACACATAAACACATTACACTCCTCTAATCGTGACAAAATATCGCTGGCAATGCTAGGAACGTGTACTACGATTACTTATCTGTATTATTATTGACTTCTTCATTCAGTAGCTTTCCATTCATAAGTTTTATCTCTGTAGAAAAGACCTTCTGTACCTTTCCTGTCAAATATGTCTGTATCTTTTAAGTTTCTTTTCCTAATCAGTGATATTAATGGATCATTTTTATCAGCTGTACAAATATAGATTTCCCGGTGTATGTTGATTTTCATCGCTGGGGTGTACTTTATACTGTCTCACCTGGAGGTACATAGTTACAATATGTGTTTATAATAAAATATAATTGCTTTAATCTATGTTATTAATGTCGGAAATGTATAAGATCATCAATGTATTGTATGGAACACTGGTTTAATGAGTCATTGTAAAGCGCTATATTTTTTAACTAACTAGTCTGGCATATTCACTACAACCCATCCTAATAATCTTTTATTGAAAGAATTTTCTACTCACTGCTTTTTCCAAGAATAACTTACTTCTAACATTTTCCTTTACTACAGTTAACTTTGTCGTCCGTACATGTTTCCTCACACATGTCTTATTATTACTTAAACGTTTGAATACATTCATATTCTGAGAATATCTTCAACCTTTCAAATGATTCCTTCGTATCTGTATACTTATGGTTTCATTGTGTTATTAATGTGTATATTTTATAAATTGATTTATTGTTACCTTCGTTTCCACGTGTATATTTCAATTATTTGTTGTTATAACTTACCTGCAAACAAAAAATAAATATTATTAGTATACACTATACAGCTCAATTAAAATAATACAAAAAAACAGTTTTAACAAAAGACGAGTCAAAAACAAGACTGAACAAAAAAAGATTGGACTGTCACTATTGAATAGCGACCTCAGTGCGAACAAGAGACGCAAATTGTTTGAATTACTAAAGCAATTACTATCATAAATACATAGTTACATAAAAAAGTAACTTTAATATACTTTATAATACGGTCAAGGACTACACGTACCACCAGTAGTTAGTTGCCTAGAAAAATGGCAATAAACCTAAGAATGGCTATTCCTAGGTTTTTATTGCCATTTCATTTTTAGCATAAACTTTATAAATATCATGCCAAGAACAGACTTTAAATAGCTGTAATCTTTTCACTAAAACTAAACTTTTGAATCAAGAGGACTCAGTTGTAAAAGCTCTCGAGTCCTGATTTCGACTGCAACCTCATTGCACAAAAACTCTTTCATGGCGGTTTTATATTCCAGATTGTAAATATAAAAGAACCTCCACCAGTTCGTTAACCGTTCTAAAGTTCAAAGAGTTCTTGAACCTGAATCGAACCGATGAAAAACGTTTGAAAAACCAACTCGTCAGTAATTGCTTCACTAGGCATCGAACTAAGTCTGAACGAAGTCTGGAGGAAAATTGAAAATTCATTTTGTAGAATGTGAAGCCTTTTCATTTACTAGCCTTAGACGGGATTATAATTTAAAGGTAATTTTCATTTCGCCATTTTAAGAAACCCAGAATAACTGACATTGAAAAAGCGCCTAAGCTGAAGGGGTCCTGGGCGGGCCAGGTTTGTCGTCTAATGAGCTTTGGGCCAATAAAAAAAGACACCCTTTTTTTTGGTGTGTGGTAAATCATCAAATTACTCCTCCCGCTCTGGGTAGAGCTGTATGGGAGTGTCAAACTTCTATTGGCTAAAAACCACCCATCCTTCTTAGCCCTTTGTGTCGACGCGGTGCCATTTTAATACCGCGGGCGCCGCGGTATCTCTTAAAATGGCACCCTGACACAGCCAGATGCAGATGGCTGCACTACGACGTCCTCGTAGATGATAATGGGACGAGCTGGACAAAACCAAAGACCAGTGGCCCGTTTTAGCCATGGAGAGAGGTGTTTACCTAGCAATGTGGCGTAGGCAAACAGTATCAATAAGAAGGAACGTCATACGTTACACGTATGATCAACTTTAAATGCAACTAACTTTTGATCAACTTTTATTGCTGCTGATTCGCATGTCAAAATGCTCATACCTAACTAATTTGATCAAATATGTCATCATATCTCATATGAAGTACATGTAAAATATCTCAATTATCCTTCTCCCCACAATTAGTAATCTATTAGCCATGTTAATTAATTAGTAGCTTAACAGTACATATATCCTCACTTGTCATCTCGCTGTATAATTACTGGGTGCTTGTGAACAGGTGTACTAATTTATTTAGCTGTCTCTAATCCCTAGAGGACTGTATCACCGTCAGCTTAGCACGTATGTAATGTACCCACTCTACGTGTACGAGATAATTTACGAGATTAAATGGAATTCGGGTCTAGAACTCACTGGAAGGTTCTGTAGAATTTGAATCATTTATTTGATCGTTCTGTGAGATTCGATACACTATCATAATGTAAACTTTTGGAGTGGGTGAAAAGTTGAAAACTTTATAGTTAGGTGCAATACACTATGAGGGCATTTCCAAAACGGTTGAGGTCTCTCAGTAAAGTGATCCACCCTTTGCTGTTACACCTACGTTGCTGGCTTAGGTGTTAGGACCGATTGATATTTTTTTAAATTTAATTTAGTCACTTTCATTTTATTTATGCCTACCCCTGTCGCATACGTGATACGATCAAAATTATATATACGTAAAATAGATATATCCATAACCATAATCACAAAATCTATTAGAATCTGCGATCAACTAGCAATCCGTAAAGTTCACAATTTATACACCGAGTTCCTTACCGTTAACCCAGCAACCATACCAGTTTCTGAACTAGCTAATAACGAAACTGTTGCTACGAGTACGACAAGTTTCGTTTCAACAGCCAACAAGTTACAGACAAATGCTGCATTAATTTCTACTGTCACAAACAAAGACCTTCAAAAAATAAATTAAAATAATTTTAAGACCTGTCTAGAACTTTTATATCAAAGGCTAACTGCTGAGACTAACGAGGCAGACTCTAAAATGGATTACCTAGAGCAAGCTATAATCAATAGGGCGCCTAATGAAGGGTGGCATAAAATACGACCTGAGTCATTAACGAAGTGGTTTGTTATGCAGAAGGGGATAAACTGGAGGTTGTTTACTTATAAACAAGACCAAGTCTCTCGTAGTAGTTTAATCATTGAAATCAACAGCACAAATAATACTTTATTTAATTACAAAATAACCGCACCATATCTTAACAACAATATCAAAACAAGTAACAACTAACTTCAGACCAGTATCCATTGAATTTCTCGACTGGCAGATCTGGCAGTCATAAATCCAGATCCAATCTCTCAGTATTGCGGCAGGCCCACTCCACTCTCACACTAGCTAGCTAGCCTACGTGCAACGGTTCTGCCTGAGTTTAACTCTTCAAAAGATAAACGGAATATAATTAAGATCAAAGAACTGGTTACACAAAGCTCTCAAAGCAGTTGCTAAGTGCAATAAATTCTCAACAACTTGCAACTTTGTTCACCCTTAAGGAAGGGAATGATGGAAAAGCTACGGATGTTTCCAATTTCAGCTTGCGAGGTAATTAATGCATTATTGATAGTGCTGTAGTTTGAGAGTTTAATCTTTGACTTTATGAACTTCCAAGTAAACTTAGAGAACAAATTGTAGTTCGCCTACATTTAGACTGTTATGTTTTAGCACAATGTAATAATTAATCAACTGCAAATGTATACGAGTTCAAAACTGTGGCATTGAAAATAACTGTTCATTAGGTTACATAAGAAAACTTTCTGGTGAAAAAGTTTCCATCTGGCGTAAAGCCAATAATTCCCGAGATCGTGAAGAACCGATATAACTTTATGAATGAAGATTTTGACAAACTTTGGTTTAAGAAATCTCTGAGACGCTTTATTGTAAATACATTTCAACAAAAAGTAACAAGTGACATTAAATCTTGAAGAGGAAATTCTTTGCCTATTTGCTTTTAGAACATTTACGGAAAGAAAACGCAAAACAGAGGTCGTCAAAACAAAACCGTGCCCTAAATATAATCAAAGGAGAGGAGTCAAATCATGGAACGCGAATTTATATAAATACCGTGAGACAGTTTATTTTTAGCATTTACTGTATATATTTACAGGAATAATAATCTAATAGAAAAAACACAATTGGCGGCACAAAGCATGATCAATAAAGGATTGTGCAATCTCAGTAGGTTGCGCAACAATGACGCTCCCATGTACTAGGTGCTCATGTCAACACGGAGATATCACGCAGATTATCTAAGTGCACGGTCATTTGCAGATCATCAACGTAAACTAGTGTGAATGTCGACCTGATGATGATGATGCCCAAAGGTTGTATCAATGTGAAGAGGTAACGTAAGTTGGTGAAGTTAAAAGTGAGAGTAAAGACAAGATTGAAGGTTGACTACCGTAGTGGGTTCAAAAGGAAGAATTTAATTTTTATTATAGCCAGAGATCGCACCGAATAGGTAAAGGTATGGACGGAGAAAGGGGAGGCCTTTGTTCAGCAGTGGGACATCAAGCAGGCCAGCAAAAAAAAAAATGATTTAATTCTTAGACAGCGTTTTGCATTTAGAGTTCGTATTCGTAGCCGTGTCATTACTAAAACTAACACGTTCATAACGTCCTATGTCTTCCAAATGTTAAGGATAAGAGAACACATGCGTGTGTCTTCGCATCGAACATCACTATTAATCAATAACCGTATCAAGTCGTTAACCAATCGACCGCAACAGAACGTTCATCACATTGTTCTGCCAAGTAACGGTTCAGAAACAACACGCACGGAAGTGTACAGCCAGCTTGCCAAAAATCTGGCAATTGCCGTCGTATGGCATTGCTGTCCTACTGCAGGCTACGTTTCCGGTTTAACCGCGTCATTGGGACGAAAATAGACCGGTTCGACGACCGGCCCACAATCAGTGTGCTTACCTGTAACTACACATGTAGCTGAAATAGTGACAATGTTAATGAACTGTCATTTTCACATTTGTACAAACTAGGTTATTTTGTCTATTTTCGACGCGGACATAAAAGTGTTTTTGTCTTTCGATTCAAGGTGACTCGTACTATCGTCTTCGAAGATCCCAGTCGGGAATGAGATGAGGAAGGTGGAAACTTAGTTAAGGTAAGCAGAAGACTGGGATAGATTAGCTCCATCATTTGATCTCACCGCAGTAAACGTTCTGGTTCCATTTCCCGCATTTCCGCCTTCAGTACTCAGCTTCCTTTTCCCAGGGGAAAACAAAAGCGTTAACACACAGATAGGAATCTATGAGAAATACTAGAGTAACACGGTGTCTTCGTGCATTACTCACGTCCCTTGAGGCTCTGTGCCATATATCACGGCGCACAAACTGTTTCAGCGATCCCTCACGTCACTCCGAGTATTAGATGGAACGTCGCGTATCAAAATGTCACAAGTTCTAGTCCCTCCTTGTTTATACCGCACGTAATTTATTGACGATCCCTAAAGAGGATATTTTGTATCAGCCGTGTGTACTGTAACTGAGTGTGTACTTGTTTGTAGTAGAGAGCAATGTTTATTGTAATCCGATGAGCAGAATTCGCAAGGGATTTAAGATCAACACAAGATATTGTAAGAAATTGTTAACGTATACTTAATCTTACATGGGTAAACTTGGTTACTACATGGATAATAAGGTTCTGTTAATATATTTAGACAGGATATGAGGATGCCATTCTAATGATAGATGACACTGCCAGTGGACAGCCTTCACTCACATTGCAAGACATGTCAAAATAACCCCTATTACGACAGAAATAATAAATAGCGAAGCTAGCTATAATCTCGCCTAGTATTCAGCACATCATTAAGGCTAGCGCACACCTCATAATCACAACGGCAAGGTATACAGCAGTGTTGCCGTATCATTAGTGAGGTAAATCGAAGCATAGCTCAAGCTCCGGTCGTTAGGTGAAACTGCCGACGTGTTATCACGGTATCGTGGTTATCAAATCGTCAGATTAATTACTACGTGTATTGCATATCGCTCACGATGAGATGGGAACAGCGATTGGGATATTTATAGATTTGTTTGATATTATTTCACAACATTTCCGAAAATCCATGACTACTTCAAATGAGGAACTACTTGAAAAGATATGGAAAGGAATCAAAGCACACGTACATAAACTACGCCCTCTAACATACGCCCTTTTCCCATGGGGGTAGGCCGAAACCACAGATCCTTACACACCCCTTTTGCCTTTGCCTCGTCCACATTCATCAGTCATACAAGCCCATTCTTAAGTCAAAACCATGCACATAATATTGTGTATTACACAATGATTTTCATTTCAACAACCGATAAACCAAGTAACCAACCACTTCAATTCCGTCGCAGACTCTTCGTATAATTTCTTTATTGGAACATCTATTTTATGCAAAGCACTTAATACTGCCACTTGACTTTCAAACCAGCTATTATCCGATAGTGATAACGAAACAAAACAAATAGACATTATCTGGTGACCATCACGAATTCAAGAGTAAGTAAAACAAATGGAGGCACTAGGCAGCCATATTTGTTGCTCAAACAAGTTGGAGGCACTTGAGTAGCGTCAACGGACGGCCAAGGCAACTATTACAGGCCATCGAACCAACTTATCTCACTGGACAGCCATATATGTATTGACTTCTTTATCTGTTTATGTACTTTTAAAGTTATTTAAATTGTGCATTTGTTTTGTGCTTCCTTAACGAGGTTTCGTGTGTAACGAGCCATTTACTAATGAAACAATTAAGGAGTAGGAGTTAGTTAATTGAAATAGGGGTAGCTATTTACGAGGCTTCAATTTTTACAACCGAGCATGCCTTTTTGTATTTCTATGAAATTGCATTTATTTACAAAAAAATCGAACTTCTCCTCAATAAAAGCTGCAAACGGATAAAAATTTCTGAACAAGAAGATCTGGTACTTTTTCTAGATTAAAATTCATTCCACAGAGACGAACATGTGTGACGGATGTGTGGAACTCATGTGGAACTAAATCACTTATTTTCGACTTGTAATCCATCTAAACATTGAAATCACTCATCAATCAACAGGCATATAAGACAATTTCTTCTAACGTTTACAGGCAAAATAAACGTTAACGCAAAACTTTCTAAAAGGCTACGCAAGAGCACCTTGTTGCGTAAGTGCTTGATCCTTTCTAACTGATGTGAAAGTGCTGGATGCTGGTCAACCGCTTAGTCATCTGCTGATGATGACCAATAAACAAAACGGATGCTGATAAATTGGATATCTATTATTTCGACAGGATATATGAATGATATATATGAATGACCGACACAAAATTCTACAACTTGAGAAATGAATTCCTGCAAACCAGTGCGTATACAATATTGTTGAAAAATGTCTGCATACAAAATGAAACTCATGCAACAAAGTATTAACTCTTAATATTGAAAATCATGAAATAAAGAAAATCTTTTGAAAGAATTAATTCAAATTCGAATTCACTTACACAACCTCAGACAAAGCAACAATCAGACAAGGGGCTTTAATATAAATGTTAAAGGCATCAGACAGGCGAGTTTTATTACCCCAGCCCCCAGGCAGAAGTCATTGACTTGGACAATATCTCGTCTGAGACAGTTAGTCGTACTAATTAGATAAACGGTGATGGGTAACATTGGTTGTAAAAGTGTCAACTGGTCAATAATATCATAATAAGTATCAACTTGACTTGGTCAACTTTATGACCAGTAGTACATTAGTCAGTCTACTAATCAGTGTCTCACGTTGTCCTAATACTTGTCTTCAAGGGTCAGACTGTATTCCTCCTCCTCCTTGCGTCGTTTTTTCCTCAATGCTGAGGGTCGTGGCCTCTTCGGATCACTTTCTCTCTGACTGTCTTGCGCCAGCTCACTCTGTCTTCGGCAGCATGTAGGGCATCGCAGACAGAAGTGTTTAGTGCCGAGCGGAACTGGTCTGACCAGCGCATTGGACTTCTGCCTCTGGGTCTTCTCCCGCCCACCTTGCCCGTTATCAGCAGCTTCTCCAAGTTTTCACCTCTTTTCCTGGCAATGTGCCCAAAGAACTCAAAGCTTCTTCTCGAGCATATGGTGCTGAGCCTCATTGGTATCTTGAGCTCGGTTAGGATTGCTTCATTGGTTCGGTGTTCTGTCCAATGAATTCCGAGCATTTTCCTCCAGCACCACATCTCAAACGCATCTATGCGTTGGCGGTCGGCTTTCCTGAGCGTCCAGGTCTCTGCGCCATAAAGAAATATGGAAAAAACTAGGGTGGTAATGAGCTGCTTCTTCGTCTTCCTCGAGATGTTCCTGTCGGTCCATACACGGTCCAGCTGGGCCATAGCAGTTTTGGCCAAACGCCGGCCAAAGACTGTATTACATACTTACAAAGTACTGACTGCAATAACGTGACTGATTGATGACTAAGAAGACTGGATCTTGAGATAATTCCAATATGCCTTTAAAACTGCAAAGAAGGAAGAAAATCTCATCCACAAAGCCAAACATATAGAAAGAGAAGAAAACAGTAACCATTTTGAAACACAAAAATATATTTGCACAAACAAAAAGCCAGGCACTGAAAACACTTTTTTAATCCCAAATAAAAGAAACTACGCATTTCAATAAAGTGTGTCAGTGAGGTCATAGCCCCAGATTTGGGTATTTCACTATCTATCATAATATCGTGATAACATATCAATAGTAGGAATAATAACACCTTCCTTATCAAAAAGACTTGTTTTCTGTTCCGTCTCCAGATAAAATTATTTGTCTATTTGCATATTCTAAGCGGCTTTTTTAAGGTTATGATAAAAGATAGTGGGAGTACCACCCAAACTGCTTGCTGAAATAATCGAATAGCTGGCGTCACTGGTGCGAAAGGCCTGGCTGTGATATCACCAATAGTGTAATTTCCAGCACTGGGTCACGAACTCACGAACAAACGATTAGCTAAGTGGGCAGTTGTTGGATCTCAGAATGTAATGTAGGATAGCAAAGATTTAAGCAGCGTTTGTATGGATAAATGTAGTTCAGAATATGTCAATCTCATGTAACAGACTTCGGTTTTCTCAAGGACTTATACGCATTAATTTCTTAATCGTCACTTAGTACAATTTTTCTGCCGAATGGATTCCGTCAGTTGAGTCTCCCTCAGGCTTCTCTCAATTGTTTGTTTCAAGTCCAACCAAAATGCACACTACGTCAGCAGTCACAGTCTTATAACAAAAAAGTAGTGCCACCTTCTAACAATACAAAGAACACTCGTCTGTAAACGATCGTATCTCGATAACCCATTGTGCTCGTATCAGATGGACATTCACACGACGGACGTGATAAAACCAAAGTCAAAACAAACTCGAAGGACCAATGACTCGAAGGACGAATGTCTAGACTTTTGTACAACTGGCTCGAGTTACCTCATCTTGTTAGCTTTCTGAGCTAAAGAGTTTTTATTTGAAGAATAGTAGAGTACATTTATGCACGTCATTTAGCATAGCAGCTCATCAGCTGTTAGTAAATTAATCTAAACTTTGGATTTGGGGCGGCAGCGTTTGTATCCGATTTCTGAATGTGTATCGGTTTCCGAATTGATAAAAATAATAAAGATTTCGATAACGATAGAGTTGATTAAATAGCCGATAATTCGAAACACCCTGCCGTACCATTAGCAAAATAAATAAAGATAGCGATAGCCATTGAAATACGTGTTCCGTAAGCTTGCTGCAATTTGTAGCTGTCGGAGTGTCGGTAGCTTTCTCCGCGTCCTCGCAGCTTCCATTGAAGTGCAGACGCACTCGTGCACTATTGTCAACAGACGGCTGTTCAGTTCCGACAGACGCTTTAGCTTCACCTGCTGAGTACCATTCACTTTACCTTCCGTATTCACTCATTTCACTCTCGTTTTCATATTCGCTGCAAATTCAAACTTAATTGAAATTGAATAGAATTGAATGTAGGATTCTTAGTTTGCTATTTGGTTGTAGCTAGTTCCAGTTAGTAATATAGGACTGAGGATCGTCACAGTCGGTTCGCTGACCTCTCACAAAGACCATGTCCGAGATGACGTTCCCCAGCCAGGAGGCGTGACGAGTAACCGCAAAACCAAATAGGAGACCTGAGACGGCTATTCCATATAATATAGGACATCTGTGAACCGCATGAAACTAACTAGACCCAGAATTCAGCCCAGTTTGAGTTGCAAAACGTTGTCCAACACCCACATTTGGAAATCGCACAAATACATCGAATGCTCTGAGTCTGAGCAAACTGGATTATTCGCGAGTAGCCCAACTAAGTGCGAACCGCACTTAACCGTAACCGGTATCTGAATTGAATACGTACCTCCGCCATTTTGTGTCATGTGTGGACTGTGTGGTGTGAGTGGAACTATTTATTACTGCGAATGACATCCCGAACACAGTTCAAGGAGGAAACAGACCTGACACCTGAGCGAACCAGAATTTTACGAACAACAACATAACAAAAACTATTTTAAGACCTTTGAACTAATTTACTGATGTGACGATGACCTCGAACGCGGCCAAAAAGTCATTAAACATAAGAATATATTAATCAAAATATCTTCCTAAAAACAATCCCAAAATAATAATGTTCTAATGGTCTTCTGGCTTCTGGTTTGCCAGTCACACACTCACCACTCGCTCAGAATTCTAATTTTATCAAATCTTTAGCAGCAGCAGCAAACGGAAAAACTAAATACCGATCAGAATGTTTTGTAAACTACCCGTTGAATAATTAGCTATCGCTCCCAAAGACAGACTAATTAATAGTCCAAGACATGAAGACATTTTCGCTCTACATTATTTTATAATACCTACTTGGGGAACTCACAGTCACAGCTATACTAACAGTGTTCTTAAACAATATACATTTGAAGGCCATTCACAAGTTTCCACTGATTATATGATAAGTTGATGACAATCGTCAGAACTTAGGGGAGTAGTTATCACTCTATATTCCATCCATTTTTTCGCGATTCTGAAAAACACCGAACTTTCTTTAAAACTCTTATCCACAAAAGTTCTTTCGGTACAAAATCTCAAGTAAATATTCGTATCGTAAATGAAAAGCGAGGTGTGTTGTTGCGGGCGAGCGGTTCGCCTTGAGCTGCGCCTGCGCCGGTCGGCCTCAGCCACATTTCAGTACACAACGCGCGAATTGAACCTTTTTATTGTGTTGTCAACGCGCTACGTGATTCACACTCACATATTATTTTGAGAGCGAATGATCAAACAGGCGTGTTTTTAATGAAGTATCTACGAAGATTTGTGATTGGTTGATGACAATTAATTGGAACTTAAACTTAACGAGCGAAATGTCGGTGTACTACACTATAATACTACTGTAAGGTAGGTAGAGGGATACCTCTTTCTAACCGGCGATGTTATCATGAGTGTCAACAATCATATCAATAAAGTCTTTAGTCTCCTCACAAATGACAGAATCAATTTAAAATCTGTGAGCGGTAATGTCGCAGCTTGCGTCATCATCACTCATTGCGCTTCAGTGCTCCGTCAAGTGCTGCCACAAGTTTCAAGGATACTGTTCAACTTCAAACGGTACAAGAACTAATCGGTTATCAATACTGCATGCTAAAGACACCAAAACATGCACCTTTTGAATTTTCCTTTGGAGTGAAAACAAAGGTCGAATTAAGAGGAAAATCAACCGAATCGTGCAAAGTGGTCAATATCCTTATTTTATACATACGTAGAGATACTGGGAGATGTGGTTGAATGAACCTTGCGATACTTGAAGGAGCTACATGTGTCAGAAAACGATGTCAACATGTATCTACCCACATCTAAATCAAACAGATTCATTGATTATTCGGATACTGCTCATAACAATGTGACCTTTGAGAAACAGACATGTAATAAAACAAAAAAATCGAAGACATGTGGCATCTACGCATCTCAAGGTAAGGCCCACTCTCACTGAAACAAGGCATAATATCCCAAAAGTTGCAATATAGGCTGATTATCCGAATGCTTTTTAAAGCCCTATATCATCCAGACAAATTTTCGCTTGCACTTTTAGCACAGTAACCGTATAGCTGCCACAACAAACGCCAAATGAACAGCCGTTACAAAGATAAGTGCGCATGCGACGCGTCGACGCGTCAGTATGCCTTGCATCCGGCGCGCGAGCTGATTCAGACTCGAACAAAGAATATAAACAGCCGCGGCCGGTTGATACATTGTATCGCTTTTTGTAGCTTATTGAGGTGGTTCAAGACAAATAATAAGCGATTTACGATTGAGGGTTTGAAAGTGAAAGTTATTAAAAATTGAAATGCGAAAAATGGAAAATATCGAGTGAAGTATTTTCTGAGAGTGGGAAAGAACTAGGTTAGCGAAAGAGGGTTAGCAAAGAAGTCTTCACTGTTATGAAAGAACAGGACCCAAAAAGAAAAACCCTTCTTAAAAAGTTTTAAAAATAGCAAATATGTTAGTTTAGCCAAGTACCTACTGCTCTTCCACATTTATATTTCGGTCCTTTTGCATATTAGAATTCCCACACAAACTGCAGATCGTCATCGTCCAGATAAATAATAAACCAACAAAGAGCATGGAGTACTAGCACATAACCATACGTATGATTGTGCGATGATGATGTTAATGAATGCTTGATACACACAATCATAGCGGTAATTGCGCAGTAATCAGTTCACGCTCAAGGTGACAGCTGGTTCTAATTGCGATCATTACATAATCTATATTAAGCAATACATATACGGCAGGTTAGACCCATGATGATGAGATGTTATTCGTAAGAAATACGATGAAATCGGAAAAATCTATGGCAGGTATGAAGATCTTTAAAGCATGGATATGATGCAAGAAAGGAGGTTTCTGGTGGGATGACGAGTAATTAATAGAGAAGTATAGAAGATGACATGCAGCGCCGACTTCAAATGATTTAGGATAAGGGCAAGCGAATGATTACGAGTTACGAACAACTTTACTGTCGAGAAATTATCATCTGGATTTGTCTAAAGCTTTCGATAAGCTAACCAACCATTGATTTTCGTTATACCAAATTATCTACCGTACTTTTGAATCAAGTAGCACTCGTAACTTTTTAGTAATTAGGAACGGGTAGGTACTTCAAAATCGTTTAAAAGGTAGCCTTGGACCTGTTTAGCACTGGCTCAATTCGATCCTTGAAGGTTGGCAAACGGATTACCCATACCAGTGTTGTTATTGGGATATAGGATAATGCTGCTGACCATATTCTAGACAATATCTCTTAGATGAGTTTGACAATATCAATAGACGAGGAAACAAAGCAACCTAATAATAGCCAGTAGAACATTCTACTGTGCCATCTATAAATGGTCTATTTACACTACAATTAGTAAAGTGATTAGCGAGTTAAAATTAGAAGTATTGATCTTAACAAGAGCCGAGTACACTGCCTTTATTTGTATTGTACTTATTTATCACTGTTACTGATCGTGTTATTGACGTATTTTGTTGTATGAGTTTCCATCAAATATTATGTGGATATTAGATTATAAATTCCAATGGTCTCTAGCTCGTCTGTTACCTTAGCTGCTGAACTAATTGCAATGAATTTTCTCTCACAGGTACATCAAGATTTAGGTAAGGACATAGGATTATTTATCCCGCTTCTATGTTCCCATGAAATAATTTCTGACCCCACACGATTGAAGCCCAAGACACAAGCTACTAAAATAAAAGGAGTTATTATACATGTGTATTAATGTTCATGTTCCCTACGTCATTCGGACCTAACTCAACATAATTATCTGGCTACCTGAAAGCCTAAGACCAGATTAGAATAATAATCCCTTATTGTCATACATAATAATCTTGTTATTATATTTTCTTATTCCTCCTCTTTGTGTATCATTAGCATTCTACGTCAGATTAAAACAGGTTTCAGACTATACTAAGTGTTTGTATCGGTACGGTCACCTTCGTTTTTGGAGTAGATCACATGTCCTGATGTAGCCACTACCTGCCTTTTCTTGTAAGTCTTAGTCGTTTTTTGACCTGACTTATTTTTAGCATTTTTTATTTACTTAAATATTTAAAGTATCAATTTTGTGAGTCAATAACCTGAACAGAAGTTTCTCGAAATATTGATTTGTTTGAAATAATAATTAGGGGTATTGGACAAAATGGCTGAGGTTAAGTCACTGCTAGTAGATTGAATCAAGAAAACTCAACAACAACAATCTTTTATAAAACAATTATGCACGCTATTAAAAATGCCGAACAGAGTCCTAGCAGCTATGTTATATAAAGTCACAGAAAATACAGAATCCAATTTAAAAAAACAGAACTAGCTTCAAAAACCTGTTTAATAAATAACCAGATCCTTCCGTTATACCGTTTTTAACGAACAAGGTTGGTATATAAGGAAACAACATGTTCTTATACATGTACAAGAATGACTCGTTGTTTTCCTGCTGTAGGCACAGGAAAAAACCTTAATTTGAGTTAATTATTACAATTTGATATGTAAAACATCGATTAAGGTTATGTGCCTATTAGTCTGGTAAAAAGTAGGGTATCATTTTGTAATGAGATAGTGGCATTACAATTGTATTGCCAGTTATCTAATAAAAAACATTTTTATTAAACTGGACATGGGTCTTTTTGCGCATCTAAAACATTTGGAACTAATTCGACAATATGATTTTGAAAAATTTCAACAAATTTCACTAGCAGGGCCATCTATCAACGTCTTGCTAGTGCCAAAAGATCCTTGAAGCTCTGTATCTAGAAATGTGTGTCATGAAAGTCTTGAAATTCAAATGCACATTTTTGATGTTACACTAACAGTTTTATTTTCTACATAGAGCTGAAAGAGTATGTGTGTTCAACCAGACACAGAACAGAAACTTCTCGTTTTAAGTAAAACAAAATAAAATAATCGTAAACAAAACCAGTTTCAGCCACTTGCGAGCTCTTGCAGCACTTACCGCAAATACCAAAGCTATATACCCAGCTTTCGAAAAGAACAGGATTCAGTCGCACGAAGCCAAACCTCAGCAAATCATAACAGAAAGTGAAGGAACAATTACATGGAACCGAAGTGAACGCAATATTAGAAGAAAGTGACCACAGGCTAGCAACAGCTAAATAATCCGAGCGGCAATAAAACGGCTAATAAACCGGTTCTGTACCCGGTCCGGACAGATTTGTTGTGAAACGAATGAGTTGGTATTAAATCATAGCTATATCAATATTAAATAATCTATGAATTTCGTTTGACTACCTTGTAGTACCTACCAGTAATCGTAAGCGCTACTGCTGAATTTGAGGTCCTGGCTTCAAGTCAAGTTTTATTGTCATTTCTCAAAAGCAGCCCATGTGATTGGTGGCTTAATGGCAATAGGCTCGCCTTTAGCACATTGGACTTCAACACTACTTGTAAAATATGGTTTTATACTTCTAGCTAACGCTTTGGAGGTGACACGTTTCGTGTTGTGTTATTGAATCAACTGGTCACTGGTCAGAGGGACTTAAATCACAACTCAATCAATAAAATTTAATTATGTATGCGTTACATAATTATACCACCGCACGCGCAAATAATCTGTGGTGACGGCGGGGTCAGTATAAATATGTGACGTATTCAACATTATAAGCGTGTTATAAGCATTTTATTAGGTACTAGCTTTTGCCAGCGGCTTCGCCCGCGTAAAAATGACAATTTTCAATACAAACTTTCATCCCCCATTTAAATCCCTTAGGGGTTGAATTTTGAAAAATCATTCCTTATTCCTAGTCTACATTATAAAGGGAACCTATGTGCAAAATTTCAGCTTTCTTGGTCCAAGGGTTTGGGCTGGGCGTTGATGAGTCAGTCAGTCAGGAACTCAGGACTTCTCTTTTTATTTATATATAGAAGACTAGTATTTGCGTGGGTGCGCGAGCTGCGCGCAGCTCGCGGGGCGTGAAGAGGGGGAGAGGGGGAGCTTTCAAAAATGATTTCGACTAACGCATTGCCCCTTTCAATGAAGCTTAAAAAAATGTTCCAAGTCTCTTAACTTTCGAGATCCGCCTAAAGGGGGGGACCTACCTACTACTACCTACCTACACCTACCTACCTATCACCTACCTACTACCTACCTACCTACACCTACCTACTACCTACCTATCACCTACCTACTACCTCCTACTACCACTAAAAAAACATTACCCTAAAGTTTGCTTGTCGTCGCCCCTGAGTAACGCTTCACCCACTCAACCTTCGTTACGCTAAGGAGGTCGCCGGCTCGCTTCGCTCGCCACCTCCCCCCTTCGCTGCACTCGGTCTCGCAGGTTCGCTCGACTCAGGACCTACCTCCTACCACCGGGAAGCTATCATGACATTATCCCTACGCTACGGGGGTCGCCGGCTCGCTTCGCTCGCCCGCTCCCCCCTTCGCTTTACCGGTACCACCATTTTACTTCCCCGAGCCTCCTATCCTATACGAATCTGCAAACAAAAGAGAAAAAAAAGGGGTAAGGGGGGGGGGGGGGGGGGGAGAGGGGGGAGTTTCTAAAAATGATTTCGACTAACGCAATGCCCCTCTCAATGAATCTGAAAAAAAAAAAGTTCCAAGTCTCTTAACTTCCGAGATCCGAAAGGGGGGGGATGGAGGGGGGCAAGGGGGTCAAATTTTCAAAATGGTTTTTACTTCCTCAAGCCTCCTCTATACGAATCCCTAAAAAAAAAAACACGTAATTCTCTTTATTTCCGAGATCCGCCTAAAGGGGGGGAGAAGGGGGGCAAGGGGGGCAACTTTGAAAAATGATTTTTACTTTACCGAGCCTCCTCTATACGAATCCCTAAAAAAAAACACTTCAAGTCTCTTTGTTTCCGAGATACGATAGGGAGGGGGGAGAAGGGGGGGGAAAAGGGGGGGTTTCGGACTTTTCCCATACTCACCAGAGTAACTTGTGTACGAATCTGTCAAAATATACCCACCTCCCCATCCATCATCTGGGAGAACAATTATGTCAATCAGTGAGTGGTAATTAAGCTTTATATAGTATAACTATGGACTATGGACTCGCGATGAATATGTCAAAGACCAAACTGATTTCAAACACCACCCAACACAAGATCCGAGTAAATGGTGAAGAATTGCAATATGTCCATGAATACATCTACTTGGGCCAGTTAGTCTCTTTCCAGGCAAGACAAGACAAGGAAGTCGCAAGACGAACCGAAAATGCCTGGAAGAGCTACTGGTCCATGAAAGAGCTTATGAAGGGAGATCTTCCACTGTCACTCAAGAGAAAAATCATGGACATGTGCATTCTTCCCATTTTGACATATGGATCTCAGACTTGGTCTTTGACAAACATTCAAAAGTCCAAGCTCAAGGTTTGCCAACGTGCAATGGAGCGTAGTATCCTAAGCGTTAAACTAATAGACCGTATACGCAACACCACACTGCGCTCCAAAACACAAATCACTGACGTTGCTCAAAAAGCCGCTAAGCTGAAGTGGGACTGGGCTGGCCATGTCTGCCGTATGCCCAACGAGCTGTGGGCCAAAACAACCACGTTCTGGAACCCTGACACAGCCAAAAGGCGACGTGGTAGACCTCGAAGGAGATGGCGGGACGAGCTTGATAGAACAAACGACCAGTGGTCCACATTGGCCCTGGATCGCAAAATTTGGAAATCATGGGGGGAGGCCTTTGCCCTGCAGTGGGATGACACAGGCTAACAGTAACAGAAGACTATTATTATGAGAATTTTAGCAATGAATTAGGTAATCAACAATGTTTATATCATCTTTAGAGTTTCTTGTGTTTCTATCAATATTTGGAGGGTTTGCTTGGATCTTCAAATGAGTTACATGATTAATAGATGAGATTACTTCTTGAAGTTCGAAGGCTAAGAATCTCAGATCATTATCATCCTGTCCTTGTCCCGCGTTACTGGGATCGGTGGCTCACGTTTTCTTATTTTATTCTTCACTACCGTTTCTTCCATAGCATTATTCATAGCACACACTCACACAGTACATCCAACTTTTCGTCTGTCTTCCTCTCCATCCACTATGACTTATTTTCTTCACACTTTTAGTCCCATGAGCTAAATCCTGTCCTGCAATGCCATTGCAAACTAAGATCACAACTTCTCATATCGTAAGACCTGACACCTTTAACACTTCTGTTTGACCTTTACCAAGATAGGTACAATGACTTATCATAGGTATTTACAATTCTCCATTCTAAATAGAGCTGAGTTCATCGCCTTCAAAATAATTCAATAACAGGTATGTCTAATGCTTTGTTTTCTATTTTTCTAACATCCATAGAATTCATTCTCAATATCAGAAAATACGAAAGAGTGCAATAAACTTGGATAAACCTTAAAATACCATATCTGTTTTGTGTCTTAGGGAATGTCATAAGCAACTTAGTATATTTGTATTTTAGTCTCGAGGTGATTGTTCTGAGAAATCAAGTATTTTACTTAACATTCCGGTTTACTCAGCGGACTCAGCCTAAATATGAGCTACATTACCGCCATATAATTGAAGTCCAATACTTTGATATGGTTACCATTATCATTCGTCGAGCGTCTCCCCACAGTGTTAGCGTCAGCATCCATTCTAGACGAATGCAGCTGAGCACCAGTTTTGAGGTGTAACCACCTATCAAACCTCGATAATACACTAATACGCTCCTCTCAATAAGTTAGCCTGATAAATCTCCTTTTTCTTATCGTGTGGGCAGTAAGATCTAACGACCCCACACACAGAGTTTTCAAACCGCCTCAAGGGACTCTGATTTAATTAATTTTTGTTTTGTCATAATTTGATATCGATAACTTTAATATCTTTGAGTTTCGCCAACTAAACGTAATTTAAAATGCAAGTAGTACAAGAATGAAAACTATCCAAGTTTCGTACTTTTATATTTTGATGAATGTAAACTAGTTTTTAATTAAAACAAATGCATACCGTAACCAGTTGATCCAAATACCTATTAGTAAGTCCAAGGTACTGAAACCTTGGAGAAATGTAAAACATGTTACTAATAATTAAATGATAATGGATATTCGCCTATTTCGATTATAATTAAGTACCTAATTCCTTGGATCAAAAAACCACTACACAAAAAGAAACAAAATAATATTTTCAGTTTTCATTCTCATAATATTTTGATTCAAAATTGTGGGTATCAGTGTTATTATAATGATAACAGTTGCAGTTGGCAATTCGGAACTGTCGTGCTGCGGAAATTACAATTGACGTGCCCCACGGTTTTTTCCCACGACTGTATCTTTTTTATTATTTTTTGGTTTTTAGTACATTTATCTTAAACATTGCAATGTATGTTTAACATAAAACCGTTTAACTTAAAAAGTTTTTTTACCTATTTTTATTTTCTAGTTTTTAGCCACCATCTTGGATTTTAATTTTATATAGTATATTGTATTCTGCTTGTTGAGCCCTTTCATTTGATACCCATATTGATGGGATTAATAAAACATAAATTATCCGCCATTTTGTAGCGGCGGCCATCTTGAATTTATAATGATAATGATTATACATAATTGTATTGTCACCAAAATCCAAAGTGTATACAAAATTTCAGATTAATCGGTTGACAGGAAGAGGGTGAAATTTGAATTACTAAATTTGATCCAAGAATAAAACAAACGGGGTGAGCTAAATAAAACCGTTTAATAACAGTTGATTTTGGGAAATTCAAAGTAAATAAGATCGTTATTTCAAAGCCTAATGTATTTTAATCACTGGCGTATTTACATAAAACAATAAATTTGTTACTATTAACAAAAGATAAGAAAATATATTTCATTTTGATAAAGTTTACAATAAATAAACAAACATTGAGCTATTTATTATATTGACAAATACTTTCTAGAACATCTCAAATTTATCTATTTTTTTCTATACGCTTAGTGCTTGGCCAGACTGGCAGCGCGGCGCGGGGAGCGGCGCGGGTGCGGCAACGCGCGCGATTTGCCTGTCCGCACTGGACCGCGATTTCGTTCCGAGCGTTGTCGCGTTCAACTGTTCGTCCAGTGTTTGTCAAAATATAATATGGATGACGAAGACTTGTTTTTATTGAAAAATTCTTACTTTAAATGGCAAATGCTAAAAGTGAAAAATGGAGTTAATAAAATTAATTTAACCAGAGAAAATGAAGGAGAATTTTACACACTGTATGAAAGATTGCGAGAGCAACCTCAAAAGTTTTTTGAATATACAAGAATGTCAATGGATACGTTTGACTACATATTACAAAATATAGAAAATTACATTTTAAAAAAAAATAACAACTTACGCCGAAGCAAAAAAAAAGCAAAAAATTTTTTGGTAAGAATTTTAAAATTCGGTTATTTTAATTAATTGGATACTTCTATAAATAATTATAAATAATTGGATTAATTTCTTAAGCTTTAACTTATAAAAGTTAAAGCTAAATAAATAAATCCAATTTATCTGGTTATCTGGCGCAGACTAAAGTTTGAGATACGCCGCTCCCGCGCGGTTTATCGCTTGCCGCCCCGCGCAGTCACTGCGGCCACTTGTATGAACGAGCTATGGCACGAGTTGCCCGCGCGCTCCCCGCGGAAAGTAGCCCGCGCCGCTTCCCGCGCCCGCGTGCCCACTACGGACACTCAAATGAAGTTCCATACGTTTAAGTTTGTCGCGCCGCGCCCGCCCCGCGCCCGCGTTTGCAGTCTGGCCAAGCACTTAGCCGTTATCTGCTAGATTTTATAACAGAAGATAAGAAATGCATACATCAAAAGTACAATGAGTGTCACAAAAATTCAAGTCTTATCAATTACAACGAAGGAAAAACAACTATAGTACGCTGAGATAAGATATCGGGAGGAGCGCAAAAAATAACTTGTTTTTCTTCACACGATGTGAAAACACCAAACAAGAACAATATGCAATCAGAATGACATACGTCTGAGGAGACCTTATCACGGAATTATGGACCGTGTGCTCATTAAGATAATGATAATAATAGTTATTAATTACAATTATTCCGTCGTTTCTCATACTGAGGGAGATATCATATTGAATGAATTACAAGAGCTTCGGTAGAAAATATCCCTAATAGCAGCTGAGATCAAATATAAAACAGCATACGACTAAGTGTATGACGCAACTAAAGAACCAGGTACGTTCTTCACTGGTCTGCCATGCCATAAGCCGATGTGATCGATTGACACTTCACATCTTATAATAACACTCTTAGCGCAGATAGTATTGTGTGAAATATTCTCAGGTACTGATGCAATCGTCTCAGACGTCACACCGGTTCTTTCCTTTTGAGAGGTTAATGAGTAATGGTCTAGCCTAGACGTAACGGCTATTGAAATTCCCCTCATCAAAATTTACCGGCGATTGTTAATTGAGAATCAATTGGTCTTTTCTCTAAAAGTCCATACATTATTGTATTAAGAAATAATCCTACCCTATGACGGCTACAAGAGCAGATGCAGTCCGAAAACAACTATTGAAAAAGGAGTCCCGTTTCGTTTCACTCAAGTCATCTTAAAAAAAAAAATGTTGTGTAAAATTAATCAAAAGCCATTGAAATTTAAAACAATTCATTCGCAGTAATCTATTTAGAACATCTAGAGAAGAATAGCAAAAAAATTTGTAATGAAAAACATAAATGTGAAGCGAACGCCAAGATCTTAGCCATTTCAGCTTCGCTACGGAACGCCATTACCGACATTAAACGGATTCATCTTGACAGTAATAACCGTTGAAGTCTTTTTCTTACTAATACGAGTCGACAGCCAGTTTTATGAATAAATGTTACTGCTAGTAAAGACAATGAATATCCTAAAAGTTAAATAGAAGCAGATGAAAATGTTACAGGTGAGTCAAAGCATCTAATTGTTCAAGAAGGATGAAAATGACTCGTAATATTTGTTTTATTTCCACAAAAGTGTGAGAAACTTGTGCAAACAAGTCATAACGGTAATGCTTTACATAAATATGTAGCAGTACATTAATTATACGTAAACGTTATAGAGAAAGTTTCTGTTTGTCCGCTGAATAATAGACTCTTTGGCTTCTGGCAACTTTCTCGGCGTATCGTTGAGTTTACTTCAACTTTGTTTGTTATTTAAATACCTATATACCATTTTACATTCTTCCAGAGCTGTTTCAAGAAAGTACAGTTCGGCAATGTTACAGGTTTAAAGTAAATATTGGAAATCATTTCGTTAATTACGATCTTTATCAATAACATCCGCAATATTTTCCCACATTTGATTCTCTTTCTTTATTTTAACTTTTCCTGCATAACAAAATGAGAGGTTTAACGTTACTTTATCAGTCACTTAATTGACTCATTCAACACTCATTAAGAGTGCTTTAGTCTTTGAAACGAGATAAGAACGTGAAGAGAAGTAAGATATAGACACAGTACATGATACCACTGGGGACAATTTAAATAATATAACTGAATTACCATCTAAAAAGGGTTTCAGCAGAACATTACCCAATTTACTCGTAGAAGTTATTAAGTAGTGTTTGATGAATCTGCTAAAGCCTCTTCATATATAGAAAAGTCTATGGAACCTGAAATATTTCCACTTTCAATCATTCTAGCGAACCCTATCGTCAATTCACGAATGCAATTAGGGAAACCGCAAAGGTATTAGAGGTTAGGGGAAAACCTATAACTCATTTCCACATTAGTCAGTCGCCTAATTATAGGGCTGCACTAGGTGCACTATAAAAATAATAATGACTGCATTTTTATTGTGAGCATGGTCCATATCCACTGATGCTTGCGTTTGTGGCTTAAATTAACAATTTTTTGTTTTCTTTGGAAAGATTTTAGAAAAGGCCAGAAGCTAATCTTTAGTAATGAACCGGCATGGATTCCATAGTATCTCTTTTAGATTTCAATACTTGGCCCGGACAGAAGGCATCCAGCACAATGCCTTTAATAACATAACAGAGCTCGGTCCACCGCGACTGCGGTACCGTCAGCGGACTCCAACAATAACAAACAAGACAATTGACATACCTATTTCTTTTCTGGTATAATGCCTCTGCTCATCATTGTGAGAATTCGTCGTTCCGAACGCCTGACCCATCTTTATATCACAGCACTGAGATCACAAATAGAAAAATAACAAAAAACAACGACAATCAGCTGATTACACCGAACGTAATTTTGCGTTTGTACGCATGCGCGGGCTCATATCACGGGAGACGTGCGCGCCCCGCGGCGTCTCATACAACACTGGCTAGTGGCTGGAGTTTGGTGCGAAGGCTCGCGGCGTGGGAGCGAGACAGGTTACCTGTGACCGATAAGCTCTTCGATGACCTACATACAACCGGCGTACGAGTGAAAGAGACGGCGCTACTTTAAGTTGCACAGATGCAGGCAGACACGGTCTGTTTACATTCTGGGTAAGCGCAAAATGGCTACCGGCTGAACGTCTCAATTCTCAGACAAGTTGCAAAAACAAACTAACACTGTGAGTATTCTGTTTAGTTTCATCGACGTCACTGTAGTTCTAAACAAAAATAAGGTTTGGTACTTCAGTTTTCCAGAAAACAAGTACAGTAGAAAAGCAAGCCAGCTTGGGAAAACTCAGCGAAAACTTTTCTAGTTAGAAAAGTTTTTATAGTTCACGATCCTTCACACTGCTTGCTACTTAAAATTCATTTCGTCCACAAGAAAAGTTTGCTGAGATAAATAATTCACAAGAAGACTAGTTTTACAAAAAAAAATACAATAAAGTAATCGATCACGATTCTCGAGATACACTTGAGACACTTGTCAATAGCATTTAAATTGAAACACCACAAAAAAAACGATCGTCAATCGTAAAAAATAAACTATAGAGTTACTGTATCTAATTATAATTGCCAATTAGACTTGAGGTTAACAGAAAAGACTGTCTTGGCAAGGAGCCTCGAAAATTATCAAGTAATTGGCAAATTGCATTTTTGGGATGATTTACTATCGGGAGTCAATCGGAAGAAACCTGGTCTTGGTAGAACAGGGTGCTTACTCTGGAATATAATTCCGATAGATCGACATTGGTCAAACGTCAGATGGTTGAGTTAAACGTCAGGGATTGGCTAGACTCAGTGAGTCCAGCCAATGCCTGACGTTTGACTGACAATTCCAATGTCGATCTATCGGAATTATATTCGAGAGTAAGCACACAGGTCAAAGAGACAGATGACCTGATGAATTCAGACCGAGTAGTTGCATTAGGAAGTGAAGAGCTAGATGCTGTGACTGAAACTAGAAGGGATACTTTGCCTTGCAACGTATTCATCCTCATCCAGATTTATATGACGCATAATAGGGTCTACTAGTGTCAAAAAACCTTTAATTAATCCATTGTCACAGTACCCTTGACATGTTTGAAATGACGTCAAAACTTGAAAAACAACAATGCCCGTGTATCGAAATGTATTGTGGCAATACTGAATTGAATTGGGTTAAAAAATACAATAGTTGTGAGAAAAAGGTATGCGTAATGAATGACTTAATCGTGATCTCATTTACGAATATTTTACGTTTCGAGTTCTTAGGATGTTTGAAAAGTTTAGAAAAGAATTAAAGAAACAACAATACAATAATTGTATATCAAAAGATAGCCCACAGTGGTTGTAAGTGGTCTTGAAAGTAGTGTGAAGACATTAATAAAAAAATCTTCAATAGTGGATGAAGCAGAAGGAATGTGACGATTGTAGCTGTTGTCTACACCGATCGATCCCCTAATCCGAAAAAGACGTGAGTTTGTAGAAAGATTTGTATATAACATTATTTTAATATTGGTAGGAACAGTTAACGAATAAATGACAAGGCTTTTACTTAGAGGTAACGAGGTCACCAAAGCAAAGCATACATTAGCTAATGTAGAGCTAAACAGTAACCGAGATAATGATTGTCTCTCGCTGTGTTTAATTATTATCCCTTTGATAAATCAAGAGGAAACTATCAACGTAATGGCACGACCACATTCGCAGATTAGCAACTGGATGCACAAACCGCATTGAGATGATATAACAGCGCTGTTGGCGAAGCAGGTCCTCCCCGAAACAAACGCGGTGGAGTGCAGGATCACGTTACTGATGCCATTGAACCGATTGTGGAGCGAGGCAGCTGGGACGTTGCAGCGGTTAGCCTACATACTGAACATGTATGTTTATGTAAAGCTGTTGATTTTATCAATAAGGAATAGCGGTGAAGTTAATGCTGTGGCTGACAATCTTGATCAAAGGCATTTAACTTCTTGGTGAATTTGTTTTTCCTCTAAAAATGTCCACTTTGGGTCAAAGGAGTGGACGCTTCAATAGCAATTTCCGAAAAACCTTTTCCGATCAAAAGATTTTTCTAATACAAATATGTAAAGTAAAAGTTGTCCGCTATTGAAAGGTCCAAAGAGTTGGTTTTATTTAAAGAAAGAGTACAAAGGCTGTATGTTTATATGGCATCGTTTTTATTAACTTTTGTATAGGGAAACGCAATTTAGAATAAAGTTTTTCCACAATAACACAGCTTGGTAGTATGCCTAGCGTGTCGCCAAGATCTAGTCAGAAAACCGGTAGTACATACTACATATTACTACTGATACTGATAACTACATCACTACACTTCTGGTTATTAAATCCGGTTAGATCAAGTAACAACAAATGGTAGCACTAAGTCAATTTCCTAGTATGAGCAGTGATTTGCTTATATTTTCCGGGGTGAGACAAGGGACAAAGACACTCGAAGCATACCCTACGCAACGAGCTGATAAGGACGGCCCTGAGGCGGCACATGTGGAAACGCTACGTATGTCCTATTGCGCAGTTTTTCACATACCCACGACATCGATATGAATACGAATGCATTTGCATAAGTGGCAACAGAATCATTGAAGGTATTCCTACAAAATGTTATCGGTTGAGGAAATCAACTCATATTTCAAAGAATTTTCATGTGTATGCTAGCGATAAAAATCTCAAACAAGAATAATCGTCCATACAAGTAAAGTTCCTAATTTTCTCGGCCAAGGACGACATGGACTTGCTTGCTGTACGTTGCTATCCTGCGGTACAAGATATCACCAACATATGATCAATTTTCATCACCATCATCTCCCTGTTATTATCCCATTTTGCTTGGGGCCGGTCGCTGCAATACATTTTCTTTATTCTTTCTCCCATGCATCACGCAATCGTTTACTCCTTTTTCACACAACCCCATACATCTTTAACTTCATCTTTAATCTCTCTTTTCCTTTACCTTCTCTTCCTTTCCATCTACGAGTAGCAACGTTTATGGACATGACCAATTAGCATCAGTTGTATAAGTCGTAAAGAAAATTGACAACCCATTGGACAAGGCAAGTATGAAACTGCAAACTGTTCTACTAACAATACATTTGTTTTTCTAATATATTACACGTGGCTTCTGCTTATTGTTTGAGCGTTTGTTATGGTTTTCATTGTCATCCCTTCTAGTGATCATAAGAGACGTAGTATTTCGTACTTTTACAATGACGGCTTCATATGAAGTAATAGCTACCAAAGTAAGTGACATGTGTGACATACAGAATAGGGGATCGGACTGGGTCAAAATAATATGATTCTGTTTAGTTCATAAGTTAGATTATCGAAAAATATTGAATACGTGTTTTTGTTTTATCAAATCAATAAAAAATGACGAAGATAAAACGCGTCAAAGATCTTTGAGTGGGGCTTGAAACGTAACTTGTGTCGTCAAAATGTAGGTACTATCATATGACGTCACACGAGTTTTCGAAGCACTGTATCTTCTTCATTTTAAGTTTACGTGAAAAAAGAAAAAATACGTGTTCAATAATTTTTGGAAATCTATCTGACGGACTAATTAGTTTTTTTTGTCCGATCCCCTATTACAGACACATGCTAAAACAAATAATTTGTAGCATGTAATACTAATTGTGAGAAGATAGCGAGACTACGTGCTTGCCGAAACAATTTTATTTATTTTTAATTCTAACTATTTAATCAGATGAACAGAGCTAAGAGAGACATGATGTTTTTGGTCAATCATAACTATTAAACTTAGGAATGACACTTGCGCCATAGGCAAACCTGTTTGTGTTTTTACAACATTGGTAGTCAAAGTAAAGTTAAGCAACCATATTACAAAGTTAACCTTTACAGGCTTCCAATATTTACTTCACACTAAGTAACATTAATTTGAGGCCGAAACGTTCGGTAGATAACTACATACAGAAATAAGTTGTCCTTGAAATATTGTTCAGTCAAGTGTGAACCAGAACTTATGCCAAACACTGCCTTAACACTTGAAAAATAGATACCAAAGTCGTGTACAGTCGTTCAGGCTATTCATGGCATTTGAAACCGTATTAAAGTCGGTATTAATGCCGTGTATCATTAATCCTCTTGAAAGAAAACCTTTTATATCAGTTGCTTGTCATCTGACGCATACTGAAAGAGCTAACTGAAAGTTAATCATAGCTTAGACTGAGGCGAGACACGTGAATAGATATAGAATAGAATACATGGAATACAACTTCTAGCAATATAATTTGCAATTCTTCTTTATCGTGTCATCGTGTGGTTGGGGGTCTCTAACAAACAAGGCTATACGTGCCGTCGAGAAATATCTCAGGTAAGCTAGTTTCCTCACGAGGTTCTCATAGTTTCGAAACTATTATTGTTTTGAAGGAAAACCTTTCATCATTCTCCTGCCCTTATCCCAATTCATTTGGGGTCGGCGCAACATGTCTTCTTCTTCCATACTTCTCTATTTCTCGTCATCTCAGCAGTCACCTCCTTTCTAGCCATATCATCCTTCACACAGTCCATCCATCGTTTCTTTGGCCTTCCTCTCCTTTTAAAGGAAAACCTTTATCCACCAAATAATAGGTTGTTCGAACTTAGGACCTATAACATAGAAGTCTAACGGGTTAATGATCGGCATAATGATAATGATTATTTGCAGTATGAGACATGCTTGAAATCGAACAACACAGTCAAGCACAAAGCATCGACAAATATCATTACAGGCGAGATAGTGACAATTATAATTACGAATACATTAGTAAAAGACACAATCTAATGGAATACTAATGTAATGTACTAATCACTGTTATCAATGGTGAAATGATGACGTAGGAAGATAAGAAGACTGTGAAAGATCTGCAGTACGACAAAATTGATGGGCTTGCTAGCAATCGAAACATGGCGCAATTTCTTCTTAACATAGTCATCTATATTGATGTCAAACGTGGTTTTAATTATCACATCGGTGCTAACTGTACCCTAGTCCTCAGCTTACCCTTTAAAGATCATAATTGCTTAAGTAAATACACGTTTTCTCTCACAAGGACTGCACGTTTGAATGTCATCCACCTCAGATCCAGCTCTGTGTCTTTGTTCTAAAATGGACTCATGAGTAAAAGTTCGTGGAATACTCGTCGCTACAGTACCTGCTGAGTGGCTGATGACATTCTTCTTAAAAATCTAGTCAACACTGCTCATCACTGCTGTGCCAAAAGATAAGATGCTACGTAACAAAATCATGACTGTGATCCCCGAACACACCGAATTCAGACTTCGGGCGGCTACTGAGAAGACCCTGATTGAAAAATCGAAAAACAAGTTGCTCAACCTGATAATCGAATCCAAGCTTAGCAGTAGCGGTTTCTACCACTACCAGCAAGGCATTCAAATCGAGCAAGAATCACGTCCTTGGAATTGCCTGTGACATAGCTCACGTTAAGCTCGACAGTTTCATTTTTGACCGACTTCCAAAAAGGAGGAGGTCCACTATTCGTGTGTATGTACTTTTTGTAACTCATTGTCTTGTCATGTTAGACAATACAATGAGATACAGCGTTAGATGATACAGTGGATCATTATCAAAGTATGTGATGTCAGATGTGATGAGTAACCAGTTCTAAGAATATGATATCGTTAGCTTAATGATTAATGTTAAGACAGGAAGCCTGTACTTAAGTGCTGACGTGAAAAGGTGAAAGTAAGTCTGACAATGTCAATGATCATGCAAAACAGGAGGGTCTTTCTCAATGTTTAAGTTTTTATAACTTGACCATAGTCCAGCCAGGGTTAGGGAATGCAATCTCGATCTCGCGAGATCCCGAATACCCGAGATCTCGCCTCATTTTTCGAGACCAATCTCGAAGCATAAAATGTCGAGATCTCGGCCGAGATTGACGGGATCGAGTGGCAGTGGTTGCGAGGCATGTCGCGTGTTCCCTGCGCGTGAGCGAGTCGGGATTCCCCGAAATTCACCGATTTATGTTATTCCCCAGGCTCTCTCCACGCGCTAACCTTCAATTCCCCGCAAATCGGGGGATTCCCCTCAAATCGGGGGTTTCCCTGCGATGCACTGTGTCGGACTGCATTCGCTTACGCTGTTTTAGGTACAATCTGTTATTTAGAACAGAAGCTATTTCCAAAATTACTCTTAGTTTAGGAGTGATTTTAGAAATAGGTTTTTTTTTGTTTTTCATTATCCATATCTTTTCAATATAAAATAAGTACTTTCTATAAAAGAGATTTTACGGGTCTGAAATTTTGTGTTCGTTAACATTAGGTACCTAACATAAGTAAAAAGAAAAATATACCAATCGAATTGAGAACCTCCTCCTTTTTGGGAAGTCGGTTAAAAATAATGATTTTTTTCAATAATTCATGTTGTATTTTACTCGCATCGTAATCACAACTACTAAGCAGTTTCAATCATGTGTCAGTCATCTAATTAAAACAATACTATTTGAAATCCATTCGAGATCTCGAAAATGCCGAGATCTCGCCGAGATTGAATTTCTGATCCCTCGAGATCTCGACTTAGCGATCTCGTCTCGAGATTGCATTCCCTAGCCAGGGTGTCTAAAACGGCCACTTGAGCAAATCATAATATGAATTGCGCTAAAAAGCGTTAAATGGACATTTCATTTCATAATAATATGTAGTAACTGCGTCTGTGACCGAATTTTCACGCAATTCATCTATTTTCCTACATGGTGTTTCATTTCATCATTTCATTCATCCATTTTACGTTTTTCAACCAAAATATTATACTAGCTTTTGCCAGCGGCTTCGCCCGCGCGAAATTGACGATTGTCCATACAAACTTTCATCTATTTAACTCCCTTAGGCAAAGAGAATAGTCTTAGGGGTTGAATTTCGAAAAATCCTTCGTTATTCCCTGTCTACATTATAAAGGGAACCTCTGTGCAAAATTTCAGCTTTCTAGGTCCAAGGGTTTGGGCTGGGCGTTGATGAGTCAGTCAGTCAGTCAGGACTTCTCTCTTTATTTATAAAGATGATCTGTTCGAGTGGTCGCTTACGTTCGTAGCCGTTTTAGACCCCCAAACCAGCTAAAGCAAAAATCAATTATATGAAAGTGAGGTTGAAGTTGCAGTGTTCTATTGATCACCACATTTTATGGTTCCTCTCATCATTCCATGGCATCAAAACATTGGTGTGATGTACGATGCTTTGAAAAATTTGCATCGCTCGGTTTTTCTCCCGATAAGCAGAATGAAAGTAAAATTATGAAGTTCGTTATGCTACAGTTACTAGCACTTCTTGAAAACAAAATTATCATACATTATACGTACTATTAAGGATGATTTTCGGTCAAACCGCAAACATGTTCAGGATTTCTTTTTAGTACTTCACTCGATAATCTGCTTCATTTCGTTATTTGCTCTTCGACGAATAATGTTACCTATAAATTATAACAAGTCTTACCTGAAACAAATAGAGAAAATAATTAAGTAAACATAATAAATACGAATAAATTAAAGTCAAACAATATTTTGTTGGATTATGTTTATGACGTCCTATGTAAAAATAAACAAGATCTTTTTATTCGGAACATATAGAACAATGGAAATATTTTCATCGCAAATAACATAATATTGAACGAAATAGCTATAAATAACATCAGTCATTCTGGTTCATCGCTTCGGGCGCCTGAGCATTTGGACATAGCAATGAGTTGGAAATTGTTGCTCTTACTTTTCTTACAGGCGTTCTAAAATATTACAGAGTATTAATACACACAACAGAAATCTAGAAAGCTTTTGTTTATATTAAGTATTTTACTCAGTTTCACGTTCATTTCATAATCATTCAAATTAATTAATTAATAACATTAATTTACTTATAATAACTCCCTCCGGCCGTGATGGCAACTGAGTTTGGCAACCAGTTGCTTAAAAATATTGGATATTCTTTTTACTCAAGCAGTTGCCAAAGACGAATGTCGATTCTTGATACGCACCTATAATATTTTACCTTTGCAGTTTCGCAACCAGTTGCCGAAGGAGTAAAAACTTTCTTGTTACTCAACCAAATCTGCTAAGAATTCAAACTTTTTTCAGACTTAAGAATTCAAACTTTTTTCAGATGTTCAGAATAAATTTTCTTTTGTTACTGACGTAGTTGACATCTATCATTTTATTTGCCTCTTGAGGTTATCGATTAATTGCAATATATGTGTAATACACATTAGATTACTGTATTTACTGCACCAGTATAATAGTCTGTTCCGGAGACATCAACATGTCTACTTTAAATGTATACCCAAATACATCTAACATTGAATTCATTAGTTCAAGAAGAGGAGGTGTTTCTGCGTTGTACGATGGTAGGCGTTACAGCCGTAAAAAAATATATGTAAATAAAAACTCATTTTGGAAATGTAGCCTTACAAAAGGATGCAGAGGTAATATTACTTTAAATACTCGTAATGAGATAATAATGCAAAGAGCACACGAAATCGATTGCAGACGTAATTTTGCGAAAACCACATTTTTGAAAAAATTGGATGATCTCAAGAGAGTGAGTAGTTGCAATTTTGAATCAATCCCCAAACAATACGACAATATGGTTCGTGATTTAAAAAACGATGGATATAATTTCGTCGGCGATATACCAAAGTTCAGCAGTGTGAAAAGTGACCTTTACAATGGGCGAAACAAAGTAGTTGGTACCACAAAAATGCGTTTCTCAAATGCTACGGACGTTGAAATACCCATGAAGTACCAACATTTTTATCTTTGTGAATATGAAGATGGAGATTTTAGAATCATTGTATTTTGTATTCGTGATGTGACAACAAAAATGAGTAATTTCAATCATTTCTTTGCTGATGGCACTTTCAGAAGTTGCCCAAAAGCCTTTAAACAGTTGTATACCATTCATGGCTATGATGAAATTAACAATATCATAACTCCATTATTTTTCGCACTTCTTCCCGATAAAAGAAATAACACATATAAAATTTTGTTCAGTATAATTAAATCTCAAATTCCTACCTGGAGTCCAAAAAAAATTACATTGGATTTCGAAATTGCAGCAATTAATGCATTTAAAGACATATTTCCTGGTATACTTTTTAAGGGATGTTACTATCACTTCAACCATGCGTTATGGAAAAAGGCGAAGGCCTTACAAATAAAAACTAGAGTAAAAAAAAGGCATGTGGCGAGATGTATTGGAATTGCACGGTTACCAAAAAAATACTTAAGAGAAGGATATGATTATGTAATGGCAAAAAGACCTGTTGGTGAGGAAATCAATATGTTTAATAAATATTTCCAAAAGCAGTGGGTTAATAAAGATTTTTTTGCTGAATCTTGTTGTTGTGAAACTGAAAAATTTAGAACTAATAACAATATAGAGGGATGGCATAGAAAGATCAACAGTTTTATTGGTAAGAAAAATCCAACGTTGGCACATCTACTCGATGTTTTAGAATCTGAAGCGACATACTATGATTTGAAAAAAATTACACCTAAAAAAAAGAAGGAGTACGAGGAGATCGATGAGGAAATTGGGTTAGCGATAAAAACTTTAAATGAAAACAAAATTAGTGTCGGACACTGTCTCGAAATTATCAGTCCATTTGTTATCCCATTCTAAAGACATATTAACTACCTACTAAATTAGAAGTGTACTTATAATTTCAATTTTGTTGCAAATGGGGAACCTAGTTGTTAATTTTCAGTAACTTTAAGCTGTAGTTAGGTAATTACATGGAATAAAGGCATATACACCTATATTATGTTGTTTTCACGATATTATTATTTGAAACATAATGTACCTACCCTTGTTCCCTTTCGATGACGCAACTCTTAAGAAATTTAATCAAACAAATTCAATAGAAACCAAATTTTATATGCATCTGATTGAAAACTGATTGAAATTGTTTACTCGTGCAGTAAATACAGTAATCTAATGTGTATTACACATATATTGCAATTAATCGATAACCTCAAGAGGCAAATAAAATGATAGATGTCAACTACGTCAGTACCTAACAAAAGAAAATTTATTCTGAACATCTGAAAAAAGTTTGAATTCTTAAGTCTGAAAAAAGTTTGAATTCTTAGCAGATTTGGTTGAGTAACAAGAAAGTTTTTACTCCTTCGGCAACTGGTTGCGAAACTGCAAAGGTAAAATATTATAGGTGCGTATCAAGAATCGACATTCGTCTTTGGCAACTGCTTGAGTAAAAAGAATATCCAATATTTTTAAGCAACTGGTTGCCAAACTCAGTTGCCATCACGGCCGGAGGGTAATAACTCCTCAAACAACAATAATTTAATAACAGGTTGCTATAAATAATATTAAATTGTCACCACACTCATTACGTAGAAGTTAAATATAAATCAGAGGTTTAATTGAGCGTTGGTCTACAATGAAACGCGTGGAAATAGTTGGCGGGCGATTGTATGATCCGAGACTTTAAGCGCCATCTAGCGTCATACATGAGAACATGATGAGGAGGGAAAATCGCATGTTACCAAAATAGTGATGGATATCTATGGATGGATCTATTATAAATGTTGACGAACGGAGTGGAAGAGGAAGACCAAGGAAACGATGGATTAATTGTGGGAAAAACGGAAAATTATTAAATGATAGCGTGGCTGTTGACAGAGGAAATGGAAGAAAAAGCTTTTTCTCCGACCCAAGTAACATGAGAGAAGGGCAGCAGGACTGCGGATTTTTGTAGGTACTAGATTACGTGGCCTCGGCGCAAGGGCAAAGAAGGAACATGGGTTCGGTTTTTAGTCAGTAGAAGTCTGACACTCCCCTTCGCTCTGCCCAAGAGCGGGGGGGGGGGGGGATTCGATGATTTTCCACCCACCAAAAAAAAAAAAAAAGGGCAGCAGGACTAATTTTAACTTGACTGTTTTCTAAAACAAACTGTGCTTTATTGACTCCATAGAAAACTTAATTTATAAGTTCATACCAGTTGAATAAATATAGATCTTCGAAAAAAATGCGCGTCGTAATATTTTTTAGCTACTTCCTCTGCTTTCCCCACCTTGGATCCGGTGTGGATATATTTTCACATTTACCCGTCTGGCCTTCCGAATAAATCTCGCTAAAAGGGGTGCACGAACTCATTAATCTCCTGTTTTCCCATTCTATATCGTTTCGAGTACTCTATGTACTGAACAACGACTGGCGAGCTAATTCTGTTGCTTGACGTAGATGTAACTATAGCATAGTAGAGTTATAGACAATGCAACGGGGCTATTGAAATGTCTATTAGATTTTCTTTAACATATCATTATGCCTGTAATCTTCGAAGAGAGGCCCATTTTGCCAGTTTGTTTAAGCCCGATCTAATAGGGAGCGATACTATTCTCATAAGTTACTGGGTAATTCCTGATAGCAAGCGAAGCAGTCCATAAATAAAATTACTAGTAGGATAACGAACTGTTGACAGACCTAAAGTGGTAACACAAACGGGCCAAAATTATCTAGGTACTGGAAAGTGTATTCTTCTAATATTATGAAAACTCTTGAACACTTCTATAGACAGTTTTCAGTATTCTTACATCAGAAATCAGCCCAGATATTCAGTATAATCAAATCAGGATCCAACATCCAGTATTCACTCATTCGGATGAAGAGTTAAATCAGCAGGCAGCCTAGCTAAACAAAATTATTCCTCCGCTATCTAGCTCAGAGCGAAGATGCATATCAGAGAAGATGTACAGGATATAACTGACATTTATACATGTATATTACTGAGCTAATTTACATGCTGCACTGCAGTATATAATTAATGCAACATTCGCTGCTACTGCTAGTAATCAAAGCTGCAGTGCCTATCCCGCATTTCGAACGGTAATGAGTTTATTCCTAGCAAAGTAGGTCGGAATTTTTACTCCGGAAAAACATTCCTTTTTTTTCTCCGGATATGAAAAACATTCCTTTTTACATTTTAATACTAAATTTATTTGTGAAAATTGTTGTAATGTAAGCGAAGCGGACAGTGAATTATTGAGTTTTTTGCAGATTAGTCAGCTCGAACAGCAGCGGTGGCCTAGTGGAGCAGTGGTGGCCCACAGATGGCGGCCCTGACTTATGAACAGTGCGTCGTGGGTTCGAACCCAGTCAGGCACATTACTTTGTGTAATTTTTCATCTTCGCTGCTCTCAAAACGGTGAAGGAAAAATCGTGAGGAAACCGGCATGTCTTAGAACCAAAAAATTCGAAGACATGTGACATCTACCAAACCGCACTGGGCCCGCGTGGTGGATTATAGCCCATCCCCCTCCTAAAGAGGAGGCCTGAGTCCCAGCAGTGGGAAGATTATAGGCGGATGATGATGATGATTTTAAAGTATTTTGTGATTAAATCTCTACACAACCACTTCTAAATATGAGCCACCCAGTGCAAGGTGGACAAATGGTGTATAATTGATAAAACTTTGGTGGTTTAGAACCAATGAGGTATGTTCTCATCATGATTATGCCATAATGAGGGGGAAGAAAGTGGCTGTGAATCTGTGATTTATTGTTTGCAAACAACCAACATTGTACATACAACATGGATAAAAGTTATTTTGATGTATTTTATTATGGTTTTATTGTTTGTTAGCTATGTCGATGACACGCCATCTGACGTCAAGCGCAGTAATCTAGACGCGTTTGATAAAATGAAATATGGTTGTGATTTAAAACTAATGTCGGCTACAAATCAATGTTGTTTTTCTGATGGAACACGGGCATAGAACTAACTGTTGGTATTGCTAAGTGAAATCATCAGCTCTCTTGAAGAATGATTGAAGAGGTTGTGATGAAAAGTGTTTAATAAATATTTTGGAAGAGGCAGAGAGAACTCCGATAGAATGAATCTGTTGTAGGTAACAATCGCTCTCTTAGAAACCCCAAATGGTATCCTATTCAACCGCCCCGTAAGTCTGGTGGCCTAATTCCAAGTTGGGCATTACTTTACAAGTGGAATACTAATCTTTCAGTTACTTACGTTATTATTACTCGTAAATAATAGAAAACCTACACATTACCGACAGAGTTGCAAAAAATAACTCACGACTTATTTACTAGTTTTCTTCGTTTTATCGCTGATAGCCATACCGAGTCGAAGAAACAGGGCTTTAAAAGAAAATGGGGCTTTAATCGGCCTATCTATCCCTTTAAATATGAACACGGGATGTCATGGAATCTGGTTAACATAGTATAAGATCCCGTTAAGAACGACCTTATCTAATGAACCGAGATGCTTATCTAATGAAACGTATTTTATATTTAATTTAACATGTCAATAAATATAATGCATATGGGTTGCCTAGCAAAGGAACAAGTAGGATAGAAACGAATAATACGTACGTAAAAAAAAAGTATTGATATCGGCTGGCTGAATAGAGCTAATCCATTGAGATTGGCATTGGTGCGATAAAAAAAATAAACTGTGCAATAATGAAATTTCATACATTTTTATTGCTCTAGAGCATTAAAGACTCGCTTTGTACTGAGTTTTTAGTGTGATTGTGATGGATGAAGTTAAAGCATAGTTGGAAGAAAAAAATATTATGAGCTGGGTCCTATTAGGCTGCCTGTCCACTGAAGCGGAGTGAGGCTGCGGAGCGGAGAAACGCACAAATATTAACCAATAGGATTGCATACTGGGACCGGAGCGAATATTTTATGCAGTGCTATTGGTTAATATTTCTCCGTTTCACCGCTGAGCAGCCTCGCTCCGCTTCAGTGGACAGTCAGCGTTAGGTTATAGGTATCAGTGTATCACAAAAGCTATCAACCACAAAAGAATGTGGGATTAGTTAGCTTTAACAAAAATTAAGATGATGATAGCTATACAATACGTTACATGTACTGTATTAACTATTGAAGTATTGGCGCGGTCGGAATGCCTATAAACGCGTGTAACGTAACCATAGCGACTTCTAATTCGACGTCAACGCCATCTAGTTGCAACATCGGTACTAAAACGAGAAAATTTTCTTTAGAATAAATGCAATGGTAATTTTACTCTTGTTTATTGTATTTTTTATGCGTATCTCGTGGCTAGATAATAACAGCCGCTCGGATAAATCTTCAGGTTAAGTCGCGCTTGCCAAGGTTGGTCTGTAGATGGCTGGTGATCCTTTATATAGCGAATTTCCTTCAGGCCTTATGCACTTTAGGCAGAAAGGCGGACGTTTCTATGTAAAATATTGGTATTTGGCTTCATCCGTTAGACTGAAAGCCGACCCCAGCGTAGATAGGAAGAGGCTAGGCAGAGGCTAGGCAGACGATGATGTGTTGAATCTCTCTTTTCCTTGTCGTTTCCACTGCTGAGGATCGTGACCACAAATGACACGTCTCCAAGCCATGCAGTCTCCTGCAGTGAGCACCGTTCGGTACAGGCTGTCTCTAATGGGCCTACGACACGCACAGGCTTCACCAGTCTTGCCTGCGCGATTACACGGTGCACACAGTACATCGCGCGTGTGTTAGGTAAGGGTAAAACTGTATTACCATTACCAACCATAATAAACTCATATAACGAGGGAGGTATTTTAAAACCGCAATAAATCTTCTAATTAAGAGTGATTCTGAGACAAAGACTTGAACAAATGTACATTTTAAGGACAAAGTTAGGCGTCGGAAACATATCGTTATGAGTTCATTGACATTGAGCCGGTTTATTGGGCATACCATTTTAATAAATTAGGCATAAACAAATAAACCTGAAATATTGACATTTATGATAGTTTTTCTGATTAATATTTATGATTTAGACTCTAAAAATAGGGATATATTTTCCGCCGTTACACAGATATAGGAAAATGTTATGATCGAGATTGGGTGTGTTGCACGCACGAACCTTTATGAACAACATCACCAATAAGGTCAGTGAATGTTCTTCCCTTTCAGGGCAAAACTACACACTACTTAATTTTATTAGACCAGTTATCATATAATTTGCGCATCCTGTAGATACAACCTTTTCTTTTGACCAAAGATAGTTTTCGCTACTTCATAAATTTGCCTCTTCTCAGCTTTAGCTGGGGACACGAAATGGTGCTACTAACTACCCAGCAAGATATGCATGTGTCATCATCTCGTCAATTAAGTACAAAGAAAAACCATTATCAAATCAACATCCATCATGATTCCTCTGCCCACGGAACAAAACGTCTTCTTCGTTTACTAGTCTACTAGCTTTTGCCAGCGGCTTCGCCCGCGTGAAAAAAACCGACTTTCCACACAAACTTTCATCCCCTATTTAACTCCCTTATGGGTTGAATTTCAAAAAATCCTTCCTTATTCCTTGTCTAAATTGTAAAGGGAACCTCTGTGCAAAATTTCAGCTTTCTAGGTCCAAGGGTTTGGGCTGGGCGTTGATGAGTCAGTCAGTCAGGACTTCTCTTCTTATTTATATAGATTACTCGTCAATGCAGCAGTCTTTTCACGTAAATCATCCTTCACACCGTCCATCCACTATACATAACCTTACTATCATCAAATTAAAGTGAGTTAAAACCTAATGGCCACCGCATTGTTCCTCACAAAGAGTTGCATGCAGACCGCGTGGCTATATATAGTCCTCCCCAGCGTTGTCACAAGGCCACTGACCAGGCCTTGGGGTATTTACGGCCACTTGGGAACTTCGCGGGTGATTACTGTAACTTATTGAATGATTTGTTGTTATTGTTGCTAATCCTGCTGGACCTGTTGCTACAGTACAGCGTCGTCCTTTGAACGATTAATGAGTTAAGTTTTCGGTAAATTTGAAGCTTGTGGATTTATAATTGGGAGAATGAACTTAGCATTGTAAATTTGTGAGAACAGGAGTTGAAAGAAAATAAAATAGGGATTTTTAAAGCTTCACAGCTCTTACTCAGCAAACAAAAGTAAATCTACGTTCTATTAGTTTTTGAAAGGAGGCACTAAGATTTGAGTTGTGACAAGACACACTATGGCATATCATAAGTGAATTTGAATAAGCTGATGCTTGATAAGTATGATAACCTCTATGGACGGGTTATAAAATTAAATCCTTAAGTCGATAATAATGAGGGTAGTAGGGTAGCTACGGTTAATTCCCTTACCTTACCTCATTCATAATGTCAAGCAGGCCAATAACCTCCCAACATTTTCTATAATCGTGTCTGGGTAATTGGAAAATTGGCCATAGCAATAGTACATCTACATACAAAGAATCATAAATGTATTAATAAGTAGTGTTGAGGAATTATAATTCAATTAAATACCAATTAAAACACACAGACACACTTTTGCTAGTAGCTAAAATCCTATTGAAATTGGTAATATTTTAGATTAATGGAAAAATAAGAAATCCCTGCTATGTTCGACCATAGAGAGAATTCTTTTCAGATATGAAGATCAAAGGCCTGAAGAGTAGGAACGATAAGAGAGGAGGAACACAAAAGTATCTTATCCAGACTTCACTCTACGGGATGGAACTGAAGGGTCATCGACGCAAAAACGCTTATCATAATAATATAATATGTTCAATACATAATTGAAATAAAATGGTGAGATGGTGGAATTAAGTACTGAACACGTGGTAAATGCTTGTGTGTCAGTGTCACCCCCCCCCCCCCCCCCCCCCTCCAACGTGCACGATAGTCACGAAGAACCTATGAAAGTCATGAGTGACGCCTTAGCATAGCATAATCAGCCTGCTGCGACACACTCATTTTCTCTGAGAGTTTGCTTTGCTGTAACCCACCATGTGAACTCCGTGTGGTTTGGTCGACGCCTTATCATATGAGTGAAGAAACCACCAAGACCCAGGAAGCAAGGCTATTCGCTTTTATCAAAACCTGTTTATTTCAAATAAGAAAAGGACGTAAACTTGTTTTAAACCATGGTTAGGGAAGCCAGTACCTGTTTAGTATTCTAACGTTTAATTAAAACATCAAAGACTCATATTCAGTTGGCGATTACGACGACACTAAACGTGCCACTGCCAGACATTTTAAACAATTAAATTCACAGGTTGAATAAATGATTACATTTTTGTGAAGGTGTGATGGGTTACCGATAAAAGAATACATAATTTAAACCATCACGCCTATAATATCCCTAAGCTGATGGGTTAGTTAGAGGTGTATTTAAACCATAATAGACACACATTTCGCCGGTTACGTCTAAAGTACGATGTTATTGGGGGCAAGCCTATTGTCATCAACTAGGTACGACTAAAAATCCAGATTCTGTAAGAAAACGCCAAAATAACTTTTCACTTGCACAGCCTGAATATGTACTTAATCCTAATATTGTAGGTACGATTGCCGAGATAAGATTCCTTTTGTAATAGCCTAATAGGAACAAATACTCCGAGGGCTTTCAGAAGGAAGGACAGAATTGACGTCATTGGCTCGGAGGCGGCGGTAACCAGCACGGAGGGTGACCTGCTTTCCTGAGACCATGACCGGTTACGGTTACTGTATGGAACTATGCCTTAATGTCTTTGCCAACTAATCTGAATTGCCTTATGAGCAAATAAGTAGCTGTAGCCAACATGAGGTTCTTGCTGAATGTTTTAGCTTGATATCGAGTTTGGAAATTTTGAGGCATTCCCGAAATAAGATTTCGGAAAGGCTTCTTGAGAGAATGTCTTTAAATAACAAATTCGATTTCTATAAGAAATGCTGAAAAACCCTTTCTTAGTCTGCTCTCTAACCATACCAGAAAACAAGCGTAATAGTAACATAAAGCATGATATAAAACGCCCTTTCATTCCCGCATTAACAACAAAACCTAGCGAATTACTCAAATCATAAAAGAGTACGTTATTTTTCGTTTCCTTCATACAATAAACAGAGCAATAACACACACAATAACATTAGAAGACGCCGTTTATTCCGCACGAAGTGTCCTTGTAGCGGCGCAGCGGGGTGCGGGTGTCATGCGAACAAATCAAATGTAGCATTCGACTAAATTCACATTTGCATTGCAAAGCGTTTGGAATGGAACAACTCGGGTAAAATGTGTTACAAGTGGAGAAACAAAGGATTGTAATTTCCGGGACGCCCGAGTAGAGTTTGTGTCTTCTTCAACTAACAAATAGTATGCGGATTCTGTGTGGTTTACTGAAAAACAAATTGATTGTATCGTTGTTGTTTTGATACGATAACTTTATGTTATGTTTTCTCCACCGAAATCACTTTCGAAACAAATTGCAAGCGACAAAATTAACATCATAACAGCAACACATCTGGATAGCATTGCACAAGCATGCACGAAATAAATTGTTTCTAACTGCTTTTACGTGTTATGATAATCGCCTGGTGTTTCGCTGAATTAAATTTATTTTGCGCAGTAGAACAGACTAACTGAAGCCTAAGAAACTGAGATGAAACTTAATTTTTTTATGTTTTTCCTACGAATAAAGTTGGCAAAAGCTCAACAAACGATTACTGTGGTTAAGAACAAGCTTTACCACATTAGATATAACGCTGAGATCCGATCAAAAACATTTCTCATTAAGAAAACTGACTAATAGACCACGTCAAAGCGAATGAAGGCCAGAGACGAAAAAAATATTGAAATAAAACTCCGGACAGAATTCAAAAAACAGTCGAAAACGTGGCAAAAATACAAATCATGCAGATAATATAAACATTATAGACCTATATATCAATTGAGAATATTTAAGTTCTGCGAAACATGCAGATTTGATGTTCAAACATTTAGTTTTTATAGATTCATTTGAATGCGGATCATGATGCTGACAAAAACCATGATGTTTCAAAGCAGCTTCATATTCATGCGCACATTGTACAATTGAACCTATTCATAAAATCATACCAATCAATTGGACTCCCAAGTCACATCACGGGAAGTTTAGTGACTGCTATTTTAAGACCTCTGTTATTATGTATGACGTTTGTGGGAGCCATAGACAGACTAGTCGTTGGCATAGCAACCGACTATCCGTACACTAGTTACCAACTACTACCACTTGTACAAACCAGGATTGCAGTAAAACACCCACGTCAATGAAATACTGACGTTCAACTTCATACCGACAGCATCAAAAATAGTATCGCTTAAAATTCAAGAAACGAAAACTGCTCGTCTGCGTATCTATAATATTATCTGCGTAAAAAATGGCGTCGTGTTAAAATAACTACGCCGTCACAAGGTCACTGCCTACCGAACATGACCGAAGATTGATTTTAAGCAAAACAAATGAATTAACGGAATCATTAATAACGTACTATCTTTACATGGAAACTCGTGGAAGTTGTTCAAAGTGTTGAGGTAATTTTTGTTTTGCTCAAGTAGTCCGAATACCGAAATAATCTTGGAATTTAAGGAAACAAGGAAAGTTTATTCTCTTGAATAGACTTCTAGTAACTTTGGCGTACAATTTCACAAACGAATTAAATTCAAAGTCTATATATTATTAATATTATTATATAAAAATGTTATGTTGGTTTGTGTACGCTTCCAAGAACTCAAAAAGTTCTGCACCGATCGAGTTGAAATTTTAGAATGATATATAATCCGCATCAAGGATTGTTTTTACAGTATCCACGCGGGCGAAGCCGCGGGCATCAGCTAGTTGTTTATAAATATGAAAATCAAAGGAAAATTTCCAGTTACCACAATATTTGTGCGAAGATAAGAACTATTTTATACACTTGCGTAAAACAATCATCAATCACTCACCGAATTATGAATGAAAAAATAAATAATTTTGTGTTATTAAATATTTTTTACGATCTCACGGCAATTTTATAACCAAAACCTGGTCATCAGCCAGGAAAACTATTTTTGTGAACCCAATGTCGTAAAACACCTGTAGAAGGGTCAACATACTGAAAATGATTATACCTTGACCGACTTCTTTAAAAAAATCATACGTTCAGCCCAGCTGATGCAAGTATAATATTTTGCTTGAGAAACAACCAAAAGAAAATGCTTTAAAACCTATAAAAGCAGGTAAAGATAGCAGAATATCTGTAGCAAGTAAACAAAGGAAAATATTGTAAGAAAACACTCATATTCCGGGTGTCAATACGGGCTTATGAATAAACAAAGAGGGATCTGAGGATCCGTCTGGTATTCGGCAGCATCCAATCTCGAAACAGGAGACTTTATGAGAGTCGGTGCACTCGTAAAATGGCATCTTAGTCTAGTTGCTTCAGAACAATATTAATGAAGCCCAAGACTTGAGCTGAAAACCTCCGGTGAATCATAAAGCAGTTTGGGAAATTGGAACGAATTTTCTAGTTGAAACATTTAACTTTTTGTGCAATTAGCTAAAATGTTCTCTGGGAAATTGCAGCTCTTTAGTCTGATATTCACTGTGGAGCACTCAACCCTAATTCTCTGCACAAAGATTTGGATACAGTATAAATATGGAAAAGAAGAACCAAAATAATATGCGATTCGAATCCAAGAATGCAGAAAATTGAAGCCAAACATTCTTAGTTTCAAGTCAGTAAAGTATGGTTCAGGGCAAACAAAGGAGCCAAATTCCCCACAAATCGTTTGCCAATTCCTTGAAACAAACGTCCACATTCATTTCATGTCACTGTCCCATACAACAAAGAGCTCAGTGACAATAAAATCAGTGACACATTTGAAAACAAATGAGAAGTGTTGGGATCAGTTGAGATTAATGACTCCCAGTGAAATCCAATGAAAACTGACAATGTTAACGAATTGCCAAAATACGCGCAGGTTTTCTAGAAATTATTTCCAATGAGTACTAATCGTATTTGATGATACACAATGTATCTCTGGCTGTGTTTCATTTTTGCCGATCATCAGTTTCCTGTCCTTGTCCTATGTTACTTGGGATTGTCATATCACGTTTTCTTCAATTCTCCCCCGTCAGTCGTACTGTATAATTTACTTGTTTTTTATTTCATATCATTCCTCACACAATAACTCTCTCACTCTTAATTTTAACGAATATTTATAGAATTGTTTGAAGTAAGTGTAATAAATAAGGCATACTATCGTTGTCTACTGTTTAAGCTCATTAGCCACTTGAAGGGTTTCGTCGTGCGTAATCAGGATTCCTGCGGTTTGTCTTTTCAACGTTACGACTTACGCACAAAGACAAATAAGTGTACCTAAATTACTACAGAAAGTTAAATCTTTGTGAGTTTATAGTCGTCAAAAGAAAAAGAACAAGAAGCTATGAAAGAAGTAACACGACTTGGTTTTTGAATCGACTCCAAGTAACCTGGGACAAGTGCAGGTAGATTATGATGACTTGGTTTTTGTACAGTTACTTGTCTTTTAGGTACAGTCTCATTACAGGGGAGACCTGAGCTTACCTATTTCTGATGTCAAAGCACGAAAAAAATACATTTAATTTAAATCTCATTCCCAAAACACAATTTATAAATCATTGTCTTGGTGATACACGCTGAAACAACCATAAAATTTAATCAACATATCCTTCAGGAATTACTTAAATAAAGTTCCATATGAGAGTGGCAGGCTTCTAAATAGATTAATGAGGGTAACTTTGTGCATCTACTTATAGTACGCGAGTGCGTAGAATTGTTGCCAAAACTTACGTCGAGAGCTCTGGACAAGCTGGCACGATTCGGAAACTATCACTATTGGCATACAATATTGCAAGAGAGAAATAGGTGGAGTTGGTTAAGTTATTAAATCTGTCAGGATTGAATTTGTTCTAAATCTGAGACTCAATCTAAGACAAACAAATATACATAGCTAGCTATAGCTGATGATTAGTTTGCTGCAATACACACACATGCAAAGGTCAATTTTATATATTATGTCGTTGATACAATTCTTTATTTCCTCTGCACCAGTAGCATGGGGAACGATAGGAGGGAAGTCGATACCTACACGAGTTTGCCATTCAGTACATGGCTGGATACAGTTTTATGTCATCATCACATACAACGATTTTACAAAGGAGGACCATGATGTTGTTTTTAAAGAAAGGTAAATAAGCTGTCTTCTTTCTTGGATATTACCATAATCGCAAAATTCACCGCCGTAAAACCCAAAATTTTGATCAAAATGATGCAGAAATGAGTATTTGAATTGTTCTGGAAATTGTTCTTGTATTCACATATTTGGGAAATTAAGCGTTGTTTCTTCCATACAAGTTACAAAAAACAATATAGGCATAAAAGTAAGCTTGAACATATTCGTCCCACACGTAACTTAATTCTCTTTTCATTTATAACTTTGTTTATACGCCAGAGGTTCCATTTCTTTGGAATATCTCGTAAACTTTTACAGCTCTGGCGCTTTCTGCCTTAAACATGTATTACGGAATCATTTATTTAGGCAATCTAGCATTTCTCGGATTCCGCTGAAGTACTAATCTCTTTTACATGTAATTTTTATTTCCTTCCTAACCCACCCACCAGTAAACATAGGAATCCCCTTTGACAGATCCAATGAATGACCCTGGAGGATACTGTATAGAAGACAGAGACAAATTCAATTTGTTATACGTTTTAAAAATTCGACAGAAACCGGGACCAAATAGATTAGCCTCATAAATTATAATCAACAACTCCCAAATACCCTAGAATACACCACTTAAGGGCCGGCTCCGGAAATCGAAGGTTGGGAATGTCATAGAAATAGATAGAAAACGATGCTCCACAACCTTGAAATAAATCACACAGCTAGCCAATGAATGTAGCTTGTTATTGAAACTTTCGAATTTAAGATAATGCTTATGGATAAGTGTAAAAAAAAATCAGAAAATCACTAAAAACGAGTAAATCGCACTCCCGTATTGTAACAACTGAGTCGTAATTATTGAGAATTTTTAAATGAATTTTATTAAATAATAAAGTTAAAAGTATAAAGTAGTCACTGAAAGCTTCATTTTTTAATAAACATACTCTCATTTTGTGTAAAAAAATCACAAACTTGCCCATGTTTTTCGCTCAAAATCTTCATACAAATTACTATGAAGCGGAGCGCTTTCTTAGCAAGCTTCGACGGACCCACTCGTGGCTCAGTCTGCCACGCGCCTCCAACGTGAGAGCACGTCGGTTTGCGCCGCATCGGCAGATCGCAGTCGAACCGTGTACGTACACAAAATCAGTGCACAGTGGTCTCGCGACAAACTTTTGTGATACCTTATTAGTTTTGAAATTGAGTAAGTATACTTTTTATATTATTGTGAATTTGCATTATATTACTCGTAAATTAGATAGTAGGCAATGTACTGGTAGGTATGTGTTTCTTATTGTGTATTTGTGTTTTTTTTTTGTGCGTCTGATTTGACATTACATTTCGTTCGTAGAACAAAAACATCAAAAATTCTGGTTGTTTACATTTTCATTATACTAATTCTTAATTATCTGATAAACGCGTGGACCGATTTATATGATTCAAACGGATAGAATGGTTTTATACCTAGAATTTTCATTTGACAAAAAGTCGTTAAGATATCTCAACAAACAAAAATCTCATTTTCAAGTTGCTCTCGTAATTATCCAACAAAAAAGATACCTACTATGGCGCACAGATATAAGCCGCGCGCGGTGCGTTTGTATGTATGAAGATACCGTACTTCCCCCTTTTTAGAGTTCCGTAGTCAACTAGGAACCCTTAAAGTTTCGCCATGTCTGTCTGTCCGTCCGTCTGTCCGTCTCTGTGACCGTTAACACTAGAAAGCTGAAATTTGGTACCAATATGTGTATCAATCACGCCGACAAAGCGGTTAAATAAAAATTGGAAAAAAATGTTTTATTAGGGTAGCCCCCCTATGTAAAGTGGGAAGTGTTTTTTTTTTTTAATTTCAACCTTAAGGGTAAACAAGCCAACGGCACGAACTAGTTGGTGGGCGGGGCTAAAATGCATGCTATTTCATCCGACGTCACGAGCGAAATGCATAGAGCGAAAGAGACACAACTAAAACGGGCGCGCGATTGTTTCTATGCAGACCTTTGGTAGTATGGATACCATGAAAAATCCATTGAATGTATCTGTTCAAAATAGAATTATTTGAATTCTTTAATAACTAATCTATGTCTGTATGGTTTTACTTTTTTAATTTTCGTACTATAACGTAACTTATTTACGCCCAAAGATGGTTAAAATTAGTGCTAAAATATGAAAGTTTCGACGCTCATAACTTTCAAACCAATATTTTTTTTCCAATTCTGCTTCCATAGAGACCTAGATAATGACAAGACTAGTTGATACAATTTTTAATTTTGAACCTACACCGTCAACCAGAGGAGTAATCACCATACTACGTTTGTATGGAAGAATGACTTGCTTGTGCAACCTTAACGTGCGATATATTGTTGGAATGGTATTTAAAAATGAATAGGGGTTTACTAAAATCATTTTTTGATAATGTCAATAATTTCGGAAATAATCGCTCCAAAAGTAAAATAACAATGTGTCCCCCTCCCCCCCTCTAACTTTTGAACCTGTTTAGAAAATATGAAATAAAACTGAAAAGTAGAACTTTATAAGGACTTTCAAGGAAAATAATTTTGAACTTGGATGGAAACAACAGTTTTTGTACAAAAAAGACAAAAAGTTGCACAAAATAATTTCTGGACTAAGTTTGTTGTATAATCGTATATATGCAAGCATTTTTTTTTAACTTCGTTTACATATTTTACGGACGGACGGACGGGAAACTACGGAACCCTACACTGAGCGTGGCCTGACACGCTCTTGGCCGGTTTTTTTATAGGTACCTACTATGGTTATTAAATTTTATTTGTGAATAACAGTGTAGGCATTTATCGTTGTAGCCCTGCAGCCCTGCACATTGTGTGTGTGTGTGCTTGTCTGTCTTCATTTTATTTCATTAGGTATCTGATATGTTATATTTATTGCAGAATCAAGAATATCCGGCACTAATCATGGACTAGTTCCGTGTGTTGTCGGACGTAAAGAATAGCACCATCCCATATCTTCCCGTGGGTGTCGTAAGAGGCGACTAAGGGACTTACCAGAGAATGGGCAGCAGCGTTCTCTGTGCCTTGGTAACAACCATACTGCGATCGCCAACCCGCCTGCCAAGCGTGGCGATTATGGCAAACCCCCCCTAAGCAAGCACGGGACCGGTCAATGTGGCGACACTTAGGGGAGGCCTATGTCCAGCAGTGGACGTCTTTCGGCTGAAATGATGAATCATGGAACCGGAGCTGCAGCCTGATGAACATGAACTGGTTGTTGGCCGCAGATTGGTCGACGTTGACTTTGTTTTTAAGCAATTGCTAGATTTATGTGATCACGGTTTTCAGTACAATATATTATTTTTGTAATTGGGAATAACAATTTCATTTTGTATTGTGCATCTAAAATAATAAAATTATATAGTACAATTTAATATATGTACATTTTTAATCTCGCTATGCTAATAAATCTAATAATCACATATTTGACCACATATTATCAAAATCAGTGACAATAAAGTTACAATTTAGTTGGCGAGTCAAAGTCTGACGTGGCGACCCACTGTGCATACCTACATGTGTGCGTGTGCGGTGCGCGAGCCTCGATCGTTGTGAGTGTAGCGCTAAAAACCTAAACTTCGCGCGGCGCGTCCGCGAAGCTGGCCCTTAACATTAAGAATTTAGATTCCCCAATAAAAATATAGTAAAATCCCAGACACTTGTAAATTGCAAGCGTTGACAAATGACAAGAGACGGAAATAATTTCAGAAAAACTACGCAATGCAGCTGCTTTATCTTGAGACTAACTAATGAAATCTGTCATCAGGTAAGGAGTGGGTGTGATCACCTCTATTTTGTTATGAGTCCCTGACAATATTCATGTCATGTGGACCCTAGAGAAGCAAGTTTAATAATGAGTCTCATAATTTTAGCCTGGAATCGCCCACTGCGTATAGGCTTTTCCTTTTTTCTGCCATACCTTCCGGTTTCAACACCAGGAGGTGTTGCCCGTGATGTCAACGATATCATCACCTGATGAGCTTTTAGACTGCACTGGCATGTTTTTTTTTTTTCAAATAGAACCTTGCGTTCAACTTTTCATGACTGGTTTGTGGTTTTACTATAAAGCACATTAAAGATGTCGTAGCAAGAACCTAAAGTTTTACTTTCCATGGCTGATTTTTCAATACAGCATGAATTTCAGCCTTTAGGGCATTGTCAGACGTGTGTCAACGACCTGCAAGGCGATTTAGAACTGTGGCAATTTTGCCAGGAGTTACTTTATAGCATGCATTAATATAAAATTTAGCTTGACACTCCAGAGGCTACTGTTTCTAATTTAGTCGTAGACTCCTGTAATATAGTGAGATTTATAATGATGTATTTTCCTTTTTCACCAACTAACGACAAAATAAAGCCTATATTTATCCAGTTCACAGCATGCATCCGGCCATTTAGCGTGGCAAACATGGCGGGTGCTGGGAACAATGCGTTGCAGTAAAAATAGCCAGTTAGCCCCAATACACAAGGCCGAGTGCGCTTTATTTTAGCCGGTAAAGTGACACGTACCAAGAAAAACAAAGAAAAATAACGGCAAATAGTTTCTGTCCGAAGTTTTTAAGTCTGGCGTCTGTATAGTCATTTGGACATAATTATTATACAAGTGTTAAAAAAGTTGTGATTTTCTATGGTCTAAAAGGCAAATAAGTTATCGACTGAATCGATATGCTCAGACCTGGAACAATTAGTTTGTTTCACATACAGACGGATTCAGCCAAGAATATTAAACAACAGTAGCTTAGCATTTGCGTATGATACGAATTTAATTGCCTTACGCAACTAAACGCACTTAAAAAACGCAAAAGACTGGCCTGCAAAGGTAGGTAATAAAAATATAACCATATCAACGTATTTATTGTTTCGATTATTTCTTCAAACTACCCGCATTATTGGATTTTCCACTAAACACAGACAATAGTCAATCCGCAACATTTTTACTGCGACGTAAATCAAATTTAGAGCAAGATTCGAACAGTCCTGGCCAATTCGAAGGTCGAGGTCGAGGTCGCTACAGATTACGAGTGTCAAGGTCATGTATGAAAAATGCGTGGGCTTGCCTAACACCCACATATTTGATCTGTTAAGTCTATTTGTAAAGCATTGTATGGCTGCCATGTTTAGGCTTTTTAACAAACAAAGCCTTGCGAGCATCCAATTTATTTGTTTGGTAAAAGATAATTATGGTAAACAGACATGTATTTAAAAATTATTGAGAGTTTTAAGCGTTCTACGAATATTTTCTTAAAACACTTCTTCTTGTGGTTAGTGCCTAACCCGGTGCGGCTTATTCCACTTTTCCCCCCAGGGGAAAAAAGAGAAAATCCCCCTCAGGGGGGAAAACTGGACTCGGATGTAAGACATGTCCAGAAAGTCCCCTTGGCATTTTGAGTTATTCCACAAATCCCCCCTGAGAGAATACTTTGGGGTGGAAAACCCACCCAATCGCCTCTGACTGACTGCGGGTTGTTCGAAAGAGATACCGCAGCTCCAGAACACAAGGGCTGAGTATGGTTTGTAGACGTCTGACACTCCCTTTCACTCCACCCAGAGCGGGATAAATTATTTGATCATTTCCCACTAACCAAAAAAAGGTCTCTGATTCGGATTTTTGGACTAACATGCCATCGGGAAATGTCTCTTACGCATGCTGGTTTCTTCTCGATATTTTCCTTCCTTAGTTATACCTATTATACGAAGATAAATCCGAAAAACAAAGGTGCGTGTCTTGGAGACCTTTGTCTTGGCAGTCTGACGCCGACGGTCACACCACTCTAGACTATTCCTGCTTAGACCGCTAAATAACTCAGGAGTACTCAGGACCCAATAACGATGACTTTAAAGGGTAGATATGGATGTAAAAGTTATGTCAAGACAAAACTTTTCGATATGTAACCAAAAACAAGGAGTTCTAATGCTATGTCAACAGATGGCGCTATTACAAACAAGACGTAACACGAGGGCCCTAACTCGCGCAAGCAAAGTTTGCATAGTCTGTTTGTTTTAAACACGTTACGTGATTTTAATCCAAATTATATCAAGCGAAGGATGTAGGGTTGTTTTCTATTAATTATTACATTATTAATAGCTGAGAGCGTTTTCATGTGCGGTACAGTGTAGTATGTGCCCAGCATTATCAGACCCCTGTTCCAACACCACTTGCCCTCGTCTTTGAGGGGTCAAGTAATGCTGGGTATAGACTGTACATGCGGCTGATTACTTGAAATAAGGCCGATATTTGCATATGCGTGTCTACGTGGGTTTAAGTCTCAAGTTTGTTCGATTTGTTAGTATTTATAGTTTAACGGTTCTGCAGGGTTCATGTAACTTGTGACGACAACCAACTTGGAAATGCCTTATTGATTTTATGCGGAGTTTGGACTACTTTTAGGCTAAGTACAGCAGGTTTTTTTAGGTTCAGGTTACAGCACTCTCTTGACTTCTAGTATTTCTAAAGGGTAGAGACGTGAAAGGTTTCTGGAATTAGTTTCAACTTATAGTGGCGTTTTGAATATAAAAACATGTTTGTCCGGGGGTCTAAAATGGCCACTATTGCAGATCATAATGTGAATTGCGTTTAAAAGCGTAAAATGGACCTTTCATAATAAAAACTGCGTCTGTGACTATTTTACGAATGTTAACGCAATTCATATTATTTTCCTACTATGATGTATTTTACTAAATTGTTACAGACGCAGTTATTATAATGAAAGGTCCATTTTACGCTTTTTAACGCAATTCATATTATGATCTGCCAAAGTGGCCGTTTTAGACCCCCAGATCAAGGCAGGAACCAATTCAGTGTTTATCGTTAAATCTCAATCTCCTATCTAAACGTATTGTCGGATAGTTTCCACAAATCAATCCTTTTAGTTCCCATGTTCCCTCACATGACACAAGGTATCCAGAGACAAATACTACTCGTATTGTGATCAACCAGTCGTATATGATTCAGAGGTCCGCAGTAATTTGAGGTCATTACGAGTGCCCACGCAGGCTCTTTATGGTTATTGACTTTACGCGATTCCAGCCATCATTGAGGTTTACGTTATGTGTGACCCACCGTATCATCCGATTCTTCTTTTTGTACGTTTCTGGAAACTTCATAATGAAAACTACCTACATACATTGCTGAGGCTGGCGGTATCCACCGTTACATCGTAATTCGTAAGGCATGGTGTAATGCAAATGCTAAGATGAAAACGGCCAGGAGGACTAAATTATTCGTTTCTAAATAGAGCCAGAGGAACCGTCTGCTTCACTGTCTGTTTTGTCCGAACTAACCTGGAGAAAGCATCTAAATACATAATTATATTGAAGATCTCATGTAAATGTTTTGAATAAAACGCTCTACATATAAAATTAAAGTATTAATTTACTGGAATGCAATACGGAACTACCATAAACCAACACACTTCTGGCAGTAGAACACGATATTAATGATATTATAACCCGTTGCTAATCATATCTTTCATTTTATTTCACAAACATCGTTATGTCATCCCTGTCTTAAAAACTTTATTTTTTGTTTCGCTGTCATTGTCTGTCGTGGAACTCAGAACAGAAACACCAATAAAGTTGGGGGAGAAAAAAGCCAAAGAAAAGATGGCTGGATTGTGTGAGGAATGATATGAAGGAGGAAGGAGTAAAAGATGCCATGACGTCTGACAGGAGATCGGAAAAAGTCCATTATTTTTTTTTTTAACGAAGACTGAAGGAGAAAGGAGTAAAAGATGCCATGACGTCTGACAGGAGATCGGAAGAAGACATTTTTTTTTATTTTTTTTTTTAACGAAGACTATGTGTTGCGTCGACCCCAAATCAAATGGGAGAAGGACAAGAAGATGATAATGTGGTAGTCTCCTGTTAACTGCGGCTACAGGGTTGGTCTTAACAGTGTCCAGCAAGCTATTGCTGTGTTTATACCTGCCATAATCCCTCTTGGCATATCTATGATGCCTCTTACGACATCTTCGTCAACTGTTGGGTCGTTGGGTCAATGTCATAAGTGCTGGTAACCAAAACAAAAATACCAATAAACCTATCATCAACAATGTCTTTTTAAACTCCAATATCGTTCACAAATTACGCAACATCGTACTCCAGAATACTTACGACCTACTTTACTTCGGCTGATTCCTGACCTTCACACTATAAAAAAAGAAGATTAACATAATTTTAATCTGAACTTTTTGGAGTCTAAAATAATGATGGCATAGTCTAGCAACTGCACATATAAATCAAGCAAAGAGTAGATAATGATTACTGTTATGTTGTGTTGTATGCTGTGTTGTTATGTTGCAGCATCATGCTGAGATAGGAGCCTTTTTGGCCTCGCACAGGTTTTCTCTTATTTAGTTTTATATTCTTTTTTGTTATTATTATTTTTTGTAGTTCCTGTGCTTGTCCCAAATAAATATTTTTTCTTTCTTTCTTTGTTACAGACGTTTTTATATAAATCGCGGAGAAACCGACGGCATTTGCGTCAAGTAATAAATTGCAATTTGGCTTTTTACCAAAACATGGTGTAACTGGGTAAGTGATGTGTCTTAAGGGCCGGCTTCGCGGACGCGCCGCGCGAAGTTTAGGTTTTTAGCGCTACACTCACAACGATCGAGGCTCGCGCACCGCACACGCACACATGTACGTATGCACAGTGGGTCGCCACGTCAGACTTTGACTCGCCAACTAAATTGTAACTTTATTGTCACTGATTTTGATATGTGGTCAAATATGTGACTATTAGTGATTATTAGATTTATTAGCATAGCGAGATTAATAATGTAGGTACATATATTAAACTAGCTTTTGCCCGCGACTTCGTTCGCGTGGAATAGTGACTTCCGGCAGATTTTTGGTTTATCTCGCGAAAAAAAAAAACTATCCTATGTCCTTTCTCAAGTTCCAAACTATGTCTGTACCAAATTTCATCAAAATCCGTTTAGCCGTTTAGGCGTGAAAGAGTAACAGACAGACAGACAGACAGAGTTACTTTCGCATTTATAATATTAGTATGGAAGTATGGATTAGTATGGATTGTACTATAAAATTTTATTATTTTAGATGCACAATACAAAATGAAATTGTTATTCCCAATTACAAAAATAAAATATTGTACTGAAAACCGTGATCACATAAATCTTGCAATTGCTTAAAAACAAAGTCAACGTCGACCAATCTGCGGCCAACAACCAGTTCATGTTCATCAGGCTGCAGCTCCGGTTCCATGATTAGTGCCGGATATTCTTGATTCTGAAATAAATATAACATAATCAGATACATAATGAAATAAAATGAAGACAGACAAGCACACACACACACCATGTGCAGGGCTCCTCCACACGGCCGGACCACAATATAAATATGGACAGTACGGAAACTGCCTACAAACGCTCGAAACCGCACACTCACACAAACATGCGCATCGACAGGGCCAGCTAGCGAACACCGCAGTGCTCTCAGTTATGCGTGCCGCGCCGAGACGAGTGATTAGTTTACGTAAATTTTTTTTTTGAAATATCCTCCAATCTTTTTTAAAATGCCGGGAACGTATACGGGTGTTTGAACTCGGCTTCATCAAAACCGGAGATATTGTATTTTAAACTTCCTACTAATTTTGAAAGGTAAGAATGATTTTTGTTATCGAATTATACCTACTAAGTCCTTGCGATCATAATGAATTTTTATTTGTTTGTTATACCGACGCTGCCGACGTGTTATCATTTTACTGTCTAACTCAACAGCACGCCCAACCAATACCAACGGGGCCAGAACGGGATAATATTATTATAAATAAGTAGCAAGCGGTGGCGCGCTGCGGTCCTACGATGCACCGTTTCAGAGTAATGGGCGTTCAAAGTTTCTGTAAAAAAAAAAATTGAAATTGAAATATCTCGAAAACGGAGCGTCCTAGACAGAAAAGGACCAAAATTTTGACCCCCTCTGCCACCCCCGTGATATTAATGTGAGAATCACATAACACCAAAAAAATTTTTTTTTTTACACTGGTCCAACTCGATGCACCGTTTCAGAGTAATGGGCGTTCAAAGTTTCTGTAAAAAAAATTAAATTGAAATATCTCGAAAACGGAGCGTCCTAGACAAAAAAGGACCAAAATTTTGACCCCCCTCTGCCACCCCCGTGATATTAAAGTGAGAATCACTTAACAAAAAAAAAAAAAAATTTACACTGGTTCAACTTATTAATAACATTATATAACATTTTATTAGTCTAAAACTGTGTAGTATGATATGAAGGAAAGTTCATTGATAATAATAATTTAAAACAATATAATAATATATTCGTTCTTAATATTAATAATATGTTAATTATTCAGTCAGTAATTTTTCTGGCCTGATGAAAGTCTTCTTGTAAAGTTTCGAGCTGTGGAGATAGTTTCCGAGATATTTTTCGTCGTGAACATAAGAATAATTTGTTTTATTTTTATTAATACGAAACGAAATGTAATGTCAAATCAGACGCACACAAAAAAAAACACAAATACACAATAAGAAACACATACCTACCAGTACATTGCCTACTATCTAATTTACGAGTAATATAATGCAAATTCACAATAATATAAAAAGTATACTTACTCAATTTCAAAACTATTATGGTATCACAAAAGTTTGTCGCGAGACCACTGTGCACTGATTTTGTGTACGTACACGGTTCGACTGCGATCTGCCGATGCGGCGCAAATCGACGTGCTCTCACGTTGGAGGCGCGTGGCAGACTGAGCCACGAGTGGGTCCGTCGAAGCTTGCTAAGAAAGCGCTCCGCTTCATAGTAATTTGTATGAAGATTTTGAGCGAAAAACTTGGGCAAGTTTGTGATTTTTTTACACAAAATCAGAGCATGTTTATTAAAAAATGAAGATTTCAGTGACTTCTTTATACTTTTAACTTTATTATTTAGTAAAATTCATTTAAAAATTCTCAATAATTACGACTCAGTTGTTACAATACGGGAGTGCGATTTACTCGTTTTTAGTGATTTTCTGTTTTTTTTTTACACTTATCCATAAGCATTATCTTAAATTCGAAAGTTTCAATAACAAGTTACATTCATTGGCTAGCTGTGTGATTTATTTCAAGGTTGTGGAGCATCGTTTTCTATCTATTTCTATGACATTCCCAACCTTCGATTTCCGGAGCCGCCCCTTAATCTATTAACGGATTGATATGAGACGAGTTACTCAATTGCAACTTTTTAGCCGGCAGTAGTTTTCCGTAAAGATCTTGAAATAAGAGAAAAAACAAAAAAGAGAATGTGGCACTCGGAGACTGCCGCGGTAAAGCTATTGCATAGCATTTTTTATCAATTATTTAATTTGACAACCTCAGTTGACAACCTTGTTATTTTCCGTAACCATAGCAACCTGGTTGAAAATTTTCGTTACGGAATTTCTGGATTAGCTCTCCACGCTCAAGGCCCGCGATAGAAGCTATGCAATAGCTTAAAAATTCTAGTAAGTTGAAAGTCAACGCGACAGGACAGAGAAGAAGATGGCGAGACGAACTAATATCTATTCAAAGATTGGCCACAAAGAACAGTAGATAATAGTAAGTGGAAGGATAGAAGAGACTAAGATAGTCTTTTGCCCTGCAGTGACACAAATGACAGATGAGGTTCTTTGCATTGAGGGTGAACTTTGAAGGGTACTACAGGATAGGATCTTGATTCAAACACTAGCAACAGTTTACATTGCACCTCACACCAGAAATCCTTCTCAGTACACCAAAAGACAGTATTACTTTATTTATTACACGAATTCCCTGAAATAATAAAGGTTCTCTAGTTCATAATACTGGCGTCTGACGTGACTACAACATCAATTTCTAGTTTAATAAACGTTTATTAAATTACTTGTGGAATCTGCTCATAGCTATGAACAGGCAGCTGCTGAAGATATAAGAAGTGGTTAATTGGATATACTTTGACTCTGGTTTGTTGCCCATTCTTCTCCATATTTAACTGCCTTTCCGAATGGGCATTGCATTGTTTGACATTCAAAAGTGCCTTTTACTACTTTCCGTTTTGATTCAAATGGTGAACTTTGACACGGTCTTGCAAAGCCATCTGGTTTCCAAAAACCAAAAGAGAATCAGAACCAACACTAAATCAACGACCCTTGGCAACTTGCACGTTATTGTGGCAGCAGATCACATTGATCAAAAACGTGACATTTGTTCATGAGTTTGAACAAAAGTCAAATCAAGTCTTGTAATGCATACAGCAGTCGAAATTTTACTGGAACGTGCTGAGAGTTGCTAGATTCCTTGCATGAGGCATTTCATTTTCCATAAGATTAATTTCCTTAACAGGAAATCTAGATTCTTTCTAATAATCTTTTCTGCTGCAGCGTCTCATGTGTTGTAACTGTAAGGATGCTTAAGTAGCTGTTACTCATGTGCTACACAAACACAATGTAGTAAATGAATGAAAAAATAATTAACCCACCAGTGTCAATCAGTTCAAAAACCCATTTAAATTCGACTTTGATCTTCACTCTAGTACATGACACGCAAAACACCATCACAGATGCAATAGAAATAAGTATTACAAATGGAACACCATATATCAATAACTTTGCGGAAAAAAACCCAGCTGATGACGTCAATCCACTAGACGAACCCAGTGACGTCAGGAAAGCAATGTGTTTCCATTGATGTTATCATTTCATCAAGATACGCGAAAAACTCGCAGTTAAGAGGAAATGCGAGTGCTGTCTCTTTCTACTATCGCTGTCTCTCTCCGTCCTCCTGCCCTCTAATTCGTGCGATAAGGACAACTATAGAAAAAAGTTAGAATTCGAGGTTTGGCTCTCGCCTATTTCCTCCTCCAATATTGAACCAATTTAAAAGATATTTTAGACAATGAATAAGGAGGTTATATACTACGCCGCTATGTTTTTCTTTTTTCGTTAATAGTTGTCAAATTTGTACACTAGGACTCTGTTAATAGCGATCTAAACAAGCAATTTTGAGCATTTTTTGAGGGTTCTAGTGCTTATAAAAATAATTTATCACCAAAAAGGAAAACATAGGGGCATAGAAATAGTTAATATTTATTATTCTGTAAAAAACCATTGCTCTAGGGTCATTAACCAAAAAGAAAACAGGCGAGAGCGTTTGTATGGAGAAAAGACCACTCGCGTTTCCTCTTAAGCTGTTTGGAACAAAAAGTTTAGGGACACGTGCTCACACAAAGGAATCGGCTCAAAGAGAATGATCCGTAATTATATGAGGACAACATCCTTATTATACGGGAGTTAACGGGAGTACTGGGAGTTGGGACCAGGCGACATCAAACAAAGAAGATAAGAACGGGCTCAGTTTAATAGCAATAATTAACTATTCCGTCACGAGCATAATTATGATTAAAATTCAAAAGCTAATTTCTTGAGAAATAACGGTTTCCATTTTGAAGATCTATTAACTCCACATAGTCGGAGAAAATCACACATACACGAAAAAAATTGCCACTCAAATAATTGGACAGATCCAATTTTGAACATGTTTTGTAGAAAATAACATTCTGATATTACCAATCACTTCTCGGCGGAGGATCCATTACAAGAAACAGAGGAAACGAAGTTACGTATTTTGAAGATTGAAATATTTTTGCCCGCTGAAGATTTTTCCAGATGTTCCCAATTATTAGGTAATACTTGGAATATATTTTTGAGAAATTTCGGAATTATTTTGGAATCAGTAATGACTTTAAAAGCAGCTGAGTTAAATTCTACAGAAAGCATCATATGAAAAGTTGTCAAACGAGTCGCGTATTGTAAAGTTCTCATCTGTAAAGATCGAGATAACTGTAAAAAGGCTGTAAATTATCGTTGACTTTTACAAGATTGTACGAGTCTATGTCATTGCCAAGGCGACGACGCTTCTTCCTGATATAAAGACATTTGTGCACTGGTGGGTGTGTAACTACTAATGATGAAACGCAAATGATTTTAGCAGAGACTGACAAATAGATTTGGGCCGTCAATAAAACAGGAGGCAAAGATATTGAATTTACGATGTTCTAGAAATATACTAGAGTATAATGCCTTTCTTATTACTTCTTTCGTAAAACTGATACAATTCATCAGCTCAAAAAATAAGCTAACCAGAAAATTTCACTCGTGGGCAAAATATTTAAAAATCGATAAAAAAGCTTGTTCAAACAAACAGCCACCGCACTCCAGTGAATCAAAGCTCAAAGATATGAATCTGCAAGCTCGGAGAGACATCAAAGATTTGGCATAATTTCACATCTGCGGAGATAAGAGACAAATTATCTCTGATCTATTGTTACAGGCTGGAGATGCTGTCACTGCGACACGTGACGTTATTTATATTGAGATAACGGCAGACATAACATCATGGTTGATAGTAAACGTGAGTTTACTAAACTTCGTGTTAAAAAAATAAACAAGGAATTTTGTTGTTCTTGCTAAATTGCACCGAGTGCGTGCTATAAAGCTGCCTGCATGTGGCAAATTATGTTTAAACATTATTTATTGAATGACAATAATTTAGGAAATAACTGTCTTTAAAACGGATGTGGTACGCACAATTTTATTTACTTTTAAGTGTGGGAAACTCTTTAAGGGGCGGCTCCGGAAATCGAAGGTTGGGAATGTCATAGAAATAGATAGAAAACGATGCTCCACAACCTTGAAATAAATCACACAGCTAGCCAATGAATGTAACTTGTTATTGAAACTTTCGAATTTAAGATAATGCTTATGGATAAGTGTAAAAAAAAAACAGAAAATCACTAAAAACGAGTAAATCGCACTCCCGTATTGTAACAACTGAGTCGTAATTATTGAGAATTTTTAAATGAATTTTACTAAATAATAAAGTTAAAAGTATAAAGAAGTCACTGAAATCTTCATTTTTTAATAAACATGCTCTGATTTTGTGTAAAAAAATCACAAACTTGCCCAAGTTTTTCGCTCAAAATCTTCATACAAATTACTATGAAGCGGAGCGCTTTCTTAGCAAGCTTCGACGGACCCACTCGTGGCTCAGTCTGCCACGCGCCTCCAACGTGAGAGCACGTCGATTTGCGCCGCATCGGCAGATCGCAGTCGAACCGTGTACGTACACAAAATCAGTGCACAGTGGTCTCGCGACAAACTTTTGTGATACCATAATAGTTTTGAAATTGAGTAAGTATACTTTTTATATTATTGTGAATTTGCATTATATTACTCGTAAATTAGATAGTAGGCAATGTACTGGTAGGTATGTGTTTCTTATTGTGTTTTTTTTTGTGTGCGTCTGATTTGACATTACATTTCGTTTCGTATTAATAAAAATAAAACAAATTATTCTTATGTTCACGACGAAAAATATCTCGGAAACTATCTCCACAGCTCGAAACTTTACAAGAAGACTTTCATCAGGCCAGAAAAATTACTGACTGAATAATTAACATATTATTAATATTAAGAACGAATATATTATTATATTGTTTTAAATTATTATTATCAATGAACTTTCCTTCATATCATACTACACAGTTTTAGACTAATAAAATGTTATATAATGTTATTAATAAGTTGAACCAGTGTAAATTTTTTTTTTTTTTGTTAAGTGATTCTCACTTTAATATCACGGGGGTAGCAGAGGGGGGTCAAAATTTTGGTCCTTTTTTGTCTAGGACGCTCCGTTTTCGAGATATTTCAATTTAATTTTTTTTACAGAAACTTTGAACGCCCATTACTCTGAAACGGTGCATCGAGTTGGACCAGTGTAAAAAAAAAAATTTTTTTGGTGTTATGTGATTCTCACATTAATATCACGGGGGTGGCAGAGGGGGTCAAAATTTTGGTCCTTTTCTGTCTAGGACGCTCCGTTTTCGAGATATTTCAATTTCAATTTTTTTTTTTACAGAAACTTTGAACGCCCATTACTCTGAAACGGTGCATCGTAGGACCGCAGCGCGCCACCGCTTGCTACTTATTTATAATAATATTATCCCGTTCTGGCCCCGTTGGTATTGGTTGGGCGTGCTGTTGAGTTAGACAGTAAAATGATAACACGTCGGCAGCGTCGGTATAACAAACAAATAAAAATTCATTATGATCGCAAGGACTTAGTAGGTATAATTCGATAACAAAAATCATTCTTACCTTTCAAAATTAGTAGGAAGTTTAAAATACAATATCTCCGGTTTTGATGAAGCCGAGTTCAAACACCCGTATACGTTCCCGGCATTTTAAAAAAGATTGGAGGATATTTCAAAAAAAAAATTTACGTAAACTAATCACTCGTCTCGGCGCGGCACGCATAACTGAGAGCACTGCGGTGTTCGCTAGCTGGCCCTGTCGATGCGCATGTTTGTGTGAGTGTGCGGTTTCGAGCGTTTGTAGGCAGTTTCCGTACTGTCCATATTTATATTGTGGTCCGGCCGTGTGGAGGAGCCCTGCACATGGTGTGTGTGTGTGCTTGTCTGTCTTCATTTTATTTCATTATGTATCTGATTATGTTATATTTATTTCAGAATCAAGAATATCCGGCACTAATCATGGAACCGGAGCTGCAGCCTGATGAACATGAACTGGTTGTTGGCCGCAGATTGGTCGACGTTGACTTTGTTTTTAAGCAATTGCAAGATTTATGTGATCACGGTTTTCAGTACAATATTTTATTTTTGTAATTGGGAATAACAATTTCATTTTGTATTGTGCATCTAAAATAATAAAATTTTATAGTACAATCCATACTAATCCATACTTCCATACTAATATTATAAATGCGAAAGTAACTCTGTCTGTCTGTCTGTCTGTTACTCTTTCACGCCTAAACGGCTAAACGGATTTTGATGAAATTTGGTACAGACATAGTTTGGAACTTGAGAAAGGACATAGGATAGTTTTTTTTTTTCGCGAGATAAACCAAAAATCTGCCGGAAGTCACTATTCCACGCGAACGAAGTCGCGGGCAAAAGCTAGTTTAATATATGTACCTACATTATTAATCTCGCTATGCTAATAAATCTAATAATCACTAATAGTCACATATTTGACCACATATCAAAATCAGTGACAATAAAGTTACAATTTAGTTGGCGAGTCAAAGTCTGACGTGGCGACCCACTGTGCATACGTACATGTGTGCGTGTGCGGTGCGCGAGCCTCGATCGTTGTGAGTGTAGCGCTAAAAACCTAAACTTCGCGCGGCGCGTCCGCGAAGCCGGCCCTTAATGTAACTGCACTCTCGTAATTTTTAATACTATATTTATTCGTGGTTTCATAATACTCTTCTAACTACGAAAAAACTTTTAGATAGGTATACAGCTTTAAACCATAATGTTGCAAATACACATGAATAATTTAAAATTTTAGTTAGAGAATTGAGATAATAAGAAAATAACAGAGCCAATAGCAATGAGCCATACAAAGAGGTTCCTTTAGGGCTTTGGGTGCTTTAGGGTAAACCACTAGGTTTGTGAACAACTCTCATGTAACAGAGCGGTTAACAAGACGAGCTAAAAATAGTCGCGCGACACGACAGCGTGGCCTTCAGCACAATTTTTATATAAACCGGTATTGTAATGCGATTGAACGAAGAAATTCTGTCAATTTCTTTAATACTTTGATAATCATTATCCTCCCTCAAGGCGTTCCGCAAGGTACAACAATGTCTTCCATTCCTTATCGAGTTTTAATCCCTTCGTGCAAAATCCGGTTTCGGAGACCCTGAGGTCATCTACGACCTTTCGTTTTATTTGGTCAGGTTCAGCCTTGGTTCAGCAGATATTGATTTAGCAAAAAACAATCCAGTACTTCCTTTTTAGGCAGATAAACAGTCCGTTTTAAAAACAGCCTTTAAGCACGCTTTAAGAATGCTAAAAAATTATAAGGAAAATTTTGTCTGCAAAAACTTCATTAAATATTAAATCTGCCTAAAGCGTAAAAAACAGTATTCAGGAAATAATAATAATAATATTCCAATATTCAAATATTCCGTAATTTCGTAAATAGAAGCTAAAAATCGTACACCTCACTCAAAACACGTGTGAAGGACTAATAAATTATTGCGAATAATCAGAATATAAACACAATCACTAAACGTAACAGATCTGGAGTATTTCCAAATGATTGACGAAGAATAAACGAACTATTGATGGAGATAGGAGCTAAATAACAACATCCTGATCGATCTTCAAGGTTAAGCCGAGGGTGGTCTGTGGATGGGTGACCATAGTCGTTAGGAGTAGTCAGAACCCGAAAGTCTGACAGTCAGTCTTACCAAGGTAAGATGTATTACTCAGTTACTGGGATGTGAAAGTCAAGTCAAGGGAGTCGCCTCATGTAAAATACTGGTACTCAACTGCATCCGGTTACACTGGAAGGCGACCCCAACATCGTTTGGGAAAAGCTAGGCAGATTATGATAGAGATAGTTGTATAAACACTTACAAGGACATTGTAAGAAGAAGAACAAGCAACTGAGTACAAATAAGTGATGCTCAGTATCGTTAAATACGTCAATACATTGTGACAAATTCCAGTTCTAAGAATAAGAGGAGTGGCAACCTTTCCCACACAAGTCTCTTTCCGACGACGTCGGGTCCTTCACAGAAATCAGACTTCATCCTTCATCCATCTTACTGCTCTATGCCCCATTCTATTTGGTGTCGGCGCAAAACGTTTCCTTCTTCCGTTCTCCCCTGTCAGATGTCATGGCGTCATTTATTCCATTCTCTTTCATATCATTCCCCACACAATTCATATTTTTTTTCTTTGACCTTCCTCTCCCTCTAAACTAAATTCATCAACATTAATATCAGAAATTAGACTTCAAAACACCGAACCCGTATCACGGAAGCCACGAGAACTCAAGACCAATGAACCTGATCATTTCTTACGCAAAGAAACACGTGACGAATCTAAATGCAGAACTTTTAATTCCTGGCGAATGCACAGGCTGAGTTCAGAGACCGGAGTCGCGGAGTCAGAGTTAAATCCCGACGAGAAAAACACGGGAACTGGCGGGGATCCAACGGGAATCAAACCGCACTCACTGGGGAACGGGCCCACAAAAAATGCTGGTCTATTGTTTTTGTAGATGCTAATGGATTTGGGCCAAGCAAAGAGGCAGAATATGCAACCAGCAGACGGTGAAGTCAGGCTGTGGATGGTGATGATGAATTGATTTCAGAAGTTTTGATTGATTTGAAGTTTGATGTCTGTGAATATCTTATTTATTATATCTGTGTTGAATACAATACCATCGTGCAGGTAGAAGGTGGACCACGGGTTCAAAATTGTAAAGCTCACCTTATGCGTATAACAAACAAATGCAAATCAGGCCCACATATTCGATTCATACGTTTTCACATCATCAAAACATATCCGTGGAAATGGAAACGAAAGGCGTATAGTGTTAGTGAACTTGATTGTTAATTTTGGACATCCGGAGAAAATTCTGATAAATATAGTCCGCGTTCCTTTATAATGTTCTTTAAATAGCTTTTCACAAATGTTTTTCCCGGTACAGAGTTGAATCTGTTGTATTTTTATTTTAAATAACTCTTGATGTTCGGCACTTCGGCGCAAAAAAGTTTATGCTTTATGTAGGTACACTTGACATTTTATTTACGAGGAAACCCGGGAAGTTTTTGGAAACACTTGACCTGAAAAAGTATGAATAAACTTTTATTTTCGCCAAGTTTACCCGTGGGACTGATTTTGGAAAATTGATTATTAAAATATGCATCTCAAGTTTCAATAACACCGTATGTAAGTTTTGCGCAAAATCGACATGTGCCAATAGCGGCATGGTAGATGCGCGTACGCACTATTTAAAGCGGATGTAGGGCAAGTCAGTGGGGCGGCCGCGTCCAGCCTAGTGCCAAATATTGGCCAGGTGGCAACCGCACACACTTACTGACTATTTTAGATCTTACTACAGCGTTTGAAAGCGGAATTAATAAAAGACAAAATATATGAATGGATCAATAGTAGCGCTTTATTTTGGGTGTTGTGTACTCTACTTTAGACCTTTTTATTGATAAGATCTATTTTCGATTGAACTTCAATCGTCAGGCTAAAGTCTGCCCATCTTTTCCGTTCTGATAAGCCCTTATGCACAAATTGGAATATTTTCGCTGCCTGCAATCTGAAATCTGAATGAAGCGAAATTTAATTATTCCCCTGCATTCATAAATCAATTCATGCCTAGTCTAAAGCTATGTCTGACCTAGTTTTATTGTTAGCGCATATAGGACATCGCTGTGCTAACTATACTAGAATTTGGAACACACGGATGTTTAACTTACGCTTACAAACATTTGCAGTTCAAATACATATTGGAGTAGCTTGTATTTTTTTAGGGAATGTAGGACATTCCCTAAAATGTGCCAAAAATTCTTGAAGTGATGCAAATAAAACTTAATTAAAATAGTAGATATAGATGTTAATCCTGCAAACTATAATGAAAACTTAATATCTTCACTAAGAAATTAGCCAATTATACAAAAAACGCGCTAAATAGAGTTAAATTAGTTTCAGCCACGAGCCACGGTAACCGCTCAATCAGTTAGCACCTGAACGCGAGCGCTACAGCTAATTAGACACAATCTCGTGCGGTTAGCACTTCCGACACGCTGATTCACTTAATTCGATGGTTATTGAGCAATTTTCTGGTTCAGACACAATATTACTTCAATGGCATGTTGCAAGAAAAAAACTTTATTATTTAGATGAGTGGGAACCGAAAGAAACGATGGATGGACTGTGTGAAGTATGATATTGTAGAAAGGAGGTATAAACTGCTAAGTAATAGAGAAGTATGGAAGATGAAGACATGCTGCGCCGACCACTAATAAATGATGATAATGATTTAGTATTAGATGAATGGGGATTTGAAACTATTGGATTGCAATACTTGGGACTTGACCATAACTATAGCGAAATGTGGATGTACAGGCAGAACCCTTCGGAGATAACAGGAATACGTGACGTTATGTGCTTGAAGAATTGAACGATCAATCGGAAACTAGACTATTGTTTCTTACTATCAGTAAGTGCAGTAGTTGCATCCGGCCAAATGGGAACGATCGCGCAATCCACTTGACTCTACTATGATAATGTAAGTTCTTCCATTCAGTTTCCGACCTAGTCAATGACTCAATTGATTTGCAGGTAAGTATCTGACCACAGAAGATATTCGAACCATTCCTAGAACATAACTTGGTTAGAAGCAAAGAGAAAATATTGTGAGCAGCTCAGATGATAACATGCCTCAAAGACTATTTTGCTCGGTGGCAAAAAATAAACGAAATCAAACAAACAAAATGTCACTTAAGTCACCGACTTCAGAAGCTGATTTTTCTTCTGAAGTTTTGACAAGTTACACTGGAACTTGTAAAACTAGACGAGTGAGTGATTACCAGTTGTCTCTTGTAAGCAGATTATGACTGTGTGCGCTCTTCCGTCTTAAGTATTATAAACTCTCTTTGTCAAGAAGCGACCGAGACGATTGTGACAAAAGAATGGAGACCCGCAGCCCGTACGTAACGTGAGAGGCAACTTATGACACCCTCGGGATCAATATAGGGTGGTATTCATAGTCGGCACGTGTGTTTAGGCGGATAACGTAAAGTTTGTTAGGCGTTGTGGTAAATAAAAAGGAAACATACAATATAAGGCTATCTTTCTTTCTGCTATATCGCTCTAACATTTATTTGCGTTCCACAGGATAGTATAAAAAGTGTTACAAAAACTTAGCCACTATTATTGTCCAGGATATTTACCTAGTACTGAGAAACTCAAACCAACCACTTGAGTGTTACAAAAGGGAAATCCGCTGTCTTTTGAGAATTTGGCATGAACACAAAGACTGATTGTACCTTACAATATAACTGGCCAAATGTGGGTTCATCATCATCAGCCTATAATGTTCCCACTGCAGGGACTTAGGCCCCCTCGAGAGGGATGGGCTATAATCCATAACTGACGCGGGCCCAGTGCGGGTTGGTAGATATCACATGTCTCCGTTTTGAGAGCAGTGGTGATGAAATATAGGCATAGTGCATGCCCACGACTCACAGTTCGTAAGTCGGGCCGCAACCACTGGCTTAACTATTGGTACCACTTTTCTAAAGTCTTTAGGTATACGAGTATACAGGCATGATGTGTGTATTTACGTCCAGCAGTATAAATGACGTATTTCCCCCCAAACGTAGCTATTTCCCTCCACATCACAAACAAACGTTGGAAAGCTCATACGAGTTGACGTCGCAGGTGCGGCCACGTGGATCACATTACATTGGAGTTTTATGTGCTGCAGTGATGCATGAACAGCTTCTGAAGTTATGGCCTCCGTTTACCTGCTACGTTTATGACTTGCGTTGGTGTTGTGGGAGACTTGAGCTGGCCGTTTTAAACATAGCGGTTATTAGATTTTATTGCGTGTGGTTAGTGATTACCAGAGATGGGAAAGGGTATAATTTATAAACCCTAAGGAAGTTAATAGTACTCGTATGTGGATAGCCTGCCCCTAATTTATAATTTTTAACCGACTTCAAAAAAGGAGGTTACTATGTTCGTGTGTATGTATTTTTTTTTTTTTTTTTTATGTATGTTACCTGATTTCTCGCCCATTTGTGGACCGATTCTCAAAATTCTTTTTTTATTTGAAAGAGTATACTCCTGAGGTGGTCCCATTTTTTTTTTGGTGAAGATCTGGTGCTGATCTTTATTTTTATTTATTTTTATTTATTTTTTATTGGTTCACCAACGATTATTTACACAGGATGTATGGTAAATGTAACATGCAAAAATTTAATTGCAACAGTGCAATAACCACTTAAAGGTAAACTCCGCATGCTTATAGAAGTTGTACAGTTTATAATATTAATCTGATGTTCTATTTTTAATTAGTAGTTTAACATAAATAATTACTTAACTAAGAGTCCTAAGGTCTAAATAATTTAAAATAACTAAATAATTTATATAACAACTTATGGTACAAATTAATGTTTAAAACACATTTCCTCTCATGCGCGATGATGAAAGTGAAAGTGAAAAGCATAGTGAAAAGGTAATCTATTTTGCAAGAATCTTAAAAATATTGGCTTTTAATTTACCCAAACTTTCAAAGTGCAAATCTATTTGATCACTGCAGTTATTTACAACCTTGCATAGCCTTGCATAGGGGGAATTGGCGCCTAGAACCGTTCTGCTCTGCGGTGGGCAGAGTGGTGTAATAGCACTGCGAGGAATTCTTGAGGGGGCACGGAAATTAAAGGTCTGCAATATTTGAGGGCAGTCAATTTTGTGGTGCATCACTTTACACACAAACATTGCGTCATTAATGCGTCGGCGATTATCTAGCGAAACCATTTTAAAGTGTTTGAGTCTGTTACTGTACGAACGTACTTTTCTAGTTATTCCGCTAGAAAACGCCAGGTGCCATAGAAAACGCTTTTGAACGCGTTCTAGACGCAACGAGTGTGTGGCATAGTGCGGACGCCAGATCACGCTACAATATTCTAACATACTTCTAATTAAGCTATTGTAAAGCATGATTTTAGTTTTACAGCACCTAAACTGTTCGGAGTTCCGTATAACAAATCCCAGCATCTTGGAGGACTTTTTTATTATGTTGTCTATCTGCGGAATAAAAGTTAACTTTTGATCAAACAAAACACCAAGGTCTCTGATTGTGTCCTGTTCCGCAATCTTTACTCCTTCGATGTAATAGTCTTGATCTATTAGATAATGTTTTCGCGTGAATTTCACATGATAACATTTATTTGGGTTTAATTGCATCCCATTGGCTTGACACCATTGCACAAGTCTATCTAGATCGCTCTGTAGAGCAGAAGCATCATCTTTAGATTTGACAATTTTGACAAATTTTAAGTCATCTGCATACATGAAGATAACAGAGTTAAGAAAACAATTGGGAATATCGTTAATAAAAAAGTTAAATAAAATGGGCCCCAGATGAGATCCTTGTGGTACGCCAGACGAGATATATCGCAGGGCTGACTGGAAACCGTTGATAACAACGTAGAAAGATCTACCCACCAGATATGAACTCAACCATGAAAGTAATGACCCGGTGATGCCATATGCCCGTAATTTGTTAATTAATATTCCATGTGACACCCTATCGAAGGCTTTACTGAAGTCCGTATAGATTACATTAGCTTGGAAACCCGAATCTATTGCATTCGTTAATAATTCAGTAAACAGTATTAGGTTGGTAGTTGTGGATCTAGACTCCACGAAGCCATGTTGGTCCACGCTTAGGTACAACTTTAAATGATTTTGAATTTGGGGGCAGACTAGAGACTCAAAAATTTTTGCAAAGGTAGATAAAATTGATATGGGTCTATAATTAGAAACCATGTCATCATTATTTGATTTGTGCACGGGAACCACCTTCGCCACCTTCCATTTTGAGGGAAAAAGTCCTGTAGCCAAAGATTTATTAAAAATCAATGACAATGGTATAACCAACTCGGCTGCGCACTCATGAATGAAAGTAGGCGGTATTCCATCGGGCCCCGCGCCCTTATTGCAATCCAGGTTTTTTAACTTTTTGTACAACGCCTCATCATCAATAAACATATTTGATAAGCATAAGCTATTATTATGGAGGTCACGTAAGTACATATTATTATCATCATGGAGAGTGGAACCGTCCTGACTAGGGCTATAAACAGAGGAAAAGTAGGATGCAAAAATATCGCATATCTCTGTTGCGTCAGATGACGTAGTTGTACCATCTGTCATCGACATAGGGTATGCGCTAGACCCCCCCCGCTTAGCTTTAATGTAAGTCCAGAACAATTTAGGGTTTTTAGAGAGTTCGTCTTCCAAGTTCTTTAAATAGTTGCTGTAGCAAACTGTCGCAAGGTCTTCACAGCGTTTACTGATTATTTTTAATTCAATTTTATCTAACGGGTTTTTATAGATATTGTAGCGTTTTCTGATCTTGTTTTTTGTATTAAGCATTTTAATAAGACTTCGGTTAAACCATGGTGGGTATTTTCCATTCTTGGGTACTTTAGTAGGGATAAATCTTTTTATAACTGTATCAATAATGTCGTAAAAAACTTGAAGCATCCCATTGACATCATGCACACCCTCAAATAATTCTTCCCAGTTAAGTTCTTTTAGGTATTTTCGAATCAGTATGTAATTTGATTTACGAAAGTTAGGTTTTCCTTGTATAATGTTATATGGAAGTTTATCTTCCTTATTTAACGAGATGATAATGTCCAGGGGTGGATGGTGCTGATCAATATTACACAATGAACAAATACTTTGACTTACGTTACACAATGGATTATTACACAATACGAGGTCAAGCATCCGACCAGAGGCATTACTTATACTGTTACATTGGTTTAGCTTGTTAACATGTGTAAAATCTAATAAAGCTTCGCAAGTATTAGTAAGCTTGAGGCTGTTATTTGAATTACTGACTTTTCTCCAGTCGATACTACCCAAATTGAAGTCACCAATTATACATACGCATGAATCGTTAAGTTGTTCAAAAGCCGCATTACATTTATCCAAAAAGTTTTCCAAGTAGGACATGCGCACAGGTGGTGGTAGGTACACCGCACAGAGAGCTATTCGACGAAAAGTCTTACATACATGAAGATCAAGGGTGACCCAAAGGTCCTCACAACTACTTTCAAAATGAACAGCGCGTTTAGAACTAATTTTTTTATTAACAGCTATTAATACACCCCCACCCTCTTTACCACTATGTACACGCGAATTTTCTCTGTCCTTTCTGTAAACCACGTATCTATCGTCGAATAGCTCACTGCTCCGGACGGTACCATTAAGCCACGTCTCTGAGAGAATAATAATATCGTAATTATTACAACAAACATTGCGGTAAACGGTATGCGTTTTTGTTCGCAAACCTCTACAGTTCTGATAAAATATTTGTAGACTGTCGAATTTTGAAAAAGGTATATCACAATAACGTGTATTTTTAGTAAGAAAATACTAATACATTAGGGGTATTCAGTTAGATCAACTTATTAAAACAGTGTTAGATCAACTTATCTAAAGAGTCTAAGTTCTTTATCAAAATATGATCGGCTTCAGCAGTTTTCCTGGCAAAAATTCTGCCATTTCTTACCCAAACAAATTTATACCCCCTATCCTTTGCCCTAGATCTTGTGGCAGCATGGAGCGCTTTATTAGAGGGAGACAAATGTTCGAGCACATATACCGGTTTTTTGTCACCAGCTATCCCAAGGTCGGCACTATTAAGTTTCTCAGTATTAGCCTTCTTCCCTTTATTGTAGTCGATAGTCGAAGCCAGGAGGTTGTCGCGAATTCTTGGAGAGGCCAGCTGGACAACGACAGAGCGTGGGCGGGTGTTAGTAGCTTGGAGTTTGGCTACGCGGGTGCAGTGAAGAATGTCGTTGTCGCTCAGCAAACACCCGACAACTGATCCCAACTGCTTAACGACTGCATAAAGATTCTCCTGTTTATTTTCGGGTAGGCATTGGAGTTCCAGATTGTTTGAACGAGTTTGTTGTTCCAGGTAATTTATACGGTGACTTAGATCCGCCACTGTACTTTTCAGGTTATTATCTTCTTCTGTTAGGTTTTTCATAGACTTTTTTAAAGCCGTATGTTCGGATTGGGACTTTTCAAACTCTTTTGTGTGAAAATCTAATGAAGTAGCTAGCTCACTAATATCTTGCTTTATAGGTTCGAGTTCCTTGTTAACAACTTTTAGTATGGCGCTATTTAATTGCTGAAGCATGGAAGCGAATTCCGCCTTTACAACCTCTTGGACAATGGTGCGAACTTCTTCAGTGGTTACCGGAGTCTCTTGAGGGGGAGAGCTCAAGACTGGTCTTTTGTTTCCTCTTGTTTTTGACACGTACCGGTTTGGTGTGCCCTCCGCTTTGGAAGAGTTTGATCTTCGGAGATATACAATGGAACTCTTCAAAAATAGACGGCAAATCTGTCGTAATTGCTGGAATCGCTTGGATGTTTATTGAATTATCATTATCATGACGTAACATCACGCCTGTATGCTCTGAGGGGGTATGCAGATGTGTACAATTCACATTTTTTTTGTTATTTTAAATGAATTTCATAGACACGTATTACGTGTTTCGTACTTTTTCTGACGCTATTCAAGTATTCGCATCTAGCAGTCATCACTTGTCTTCATGCTCTTAACCGTTGAGGAGTAGTAACACTCCTCAACGGTTAAGAGTTGAAAGCAAAAATAGTTGAATCTTGAAGGTGCATAGTAAATATTTGTATAGGATATATATATATAGGTACTTACTACAACTAAAAATGAAAAAATAAAAAAACTTTTTTGCAAAAAAAAACAACCGACTTCAAAAACACCAAAAAGAGAAAAATAAACTTAAGAAGAAAAATCAGCTTCTGAAGTCGGTGGCAAAAACATGAAGTCAACAAACAAAAGTCACCGACTTCAGAAGCTGATTTTTCTTCTTAAGTTTATTTTTCTCTTTTTGGTGTTTTTGAAGTCGGTTGTTTTTTTTTTGCAAAAAAGTTTTTTACCTTACCTATTGCGATCTTTGGATTCTTTGGTGATTAGTGTGATTACCTACTCTAGAATTTGGAAAACTCGGTTTAGAATTTTACCCATAAAACGTTTTGTTCTCTGCGGAATCGATTCTCAGAAAGTCTTTACCTATTGCTAGTTTGTATAGGTTCTGACTAGGTCTGACTCTAAACTGCGGAATGTCGTCATGTGGGTAGTTCAAGATGATATATACTACTACGACGGCACGGTTGGCGCAGTGGCTGAGCGATTGGACTGCTGCGCTGCGTGTCGCGGGTTCGATCCCCGCACGGAACAAATATTTGTATGGCCTACAGATAGTTGTTTCGGGTCTGGGTGTGTTTGTGCATGTGAGTTTAATGTTTGTGAACGCACCCACGATACGTGGGGCAACGTATTATAAAAAAAAAAAACATCTACCAGCAGTGCCAGTAGTTTGTCCGTTTCGTTTCTGAAACTGGGTTCATGATGAGGTCAATGGTCCAATCTCGTTAGTGTCTGACTAGTCAACCATTGTACTACAACTTAAGGCCAAGAAGCTGATAGCTGATTGACTGGCAGGTTGGTTTTTTCTATCAGAGTATTAATTCACAATTTTACCAGTTTCTTCTTCTCCAATATTTAAATATTTGTAAAGTGCGTCATTTCCTAAGAGAATTGGTGTCGCATAAACATTGCGATAGCGGATAGGATAATAAATAGAACATTATTGAGGCAACTTCCTCGGGTAAACTGCTACATTTCCACTAGGGAAGCGACCCTGCGGATATGAACCGAAGCGCGGATACAGATACGAGAATTGTGGCGGCAAGCGATTACGATGTTGTTTGTGAAACGGTGAATGGTACGGCGGTTTTCAAAGCTCTGTAAACACACACTTTACCTTATTATTCGGAAAATATGTTTCTTGTGGAAAAGTTTTTTGTCTTTCTCGTTTTGTAATCCGGTATAGTGCTCTCAAGCGGTTTCCACAACGTACCCCGATGCAAAGCAAAGCTCGTTCCAGTGAAGTTTAAAATAAATCGCAGTTGTAATTTATAGTGACAGGTTGTTAGGCTATCCACAATAACCTAGTTCCCACAGCTGATTCGTGAAACTCACTCGGGATAACAAACACCAGATACCTACACTGTCTAACTTCGAGAATAGTTTGGAAAACAAGAACGATTACAATTAACAACTAAACAAGATTAAGACGCAAAAGCTGATAGGTAGTCAAGATCGTGCGAAAACATTGTTATGATAACACGGTAACCTAAAACTTATCTATGGCAGTAATAAATAAATAAAAACTGGCCAAGTGCAAGTCGGACTCGCACATGAAGGGTTCCGTACCAAAACGGTATGCTATAATTTATACAATTTCTTCTATTGGCCAATGAAACTTGACCTCTGGATTGCATAGGCGCTCATACGATTCAGGGACCAAATTATATTGGTTAACTGCTGTTTCCATCTGTTGTTTCCATCCAAGTTCAAAATGATTTTCCTAGAAAGTCCTTATAAAGTTCTACTTTTCAGATTTTTTTCATATTTTCTAAACTTATGGTTCAAAAGTTAGAGGGGGGGGGACACATTGATTTTTACTTTTGGAGCGATTATTTCCGAAATTATTGACATTATCATAAAATGATTTTAGTAAACCCCTATTCATTTTTAAATACCTTTCCAACAATATATCACACGTTAGGGTTCAAATTAAAAAAAAAATCACTTCCCACTTTACATATAGGGGGGCTACCCTAATAAAACATTTTTTTCCAATTTTTATTTTACCACTTTGTCGGCGTAATTGATACACATATTGGTACCAAATTTCAGCTTTCTAGTGCTAACGGTCACAGAGATTAAGCGAGGACGGACAGACGGACAGACGGACAGACAGACATGGCGAAACTATAAGGGTTCCTAGTTGACTACGGAACCCTAAAAAATGCGATATTTGTTAGTTTAAAACAAAGTTTATTATCATTCGGTCATCTAATGCTCCGAAAAGAAATTCTAAATTCAAACTTGCGGATATCTAGCTGTTTACAAGTGCGGTTACATCTCTAGTTTCGTCTAAATCGTAAATATTAAAATTAAATTTAATATCTTAGCGGAGTGACGTGCTATTTGATTTAGCTTTTACGACAAATCGGGATCAGGCGCTAGTCAAATGTCAGACTTATTTAAAGTCTGGGCGTCTGTCATCTACAGCATGTTTACATTTAGTCTGACTATAGTTGGGCTGCTATATTTTAATGGCAGACATAATTATTCAAATGATCTGTATCAGAGGCTGTCGCGTAAATCTCTTGTTGTTTGCGAATGTTCATGAATATTTTAAACATTAAACTTTATGTTTGAATGAACTGATCCGTTAGTTTTCTCACAATTATATTAACAAAGTCAAAACATTTCTGCTCATATTTTCCTACAAGTAGTGAAGGAAAACTTCGCATTAAAAGCCTATGTAATGTAAAACAGGATAGTTTTAAAGCACATTAAGCTTATGGCACGCGGGAAAGCGCTCGCTCCTAGAACTTCATTATGCAAAAAAAGGTAAACCACGCTTAAATTACAGTTCATAAAAATACTTAGTCAAAGGTACACATTGCTTGTAATGTAACTTGACTACCTGGAAAGGCAGAAAGAGGGTAAAACGCTAAATAACCTTAGTCCTTTAGGGAGATGTTTCTAGCAGTTAATTTACTTTAAGGGTGCGTTTTTGCATTTTGAAATTAGTTACTTACGATTAGGACCTTCAGGAGTTAGATTAAGAATGCTTTTGTGGAAAACTTTCCAGCTTTCGGTTTAACAAATTAAAATTATTTCAGAACAAAATGAATTGTATTATACTTAACTAATTTTATACAGTTGCTAATCCTACAAAAGAAACTTCGGTATCGCACTAAACCTATCTGCGAAAGCGCTACTTTGGTGTTACTCAAGAGAGATCTCAAAAAACAGTTTGTTTCGTCAACTTTTTCGCATAACCCTGAAAGATTTTCTTTTCGTTTTCATTGACAATATTACGCGGCTATCTCGAAAGCTCTAGGTCGTCTAGTCTAGTGGTTGTCAGATCAAGTATCTAGCTCTCCCTCCTCACTCCTCACTGTGTGTGTGCGACATAATTATGTCAAATCGTACTTGTCACAGAATTCGAGCAACTCCGCTATTTATAGGACTTGTTACAGCTGTATGATTTATTAACCAAACATCGAGGATCTAGCTAGCTGTTAGGTAATGGAACACTTTGTTTCATTTAACTTTTCTTTCATAAAACAATTCGTCTAGCAAGACAAAGTTTAAATAAGTAGGAAAAAATCCTGACACAGTAATAGTTGAAGCACTTCAGATGTTCTGATAAACGTTAATATTAAAAGGTAACAAAGTTATCACATTTTTATCAGGATCACGAAAATTTTACTCCAGTAGGGAAAATTCATGTTATCAAAGAGGAAAACCATTACAATAAAAGGCGGGGAAACCAACATGGTTGAAATGGGCAATCACAACGAACATCCCTCACATAAGGAAAACTAACAAAGAGGCTAGGACCAGCCATTACTCTCCCGATATATGCCAGGAAAATAACACACGAAAATATTTTCTTAGTTTTCCGAATTCACTACAGAAGTATTAGTGGCACACCACACACACGTTAGTAACACACGCACCTTGCGCTGTGCCGGCGTTTTCATACTTCGATTTGAGTTTAGCGGCAGTCGCACGCGCATCCGAGCGGACCGTGTCCGTGGCTGACGAGCTTGTGGTGGTCGTGGTCCTGAACGACAGGGTCGTGGAGAACGATGACGAGAACGAGGATCCAAGCCCGAGGCCCAGGGTGGTGCGGTAGCGACGTCTGTACATAGTGGTGGTGTGAACGCTGCGGTAGTCCGAACGCGACTGAACGACGAAAGCGCGTGCGCCCCAACCCGGAAAAGCGGCCGCGATTTATTATAGTACGAGAAAGTCGCTCCCAGACGCGTAGACGCACGGGAGTTAATAGTGATGTTGCTGTCACTGTGGGGTAGGCAGAAATAGCGCGGTAATAGCTCAATAACATGACAAGTGATGGTACTGTTCATATAGCTGAGGTGAATAAACTATTTCAATAGTTTTGCGCCAAACATGCCATAAATATCTTGTGATATGACGCCAAGATACCCCCGCGTGGATGTTTATCGATTATGTTGTATTGAAACCGCGATCCTTAGCGCAAACTTTCCGCCTTAGCTCCATTCAGAATATCATACCAAAAGAGCTTTTTGCGAAAATTAAATGGGCCAAGGAAAATAAGGATAAACGTAGCAAAAATGGGTTGTATTATATTCATACAATTTCACCTGTCAATTTCAGTATCACCTTTGTAAGTAAATATTATCCTTCTTCGATTACAGCTATGTATTTACCAAATGGGATTGACATTTATCTCTTCTAAACTGAATAAACAAGATAAATCAACAATAATTTAACAAAATGACTTGTGAATATTGAAATCAGAAAATTTATGCAAGTCAGCACTCAGACTCTTTCATGTTCAAGAGGTTTTTAGATGCCATTGATAAGGGATTTTAAATCAGATTTATTCTCACAAATGGAAACATTTTAACACCTAAAATATTTTGGATAGTACCTAATCAATTCAAGTGGTCCACACAGTGATCTGTCTTTGGGTCAATATTACAGTACAGCCAGCAAAAACAGGATCATAGAACTAATAGATTGTTCAGAAACCTTTTTTTTTTTTTTTTTGGAGGATGGGAATTTGTGAAATCATCATACTGACTCCTCTCGCTGCACCTATAAATCTTAAAATATATTTTTGCCAAATGAATACTGTGTCATAGTTATGAGTTTATGACCTAACACAGTAAACAGCCTATAATTTCAAACACCCTGCTGATTAAATTTTATATTCAAGACTGTTAGGTAACAATTCTTAAAAAGATGCTTCATTACCTATTCACAACACAATCTTTTTGCTCGTAAATTCCAAGGTCAAAGTTAATAGGTAATGAGTAAGACCAAGTTTTTTCTAAAACTTCATCATACATGAATACACATCATTTTCCCATGAAGGTAGGCAGAATTTACAGAATACCACCTGCTTTTTTAACATTATTTAATGTTTTAAAGAAACTATCTTTTGCCTCGTCCACATTCATAAATCTGGTTGCAAGCACGCTGGTTGCGAGTACTACGCAGCTGAACTGAAGAAGCTCAACCTCTTTCTAGTATTAAAAAGTCTACACCATTATTCAACTAACTTATAACATTTATATCAGATTGTTTTTCTTCATGAAATGTCATATTTCAGTATAAAATGCCTTCGGAATAATATGTAGTTGTCAATTCAAACATCATGATCATCCTTCTAGTACATGAATTGTCACATTTGACCTTATATGCTACTGAATGTCAATTATATTAGAAACTAAAGTGTAGTCTGAAGATGAATTACTGGTCTCTCAATGATAGATGACTATTTCAGTAAACAATTCAAATTATTAAGCTTTTATAAAAAAAAAAAAATTGCATGTTTATTAATATGATTTGCACCAAGCAAACAAAATTGAGGTGTTAAATTAAGGAAAAGATATCTTCTGTTTTGATAAAGTTCTAAAAGGTTTCCAATAAGATTATAAGAATCAAATTATATTATAGTATTAGTAACCCATATTTAGCAAGGATAAGAAAAAAGCACAAATAGGACTAAGAATTATTATAAAAAGAAGGTATTTTAAGAAAGATAACATGTGCGAAAATAGAATTATTCACATACTCCATACTTCTACACACTTCAATTGTACACAGAACAATTTGAAGCCAGAAATAGACCTTATCTATTACAGAGAGCTTGTTAATAAACTGATCAAACAATGTTCTACTCATGAAAACATATCATTTATCTCACAAATATGCCACTTGGCTGCCTCAGAACAGTTCAATTTGAAACCTTACATGATAATATGCAACCATATCTCACACTTTGTATTCTATATTTTAAGCACTTTGTATGCTACACCTACTTTTGCACATAAAACAACTAATTAGTAATAATTGTGTTCAACACCATTGTTTTTGTGTAAAGCAGTTATTATCTTGCAAAATAAAAACACTGATGATTACCTAACAGTAGATAAGACTGACTGACTGAGTACATAACAATGAGTGTTGAGTGGAAAATAAGTGATGACAGTACTCACCGTTAAAAGACCAGATGTGTGAGGGCAGCGAGTGCGCTGCGTACACCCGGCCCAGCGCCAACGACGTACCCGCCATCGGACCCGCCTCCTCGTTGGAGCTGGAGTCCGTGTCGGGGCTGGCGGCCGCTGACGCCTCGTAGCTAGCTGAGTTCGGCGGGATCTCAATCGCCTCGTGAGACGCGTGCAGGTCCGGCACAGAAGACAGAGATCTCGCGCGCTGGCGGTCGTTCGTCACCTGTATCCCAGGTATCGCCCTCAGCAGGCTGAATCCCGCGCCGCCCGACACCACTTCCGAGCTGGAGCTCGTGGAGAATGTCCTCGTGCGCGGACTCTGCCCCCCATTCGCGGTACTCGCCTTTGCGCCCATCGCGACTCCGTTACGCAAAATTCACACCTGTCACGCACTAAAACAGAGAATCACGAGCACACGCGGGAACCGACAACCGCACCGACGGAAGACATCGTACGATACACAAAAAATAGATAACTTTAAGCTAAAAAAATAACACTGTAACGACAAACACAAGTATGTTGCGAAATTGTAAACAGCCTTTGCATGTGCCCTGCTGCAAAATTTTGACAGGTGTATCTTTTTTTTTAGTGAAGTTAGAACGGGTGTTTGTGATATGCGCAGCCTTCGTTCAGAAACAAAATTCAGTTTGTACTATGTTGTAAAACTATTTTTTTTTGAACATGTTTTGGTGCAAAATAGCCAATTAAATACAGAAAACCTAGCAAAAACTTATGATTAACAAATGTTATTAATTTTCAACACTGAAACGGAATAGAGCGATAATATTTTATCAGAGTCTGACTCTACTAGACGTTTCGTTCAATAATTAAATACTTCATTCATCGATTTATTTTTACCCGACTGCGGCGAAGCCCAAAAGGAGGGTTATGTGATTGACGTGTATGTATGTACGTATGTCCGTTTCTTTGTTCCCTCATAACTCATAAACGGATAAACTGATTTGAATGAAATATACGTCGTTAGATTCGTCTTGATGGCGCGAGTGTTATAGGCTACATTAAAACTAAAAAAAATTGGGGGCCAACTCGCGGAGTTCAAATTTTTTTTTCCCAATACCATCGAGTAGGGTATCAAAATAAAGGGTTTTAAAAGGAGATTACAAAAATATTTAAAAGAAATTCAAAGTGAGAAATCCTTTAAACAAGCACAAAAGTTAAATCATCTGCGAAGAATTTTACGCGACCAACAAAAGAACTAAAAAATTGGAAATAAAAAACGTAGTTAAAAAACTAAAAAACCCGACTGAAAAAACTGAAAAGCAAAAAACAAGCACATTTTAAATTAAACAAAACTTGGAAGCAGGCCAAATGAACCCCTCATTTGAATATTAAATTATGAAAAGAAAAAATGAAAATAGAATGGAACCCGCCTGCTTCCAAGTTTTGTTTAATTTAAAATGTACTTGTTTTTTGCTTTTCAGTTTTTTCAGTCGGGTTTTTTTTTAGTACCTAAATCTTTGTCAAGAAAGTCGAATCGGTTTTGTTTTAAAACAATATTTAAATATACACCTATTGACATATTTTGAAAAAACAGTATAATATTCATCATCATCATTTTAGCCGAAAGACATCCACGGTGTACGTAGGCTTCACCTAGGGACCTAGGTATCACCACATTGACCAGTCTCGTGCGTCTCGCATCCAGCGGATGCAAGCAAGTTCGCAACCTTCACCACGACATCGGTCCACCTAGTAGGAGGCCTTCCTTAGTTGGCGGTAACCACTCCAGAACTTTTCTTGCCCAACGGCCATCCGTTCTGCGTACCTATATAATGTTGTGGTTTTCACATAACCCGTAGTCTCTTGTCTATTAGGACATTCAGCAGCTTCGCAGCATTTGTAAACTTCAGATTTTGAAATAAGAGTTGAATAAAGATCCACCGGACGGAACTATATAAAACTATTTAGAATTACAAAAGCACCAAGGAACCCTAATTTGACGTGTCATCGCTGTCTGGCTCGACCACATTGTCAGTGTCAAAAGCATTCCAGATATTCGTAAACTTGCTAGTAGAGTGAAGCATGCCTAGCGTATCTTTCTCTTTCTTGCAAATGAATAGAATATCTAGCTATCGCAAGTAAGCATGGCTGCTAATGCTGTCAAGTCTGACATACAAAAACTTGTTGTCAAAATAGTGATCGATGACGAATTAAAAGTGTGAATTCCATTTTTGTTAAAAAAATACAAATTATATAGAGCACAAAGTATAGTAATTAGCAATTTAACTAATATGAATAATCCAGGAATGAATTCTGCAACGGTAAGTGCTTTGAATATCAAGTTATAACTATATTTTCATAACATGTTTGGAAGCAGCGATTGATTTTAGTTTTCATAACATTCCCCTAATTTACAAGACCATTATCATCGACATTATAATTAAATCATAGCCTGTATGAGCCCGTTACTGATATATAGTCCTTAGCTGTTTTGATTTGCGAGTAATTAAGTAGAGAGACGTTAATTTGGAGCCCGATAGTGAATGGATAGCGATGTTGGTTTGCTTTGCACGGCTTGAGCTGATGTAGTGTTGTTACCGCGCTACTTACAGCCAGGTGTGCCGCAGGTGCCGCTGCTCGACGACGACACCCTCGCCTTCGGAGAAGAGGATAACGCTACCAAACAGTTTGTGTAAGTGTCACTTTGCTATACCAGCTGTTGTTAATCCACAGCACCATAGTATCTTCTTGCAGTGTTTACGATATGAATTAATGGGTGGCCGTAAAACAAAAGTGAATACCTGTGTATTTATGAAGTGCCTACAAGGAATATTTTCCAACTATTACGGATATTGTTCTTTGCAAGTAAACTATAAATACTCTCCTAGTATTTTATTTGCTATCGTCAACAAACAAGCAAACGTTAATTATTTCTATACTGCAATTAACTTCTACATTATTAATCTAACCCTGCCCAGACTTGGTCTTTGCTGGAGGCTCAAAAGTTCAAACTCGAGGCTTGCCAAAGAGCAATGGAGTTAGCATTTTAAAGATCAAAGTCACTGATCGAATATGTAACACCAAAGACAAGATTCCACTAAAACATGATCATTAATTTCCAGGCACCCATACATAGTGTTCTTCCACCTAGTATTCCGGTGCTCGGCCATCGTGGTATACATGCTCTGCGGGTGGTTCTCCGACTCCTTCATCGCCAGCTTTGTGCTCGTCATCCTACTGCTGTCTGCTGACTTCTGGACTGTCAAGAATATCAGTGGTTTGTATTCTTCTTTTTAACCTAAATGGTTCAATTTGTATTGGCCCAGAATTGAGCTATTAGTTTGGCGCTCTCTGTAGCGTCCATCAGTTCCAGTTGTAAAAAACAAACAACAGTTTGTATTATAAACCACTTTGAGATCTTTAATGGAACATGGTTATGCTGACATAAAAATGTATGTCTAAAGAGTAAGATATAGTTTCCAAGACAAATTAAACATAATGACTGCAGAAGGTATATCAATCAAAACAATAACATTTATTTTTCTTGGTTGTCTCAAAGTACTCAGAAATGCGATAAGTTGGACGAGAAGATACTTCTCAGCTTCCCAAACGCTGCCCAGCCGAGTCGGATTCGACGATTGCAGTGTCCAACTTACCGCAGTGTCTCAAGACGAAAGTATATGACCAGTGTGTATTGCCAGTGATTAAATACGTGACCGAAACATGGTCGCTCACAATGGGCCTCCTCAGAAGGCTTAAGGTCACCCAAAGAGCAATGGAGAGGGCTATGCTCGGAGTTTCCTTGCGTGATCGAATCAGAAATGAGGACATCCGCATGAGAACCAAGGTTGCCGACATAGCCCGAAGAATTGGCAAGCTTAAGTGGCAGTGGGCAGGGCACATTGCTCGCAGAACGGATGGCCGATGGGGCCGGAAGGTTCTGGAGTGGCGACCTCGACCCGGAAGACGTTGCGTTGGAAGGCCTCCCACTAGGTGGACCGATGACCTGGTGAAGGTTGCGGGGATCCGCTGGATGCGAGACGCACGGGACCGGTCAATGTGACGACACTTAGGGGAGGCCTATGTCCAGCAGTGGACGTCTTTCGGCTGAAATGATGATGATGATGACTCAGAAATGAAGAAATGTGATGGTACTGGTAATTACTGTGTAAATTTTATTGCCAAAATGCCAGGCCATTAGGCCTTATCTTAAAAATTAAATAAATCCATTTTGTACTTCCTTCCTGGTAGTTTGTAATCAGCCTAAGTTCGTTATATTTTAATTAGTAGATAACTGACGTTTACATTAAATACCACAAGTGTTGTATGTGATGTGAGATTAATGATAATGTTTCCAGGTCGTCTTCTGGTTGGTCTGCGATGGTGGAACTACGTGGATGACGATGGCAAGTCCCACTGGGTGTTTGAGACTAAACAGGTAAATGTGAGTGTTATGGGTGCTTTTATACCATTACTTTAAAATGATTAACTCAAAGGGTTTGGGATTATTTGGCCTGACTAACTTCTGCATTTTTTAAATCAAAGTAACAGCCACATAATATTGTGTACCTGTATTAACCAATAGCTGGCGTCGATACTGATATTGTTTGCCTGCATTTTTACTGATAGCCTGTGTTGCCCCACTGCTGGGCAAAGGCCTCTCTTCATGACTTCCATTTGTCATCTGGGGTCAATACGAACCACCGTTCACTGGTCTTATACAACTCGAGTCCTGCCGCGATGCTTCTGGCTATGTCAGGGCTCCAGAAAGTGACTATTTTGGCCCACGGCTCATAGGGCAAGCCCAGTCCCATTTCAGGTTTTTTTTTTTTTTTTTTTTTTTAGCCTATTCTGTCCCACTGCTGGGCAAAAGCCTCCCCCATAGCCTTCCACTCATCCCTCTGTGCGGTTTTCTCCGTCCAATTGGGCAAAAACGCTTCTAGGTCGTCACGCCAGCGTTTTCTAGGCCTCCCTCGGCGACGACGCCCGTCTTCTGGCATCCACTGCGTGACGACTTTGGCCCATCGGTCTTGATCCATCCTACAGACATGGCCCGCCCAATCCCACTTCAATCCAGCAGTCTTTTTTCCCACATCAGCGATTCCAGTTTTGAGCGTATTGTGGTATTGCGGATTCTATCGCTGAGCTTTATACCCAATACGCTTCGTTCCATCGCCCTTTGGCAAACCTTGAGTTTGGACTTTTGTGACTCGGTCAGGGACCAAGTTTGAGCACCGTAGGTTAGGATGGGCAGAATGCACATGTCGATGAGTTTGCGCTTCAGGGATAAAGGTAGGTCACCCTTCATCAGCGACTTCATGGACCAGTAGCTCTTCCAGGCGTTCTCGACACGGCGGTCGACTTCTGTGTCTTGCCTGTTTTCGAAGGAAACTAGCTGGCCCAAATAAATATACTCATCGACGTAGTGGATTTCTTGCCCATCTACCTCAACCCTACTTTTTGTGCTGTTGGTCATGACTTTAGTCTTTGACCGGTTCATCATTAGTCCAACCTCAAGGCTTGCTGTGCTCAGATCTTGGAGCATCTTTTGTAACTCAGTAGCAGTCGGTGCAAATAATATGATATCATCAGCGAAACGGAGGTTGGTGACTTTTTTGCAACCGACTATTATACCGTTACTGGACCATAGATCTGCTAGGTTCTTAAATACTTCCTCAAGAGTGCTAGTAAATAATTTGGGAGAGAGCGGGTCACCCTGTTTCACGCCTTTGTCTATTTTAAAATTTTGTCCAGGAAAGTTAAGTTTTATGTTTGCTGTACTATTGTTATAAATTATTTTGAGGATATTGATGTAGGTTTGGTCCAACTGTTGATTTTGTAAAGAGGAAAATATGGCTGCATGTTTCACGCTGTCGAATGCCTTCGTGTAGTCCACGAAGGCCAAAAACAAAGGTTTCGAGAATTCTATGTGCTTTTCTACGATTTGGTTTAAAGCATGAAGGTGATCTATTGTGGAGAAACTTGGGCGGAAACCAGCTTGTTCGGGTGGTTGGTGGGAGTCTAATTTTGCATCGATGCGGTTATGAATAACTTTGACGAATGCCTTGTAGAGATGTGACACTAAGCTTATTGGTCTATAATTATTGATATCGCTTTTATCCCCCTTCTTATGAAGAAGGATGATGTTAGAGTGGCACATCTTTGTTGGCATCTTTCCGGTCTTGAGGATGGAATTGAACATGTTCGTGATATGAGGGAGAAGTGTGGGAGAACCGAGTTTAAGGGCTTCTGTAGTTACACCATCTTCACCTGGACTCTTTCCGTAGTGCATGCTGGTTAGCACTTTTTTAACTTCATAACCCGTTATGTAAGGAATCGTTTCTGGGTCGGGACATTCATAGACTATATTAGTGTTAGTGTTGGTCGAATCTGAATATAGATTTTTGTAGAAGTCAGTGCAAATTTCTAATATTTTGTCCCTGTTGTGGTGTCTAATACCATTGGTGTCCTTTAGGCTGTTTATCCACTTCTTAGTGCTGCATATACCTTGCTTAGCTACTCTTAGCGACTGGTTTTTCTCTAGGGCTATTTTCACCTTATGGGTGTTTAAATTGCGGATATCTCGTCTTATACTTCGTTTGACCTGTTTGTCCATTTCAGGTTAGCGGCTTTTTAATCAAAGTCAGTAATTTGTATTTTGGAGTGTAGGGTGGTGTTGCGTATACGGTCGGTTAACTTAATGTAGCGCTCCATTGCTCGTTGGCAGACCTTGAGCTTGGACTTTTGAATGTTTGTCAAAAATTTAAATGATGGAAGTTAGACACGGTATGCTTCATACTAAAACCTTTTAAACCTTCCAGGCCCTTTGTTAACAAAAAAAAAAGCAAGTATCTAAAAATTACTCTCTAAATTCAGGAAATGCTGAAATTAGTAGTAACAAATCATTGTACTGTTTTCAGAACCGTGTGAACCAGAACGAGAGCCGCCTGTTCTGGATGGGTCTGATCCTGTGCCCCGCCATCTGGTCAACGTTCTTCATCTTCTGCTTATTCGGACTTAAGTTCAAATGGATGGTAAGTAGTTAAGAAAATATTGTCGTTTGACCAATACTCTGGATATTTTTGTTCAGTTAGTTTAGCTGAGGTGTGAGTTCTCCTTGTCTTTTGGATTTCTGGAATAAATTATCTTACTACAAAATTTTTAGTTGGGCGTCTCTGCTGCCATATGCACGGCAATTAAACAGCAAATAAACATGTTGATGGCGACACATCAAGCTTTAGATTTCCCGTATAGCATAGCCTCGCGTCATATAGATTTACTGTCCAATGAGAGATCACGATCAGCATAAATTGGATTTGACGACACGGTTGGCGCAGTGGCTGAGCGATTGGACTGCTGCGCCGCGTGTCGCGGGTTCCATCCCCGCACGGAACAAATATTTGTATGACCTACAGATTGTTGTTTCGGGTCTGGGTGTTTGTGTATGTGAGTTTAAATGTTTGTAAACGCACCCACGATACAGGAGACATTCCTAGTGTAGGGCAACGTTTAAAAAAAAAAAAAAATAGGTTTTTTGGTCGTCGTGCGTACATCAGCAAGTTTAATCGCGCATTAGTAACGAATTGTTTATAGCTTTATCCTCAAGTACTTTAGTTAATTAGTGCCGTAATAGTACATTGTAATACAAGGGCCTAAAATGACCCATTATATACGAGGTAGTTTTACTACCGAGCCTTAGCGAGGTAGTAAATAGGAACCGAGTTATAATGGGATTTTAGCGCCGTGTGTTACACTGCACTTTTCACTACGATTGCGAGAAAATAAAATAACCATTTCAATATGAGTTTATTTTATTAAAAATTCAATTCAATTTAATAATACAATTCCAAAAATTTCGTGCCAATGCCTTTTTTTTATTTCTTCTGTAGCTGCAATGCAACGCACACATTCTACCAAAGAGTTCGGCATTCAGCGCGTTTAGTTCCATTTTTAAAAATAAAACATTTTTTTTTACTTGAAACTAAATCACGCACCAGCTGGCTGAACAAGTTGTCGTACGAGATTTACTTTTAGCCCTAGGGCAATATATGCAATTTTAGGCCCGCTCTGGTATGCTATTAGGACGTTCTTTTTGAGCAAGAGGCGTGAAAAAAGTGTTGTTATCAGATAAGGAAAGGAACAAAAGACACGATTTACCTTTTAAAAACAGTTGAACAACTGGTGCGATTAGTCTAATAGTGCTATCATTTTGCCGAAATCTACGAAGGTCCAATCATTTTTCGAAAGTAATCAGTATTTTTAAAACCTGTTTGTGGAAAAATTATAAAAGCCGCACGGATCGACCTACAAGTTTTGGGATGGGTGGATCATTTATTACATCAAACCGAGTTCCTCCGTGCAATAAGCAATAGGATAGCCCCCTATTCATGGGACTTAAAACATAACTGGCGAAATGTAGATAAGTACTATTAAGTAAATCTATGCACGCTTCGGGGATTTCAGGCGTGATGTCATTTTATTCTACGTATCTCTGAAAGTTAAACCGTTTGTCCTGGCTCTCATTTGTAGATCTGGCAGTTGTTCGTCTCTGGCCCGAAAGTCTTGACGACCAGTCTTGAGGTTGCACAAGCCAGTCATTCTTCCATACAAACGTAGTATGGTGATTACTCCTCTGGTTGACGGTGTAGGTTCAAAATTAAAAGTTTTATCAACTGGTCTTGTCATTATCTAGGCCTCTATGGAAGCAGAATTGGAAAATAAATATTGGTTTGGAAGTTATGAGCGTCGAAACTTTCATATTTTAGCACTAATTTTAACCATCTTTGGGCGTTAATAAGTTACGTATATAGTACGAAAATGAAAAAAGTGAAACCATACAGGCATAGATTAGTTATTAAAGAATTCAAATAATTTTATGAATTTTTCATGGTATCCATATCCATCCTACCAAAGGCCTGCATAGAAACAATCGCGCGCCCGTTTTAGTTGTGTCTCTTTCGCTCCATGCATTTCTTTCGTGATGTCGGATGAAATAGCATGCATTTTAGCTCTGCCCACCAACTAGTTCGTGCCGTTGGCTTGTTTACTCATAGGAAGAAGTATCGTATTACCCAGTACAACAGACTGTGATGTGGAGGTCATATAGGCAGTTGCTCCATGTAAAATACTGGTATTCAGCTGCATCCGGGAACACTGAAAGTCAAACTAAACATGATTTAGTCTTTGAAGTGATATCAATTAAAAGGGCTGTATGCTTAATATTAAAAAGAATCATATTCTATTGATCAAGTACAGCAAAAGTATTTAAAAAACAGGAACCATAATGACAATCTCATTTCCAGCGATGTACTTCATGAATTCATAGCCAACATGTGTTTCCAGCTGCTAGTCCTCATCGCGCTGACCCTGACGGGAGCCAACCTGTACGGCTACATCAAGTGCAAGTTCGGCGCCAAGGAGAACCTCAAGTCTGCCACCACAGAGTTCGTGAAGAAGCAGCTGCTGCAGAACGCCTCCACCTTCATGTTCACGCAGCCTGCTCCGCCCACTACTGGGAATACTGGAGTTGTGTAGAAAATATAAAAATTAAATGGGCCTGTATACAATGACTCGGAATTTTAAAGTTGAGGCTAGTTTGTGCGATGTTTGTTTGTATTATAAATGTTGATTGAAAGTGAATAGAACAGCTGCATTTAAAGTTGTGCAGCTGTTGTGTTAACGAACGTATAGTTTTATTTCTATTCTGTTCGACCTTCATATCTCCGAATTTTCGTGTTCACTCTAAGAGATTTTTTTGCTCTTATAACGTTAGTTAGCTTTCAGCTTTCCAATATTTGTCAATACCTCTATTAAGCCTCGAAATTGTGATAATAACATTCAGAAGAAAAATTATATTGTTTAAACTATAAGGCCACTGGCCAGCTTGCATCACTGAAAATGAGAGAGACGGAGTGTTTGAAACATCAGCATTCTCTCACCCTTATCCCAATTCATTTGAGGTCCTCACAACATGTCTCTTCTTCCATACTTCTCTGTTTCTCTTCATCTCATGAGACAATTCCTTTCTTACGTTTGAAAGTTGAAACACTTGGTACTAAACTGCCAATTGCTGCTGTACCTGGGCCTGCAGTCTCTACACTAATAACGACACTACGAATGTCGCTAAGTCGTAAAATCGTAAACTTTCTTTAATAGATTTTTAGCTTTATTTCCACAGCATAAGGTTGAAAATCTATTAAAGAAAGTTGACGATTTTTCGACTGAACGACATTCGTAGCGTCGTTATTAGTGTAGAGACTGCAGGGCCTGCAGTGTCTACACTAATAACAGCGCTACGAATATCGCTGAGCCGTATCGATGTCAAATTGTATCGTATCGATGTCAACTCTTGCTTTCCAGTTTGGTTTTCGCCATCTCTCATACGAATCTTTAAAACTAAAGAACGCGCCTGGATTAAGTGGAAGACATACAACAATCAATCCGATTACTTCAAATTCTCCAACTATCGGAAACTTTTCCACAGTGAGTCTATCAAATGCTATAAGAAATACATTGAAGCAGTCGAAGACAGCATTCCTAAGAACATAAAGCATTTCTGGACTTACATCTCATCTAGAAAGGGAAAAGCTAATTATCCGGCCAGTATGTACTTCAAAAATGTTTCTTCTGATGACCCCACGGACATATGTAATCTATTCTCATCTTTCTTTTCTTCTGTCTACGAACCCTCTACTTTTGACCCTGAAAAATGGCAGCCTTCTGACAGCACTGCAGATAACTCGTCTTGCATTTCCGATATTGACCTATCTGTGGAAGTAATACGATTGAAGTTGAAATCTTTGGATCCGTCTAAAGGTGCGGGACCTGACGGTTTGCCACCTAACTTCTTCATAAAAACGTGTGACGCCTTGTGTAATGCTTTGCATATCATTTTTAACAAATGTTTGTGTGAGGGTGTTTTTCCTGCAATTTGGAAACGGGCATTTATTACTCCTGTTCATAAAGCTGGTGACAAGAATAACGTAGAGAATTACCGCCGAATAAATAGTAAATGTTTAAAACTTTTTTTTTTAAACATTTACTATTTACGAAATGCAAGCGAATTGCTATTTACTATTGACGAAATGCAATTCGCTTGCATTTCGTAAATAGTAAATGTTTAAAAAAAAAAGTTGAATAGGAACCTAGATAAATATCGTCTGTATCCGAATAACATAATTTTAAGTTGGTAATATGTTCGTATCGCGAATGATTTTGGTATTACGTTTGTATGGAGAAATGTTCGTTCACCGTCTCCTTAAGCTGCACGTTTTAAATGACATAGAATATTATATGAGATGGCCTGTTTCGCCACGTCCGGGAATTTCTTGTTCAAACTTACTTGGCTGATAATTGTCACGCAAATGCAATTCCATTTATGCAGGCAGGGACTGCCTTCCAACCATATCCAGAATTTGTGAAACAAATAACTATTTATTATTTTTTTATTAAAATATGGAGTACTTATAGGTATCATGATGTGGTTTAAGTCAGTTGCTTGTCATTTATTTATATTTGTTACGTGATTACTTTTCTCATCGTTTTGAGGTCAATAGTCCAGGCCCCCTACTATGACGTCTTAAAACAGTCCTAACTTAATGTTATTCCAGTGTGGAAACGTGACAGAACTATACAGGGTGTCTAGCGCCATCTCTCCTCCACACTGGATTAAGAATAAGTTAGGACAGGACTGTTTTATGACGTCAAAGTAGGGCCCCTGTACAAGTATTCGGCGTCCTAAACAGAGCGTTGTTCGGCAACATCAAATGCAAGGTCCTGTCTACCGATCACGTTTTTTCAAACAAATGTGAAATGAACACGACGCAAGCGTATTCATGCGATTGACCAAATGCTTTGGTGTGGACGCGGCCCGCGGGGTAATCATACACTCATGTTTTCCAACCGATTCGTAGAAATACGAATAGGTACTTAATTAAACCAACGAATATTTTATCATATAATTCCTATTATTAAATTGTGTTTTTGCATCTAAAATCTTTCATTAATAAGCATTGCATATTTTATTAAAATTAATGCACACAAACAGCATTTAGAAGTAAAATAATGATGAGCTTATCAAAATGATTTTTCATTAATTTTTTTTTTTCAAGTGTTTTAAATCTGAAATGGATTACCCTTTGTAAGGTAAAAAATAAAGGTAGGTACGCTGATTTCCAGGCCCCATAATGTTATAAAAGCATTTAAAATATTATTCTGTATTTTCCTTCGAATTCATTACAAAATGTTATGCTAAACAGTTTTTTTAATTGGAATGTAGAATGTCTGACTGTGTATTGTTGAAGGCCCTATAGTTTTATTGTATTGTATATAATTAATTATATTAAGATAATCAATAAATTATATTAAATATAAGTTTACTTTTATTTATGCATTTTTTGGTTTAAATGTTATGACGATTTTAAAGTACAGATAGCGCGCGAGTTGAATGCAGAGCTTAGGAATGCGGTAGTGCGTGACAGCACTACCGCATTACACTAGTGTGAATAGCACAGCACTACACTGCTCCCGCTCTTTACCTCAGACCCCGACTGCATTCAACTCGCGCGCTATCTGTACCTACACACGAATTGTCATCGCGGGAATATCCTAGAAGAGACTGGTACAAGTAGAGCTTGACACAAACAAAGAGAGGCGAATGCCCAGCAATGGGTGAAGTCGGCCTCTGGGTGATGATGATGATGATGACACACGATATAACTCTATAAAATCCCATCACTTGTCAAATTACGTGTCATGTTGCATACGTGGGAACAGCGATTAATTTAGATATGCTGCTGCTTACACATTTCTATGATTACAAAATGTATTTTTCTTTTTTTTTATTTGTCTTACATTTATAAATACCTTCTATACTTATAATAAATCTGTAGAGAGGTCAATTCTTTTTTCTTTTGTTTACTAATTCTTTGGCTTTCTCCGCTGCGCCGATCAGGTCAATAATATTAAAAAAAAACTCGACTCGCCGTAGCAGTAAATAGCAGCTTCCATGAAATTATTTTATGTAAAAGGGGTTCTGTAAATCTCCAAAGAACCGCACCGCAAAAACTAATAAATAAGTCCGAGCCCCCACCAAAATGGGCGAACATCAGTCATCATTTGCCACTATCGTACCTTGATCCATTATTGTATATTATAAATCGATGATGACGCATCGGTATAACTCTATGGACAAAACATGCCTTTTACAATTTTATTCTTTGAAATTAAAATCACACTTTCCGATAAAAACAAGCATTTTCTCGGAAATATAGAACACTGTCGCTCAGTGTTCAACAAAACATGCAACAAAATTATTGCTCCAGGTGAGGCTCGAACTCACAACCCCGGCATTACTCACACGAAGCACTGTCTTATAAGTACCGTGCGCTAACCAATTGCGCCACTGGAGCTATGATAAACCAGGCGAAAATTCGGAGTAGTATCTACATGACTACCAAAGTCAAGCGACGGCCCTTTAAATGATTATCAAACGTCAAATCAGTCGCTCGTATACTTTTCGTGGCACTTGTCCTATCTGAAAATTTTAGTTTAATTTTAGTGGAATTAGTAAAGTTTGTCACGTATTTATCAGACCTGTGAAGTGAAATACTTTGACAATTGCAAAATTCTTTCGAAAAATACATAAACAAAATGGAAACGTCATCTGGTTTGTTGTGATAAGTTGCAAGATATTTCTATGCATAATCTCAAAACAATCACGATATTCAGGCTAATTTAGGAGTTTTACATTAGTGACTGTTTTGATTGAGCTGTGGTTCGTGTTGTGTTGTGTCTAATGCGCCGACAAAATGAATTGGTTCGACACGTCAGGCATCACGAGCCTCGCTAAGAACGCGCTGAAGGAGGCACAGAAAACTATAGACAAAGCGCTGGACATCCAGGACGAGAGCGGAGAGGAGCCGGAGGAGGAGGCGACCCCGCAGACCAGCGCCAAGTCGTCGCCCGGGCATAGTAACACGTCAGTCAATGACAACTCGGATTTCTTTTCCTCCTGGGGTCTGACAGTCAGCGCGGAGAGTGAACAGAATACTCCAATCAAAGACCAGCCCGTTGTCACCGAGAGTCCGTCCAAATCCACGTCTCAAAGCATCTGGGGCTCATTTGCAGGCTCTTTCTTTGAACAACCCAAAGAAGACGACCCTACAATCGTGAGACCACCGAAAGCTAAGTCTATGAATGTTATTTCAGAAACTAAATATGGCAGTCATGATGACTTATTCTCTAAAAGTCAATTAATTATGTCAGATAGTGAGGCATTCGATCACAGAATCACAAAATCCTTGAAAGATGAACTACCAAAGGTTGAAGAGAGACGTGATTCAGCAAAGTCACACAGATTGTCTCTTGTGTCAAGTAGAAATAGTTCAGATTCAGTAGAAGTGTTATCTCAGAGTTTAAAGACAACTCCTGACTCCGAGGCATCTGTTCATTCCATATCACACTGTAGTAGTATGGGTCAGAAACATAACTCAGATTCTGTAGAAATATTACCCGACAGTCTGGTGAGTCCTAGTTCTATTGAGTGCCTTGGTTTTGATAGTTATTCTAGTGATAAAAACAGTAGCTCACCCTCCCTCTGCCTGTCCCCTGGAGACCTCAGTGATAAGAAGTCCACTCCCATTGGTGATAAGACTGAGAAAGCAGAAACTGCTGACAGTGTCAGTTTAGTGGCTGACGATGATGAAGACACTATCTCATACAACTCCATATCAGAATGTACAGCACCCACTGTGTTGGATACTGATGATAAGGCTGTGAGCCCCTTTCCCAAGCTAGTCAAACCAGATACTGGGAGAAAGGTTATGGACAAAGAATTTATACATTTGGAGCAGGCTATTCTGCCACAGAGAATGCAAATGAGTGAGAACTCCTCAAATGATGGTTCTTGGTCCGATAGGACCCTGAATGCTGACAATGACAGTATTAACTTAGACATTGCTGTGGAAGAACAGAAGAAGGAACAGGAAGATGTTCTCATTGACAAGTTGAGTGACTCATCATCATTTTACAATGTCAATGTTTCTAATGATATGCTGAGATCTGAAAGTTCTGCATTTGTAAATGTTGAAAAGCAGCAATGCAATGAATCTAGTAGTAGCTCTTCACAGAAAGATGGCAGTGTTAAAGAAAGAACATCTCCAATAAGCTCTGACAGTAAAAGTGATTTAGTCAAGATTGGGTCAGACCGGACTTCAGGACACACGTCGGGGGATGAGTTAGAAACAGCCACCTCTTCAGATATTGAGATAATTCCTAGTCCTAATGGGGATGGTCATGGGTTTAGAAGTAGTCCTGCTAAGTATGCATTTAAACAGTCAAAGTTTGATGGTACAACATCACCTAACCTTGTGGACTTGGTATTAGGGAAGTCTTTAGCAACAAAGATAAGGGGGCACAATCGGGAGCTATCAGAGGCATCTGTACAGAGTAACACAAGTGACGAGAGCCAGGGTTCAGAGAATGAGAGGTTGATGCGGAGGCTGTGTGAAATGGCAGAGCTTCTGGAGGCAAGAGAGAACAGACTGTTGGAAATGAGCAGGAATAATGCAGATTTGGCAGAAAATAATGCGGATTTGAAGACCCAGATGGAGTCATTGATGGTAAAGCATGAGGGTGGCGATATTAATACTATCACAGAAGATTACACCCAAAGGATGTCAGCACTGGAGAAGAAGTTTCAGCAAGCCATCAGAGAAAAGGTATGGATATTAATTCTAGCATAATCTCAGAAAACAAACTTGCATTCTGAAGCTGACCTACATTATTGATTATTTTTTAAATGTCTGCACTGATATTTAATAAGATTTGGTATATTTACACTGCTGATTACTATGATAAAAGGCTTCAAAATTTACAATATTGAGTAAATCTTTTAAATCCTTATTTGGATTACACAATCTTGATATTGTATTACAATAAAATAAGTAATCACATAGTATAGTTTTGTTTACCAATAAAGCTTGTAGAGTCAATCCTATTTATGTGTTAATACTTTGACTTTGGGCTGGCCTAGCATAGTACAGAGTTTCAATAGAATAAGAGGCCAACTTATATTAGTGTTGTTACTATGTTACCCTTGTCGACTGTTCAGTGAACTGCACCAATATTATCGGTTTTACCTTGTAGCTCTTTGTTTCTGGTTGTTTATGTTACTCAACTGCAATGCACTTGATCAAACAATTATTTATGACTAAAGACAAGGTCAAACTGTAACCAGTCTGATAGATAATACTGTACTGAATTATTTTCAGTGTCTGATGTCCACACCCTGTAAATAATTGTTTAAATGAACCTTAACAGAAGTGTACTTATCCCATTTACAGGATCAACTACGAAAACAACTAGACACCTTCAAATCCGAGTCATCCGCTCGCAAGAACTCCTCGGAGTTGGAGAATGCTCTGAAAGAGAAGGACGAAGTGATAGCTCAACTTCAAGAGGAAGGCGAGAAGTTGGCGCGGCAGCAGCTGCAGCAGTCCAATATTATCAAGAAGTTGAGGGGGAAGGACAAGGATAATGAACAGGTCATTAAGGGCTTAAGGTGAGGCCACTTCTCTTGTTCTTACTCTTCTTCTGCATTACTATTCGATTACACTCAAATTCGACCTGTAGGTATGAAGATTACACAGCTCTGAGCTGTAACATACATTCCTTTGCGATCTTGGAAGGTGCAGTAATTGGTACCTCAACAAACACAGGCATGTTGAAGCCAACCCCAACATAGTTGGAAAAACGCTAGATGATCTTCAGAAGATTCCAGGAGCAATGTTATTAACATTGCTCTTGGTATCTTCTGAAGGTTAGATTAGTTTCGCCAAATATGTTTAAGGCTCATGCAATAGGGGGTGAGGCAACAGTGGTTAGAAAATATAACAGGAGGCTTGCATTCTTAAAGGCCAAAATGCTTAGCATTAGGTAGACAGCAATCCAGACCCTGGGCTTTTTCTGTATAACTGTCTCATTTGAGATGATTTAACCTTTCCTGTTGATTTAAATTGGTAAAAGCAGAAAAATCGATCATTTTGTTTTGCCAAAAAATACCTTTTATGTTCCAATCACATTTAAATATTTTAATCTTTTTCAGAGACAAGATAGCGGAGCAAACAACGGAACTAGACAGACTGAAGCGGTCCATAGCTGCTAAAGAGGAGCTGGAAGTTAGCCAAATTGAGGCAGTGTACCGGCTCACTACGGCTAATAAGAAACTTGAGACTGAACTCATGGAGGTATTTCTTTTATAAGGAGGCCTATATGTCCCACTGTAGCACAAAGGCTTGCCTTCCCTTCCCTCGGTATTAAAACATAACTTTTTACATGTGGACGGACTAAACCAATATTACATGCTGTCCATGCTGAGTAGTATATTCTTTTATAATTTCAATAAATAAATTCAGACTCTAAAGCGGCGTCCTAATTGGCATCGATCGAACGATGCGTTTTCGTCTCACGACGAGATTAAACACACAATTTCTTTAGTGTGTCATATTAGATCTTACAAGTAACCGCACGAAAACAGTGGAATGTTTAAAACCTATCGTTTTTAAGCGAAAATAGATATTTTAAATGGGAAATTAGTGTGTTTAATCTCGTCGTGCGACGAAAACGCATCGTTCGATCGCTGCCAATTAGGACGCCGCCGCCGCCGCGCCTTAGTCCACTGCTGCAAGTACGAACCTCTCCTTAGTAGGACCTTCAAAGCCCAGCATTTACTTGTTTTGGTGGTGATTGTGTCAATAGTTATTCTTTATACGAAAATTAATATTTCGACATTTTTCGCCTTCGTGTGTATTGAAGCCTCTACCATTTATAATAAAACTAGTGACCCGCCCCGGCTTCGCACGGGTGCAAAAAAGGTATTAAAACCTTCCTCTTGAATCACTCTATCTATTAAAAAAAACCGCATCAAAATCCGTTGCGTAGTTTTAAAGATTTAAGCATACAGACAAACAAACAAATAAACAAACAAACAGACGCGACTTTGTTTTATACTATGTAAGGAAGATAATGTTAAAGAGAAATAATTCAGTCGTAAGGAGATTTGTGAAAAGTGGTAAAATGTGCATTGTGTTTAGATGTATTAAGGCCCGTCCCCCAGCAAAACGTAGCTCTAGCCGTTTTTTATGCAGTTTTCTGGAGCTTATAACTCTTAAAAAAAAATATATATCAACCAACAAAAAATACATTAAATTTCTACATACTCTTACCTTCAAAATGGTACGTTTTCTTTTTTTCTTTTTTAAGTAAAATATTTAATTAATCCCCTCACAACGAAACCACAGAAATGAGAAATAATTATTGAAAACATGCTACTTCTCCAAAACTAACAATTGTTTTTATTTTGTTTTTACACTAATGGATAAGCAATTTCATAATGAACATTATGGTACGATTTTTTTTTACAAAAACCCAAAATTTGATTTTATAAAGATTTTTATGCAAAATTCTGAGCGTATTCGCAACCGTATCTATTGACATTCAGTATGCCGCCAGGCCTCGAAGGGGGAACCCGTGTCGCTCGTCACCGCGCCGCGTCGGCTCATGCGCTCGCTCGCTTACGTCACATTATCAACAGATCTAAGAAGTAATTTCAAGTAATAGATATGGCATTCAATGAAATATTTATTGGTGCGTCCAAATACTTTTGGTCATTATGAATTCAGTTATTATACTCACGTCGATAAATAGGTAGGTACTTTCAACTTTTACTGTGATACAAAATAATATTGGCACGATTACGAAAATGAGCTCAAAATTAAAATCCAAGATGGCGCCGACGAAGATTTTTGGTTTTTCCGTCATGGGTGTCGTTTTCATGGTTTTTGGGGACGCTGATTACGAAAATGAGGTCAAAATGAAAATCCAAGATTGCGGCTAGGAAAATTTTTGGTTTTTCCGTCATGGGTGTCGTTTTCATGGTTTTTGGGGTCGCTGATTACGAAAATGAGGTCAAAATGAAAATCCAAGATGGCGGTAAAGATTTTTTAGGTTTTTCCGTCATGGGTGTCGTTTTCTTTACACGACAATCATTTGTTAAATTTCAAGGCTATAAGATATATCATGCTCTGCATCCTGATAACTCCGCGAGAGGAGGCAGCGCCGTCATAATAAGAGAAAACATACATCATTATAAACAGACCAAATGTGAAGATCAGGAAATGCAAGTGATCGGTGTAACTATTAAAATGAAAAGATACGACTCCGTTACTATAGCAGCTATATACATCCCCCCAAAACACGCACTAAAAAAAGAGCAATACAAGACACTCTTAGCGCTACTTGGAAACAGATTTATATTAGGTGGAGACTTCAATGCCAAGAATACCTATTGGGGCTCCAGAATAACTACTACAAAAGGCAGAGAGCTACTAAGTGCCATACAAGAAACCAAATCAGAGGTTCTATCAACTGGAAAACCGACATATTGGCCAACAGACTCAAGAAAAATTCCAGACTTAATTGACTTTTTTATTTATAAAGGAATATCCTCTGACTTTATAAGTGCCGAAGAAGGATTTAATATGAACTCTGATCACTCACCAATAATTTTATGCACTAGTGAATATGTCAAACAGAGAGAAAGCAATCCGTTTCTCGTCAACAAGTTCACAGACTGGGAATCCTTTAAAATAGACTTAGAAAATAAAATAGACTTAAATATATTCATAAATGATAAGCACCGACTTGATTTAGAACTAAGCAAATTTATTGTAGATGTACAACAAACTGCATGGGCTAATACACCCGAGAAAAGAAGAACTGTGAAGGTTAATACTTATCCAAAAGAAATAACAGATCTGATCAGAGAAAAAAGAACATTGAGAAAAAAGTGGCAGCGAAACAGGTTTCCCCAAGATAAGACACTGTTAAATAGAATAAGTAAACAAATTAATAAGGCAATCAAGAACTTTCGGGACGACAATTTAAATAGGCATCTTCTTCAACTGACTAATGATCGATCGACTGATTATTCACTTTGGAAAGCCACAAGGAACCAAAAACGACCTATTGCTCACATACCGCCAATAAAAGAGCTAAATGGACAATGGGCAATAAGTAATGAGCAAAAAGCATCAAGGTTCGCCCAACACTTGGAGGACACTTTTACACAAACCGAGAGCGCTAACCAAGATCTCCACTGGGAACAACTACTACAAGTAGACCAAGAGATAAAACTTGTAACACCAAAAGAAGTATTTAAAGAAATCAGAGATCATATCAGCCCAAAAAAATCCCCCGGTTATGACCTTATCACAGGGGAAATCCTAAAGAATCTACCAAGAAAACCCTTGGTGAAACTTACTAAGATACTCAATGCTTCTTTTAGACTAAAGCATGTTCCAGACCTATGGAAGGTTGCAGAAGTGATCATGATCCCCAAATCAGGGAAACCACCTCAAGATGCATCATCATATAGGCCTATCTCCTTGCTGCCAGTGATGTCAAAGCTTTTCGAAAAACTACTTCTAAAACGACTAAAACCAATTATAGAAAATAGCAATATAATACCAGAATATCAATTTGGATTCAGAGAAAAACATTCAACGATAGATCAGGTGCATAGAATTACAACAGTAATTGAAAAAGCCCTTGAAGATAGGAAAGTATGTACCACTGTATTTTTAGATGTAGCCCAGGCTTTTGACAAAGTTTGGCACAAAGGATTGATTTATAAACTAAGAACTATGTTGCCAAAACAGTTCGCAGATATATTAGAATCATATATAACTGGTAGAGTCTTTAGAGTAAGGCAAGAAAACGCCTATTCTGAACTAAAAGAAATAAAAGCTGGTGTACCACAAGGAAGTGTTCTAGGCCCGGTCCTGTACCTATTGTACACATGTGATATACCAGAACTAGAAAATGCAACTATCGCTACTTTTGCTGATGATACCGCAATAATGTCTACAGGATCTAGTCACAAGGAAGCTGTGGTAAAAGTACAAACAGCAATAAATCAATTCTATGATTGGACCAAAAAGTGGAAGACAAAGTTGAATGAAACAAAATCCATTCACATTGACTTCACTAACAAGAACTCGGAACACAACCCAGTATACATAAACAACAAAAGTGTACCGTACGAAAACACTGCCAAATATCTTGGTATGACCTTAGACGCAAAGCTTCGCTGGAAAGCCCATGTCAAAAAGAAACGAGAAGAATTAGAAATTCGTTACAGAAGCATGAACTGGTTACTAGGAAAGCATTCCGCGTTGTCAGTTTCTAACAAAATCCTTATCTACAGATCAGTCCTTATGCCAGTATGGACCTATGGTATACAACTATGGGGTTGTGCCAAAGAAAGCAATGTAGAAATTATACAAAAATTCCAGAATAAAGTACTCAAGAACATCGTGAACGCGCCTTGGTATATACGAATTGACGACATCCATCGGGACCTGAATATAGAGTTCGTAAACAGCATAATCCAAAAATATGCAGAAGCTCATGAACATCGACTTCATCATCATGTTAATGTTGAGGCCATCCAGCTCCTCGATAACACGGACATAGTAAGAAGGCTCAAAAGGACTAAACCTTTTGAGTTAGTGTAGTGTAATATAGTGTAACATAATAATATCTGTGACTTTACCGCGAGTGTAATATAGTACCTAGCTATTTATATGGACACAAGAACAAAGTGACTTCACCTTAATAGACGCTAAGTAAACGCAATGGACGTGCTCTTAGATATACTTTTACTTTTAGCAAATTAAGTTAGATTAAAATTGCTTATTAGCCTTATTGGGCTAGATTGTAATATAATAACAAAACAAAACAAAAAAAAAAAAAAAAAAAATGGGTGTCGTTTTCATGGTTTTTGGGGACGCTGATTACGAAAATGAGGTCAAAATGAAAATCCAAGATGGCGGCTAGGAAAATTTTTGGTTTTTCCGTCATGGGTGTCGTTTTCATGGTTTTTGGGGTCGCTGATTACGAAAATGAGGTCAAAATGAAAATCCAAGATGGCGGTAAAGATTTTTTAGGTTTTTCCGTCATGGGTGTCGTTTTCATGGTTTTTGGGGCCGCTGATTACGAAAATGAGGTCAAAATGAAAATCGAAAATCATTTTTCGGTAAGGCTGTCGTTTTATATATATATATAGTCGAAAAACCAAAATTTTCCTAGCCGCCATCTTGGATTTTCATTTTGACCTCATTTTCGTAATCAGCGACCCCAAAAACTATGAAAACGACACCCATGACGGAAAAACCAAAAATTTTCGTCGGCGCCATCTTTGATTTTTATTTTGACCTCATTTTCGTAATCAGCGACCCCAAAAACCATGGAAACGACACCCATGACGGAAAAACCATAAATTTTCGTCGGCGCCATCTTGGATTTTCATTTTGACCTCATTTTCGTAATCACCGACCCCAAAAACCATGAAAACGACACCCATGACGAAAAACCCAAAAATTGTCGTCGGCGCCATCTTGGATTTTCCTTTTGACCTCATTTTCGTAATCAGCGACCCCAAAAACCATGAAAACGACACCCATGACGGAAAACCAAAAATTTTCGTCGGCGCCATCTTGGATTTTCATTTTGACCTCATTTTCGTAATCACCGACCCCAAAAACCATGAAAACGACACCCATGACGAAAAAACCAAAAATTGTCGTCGGCGCCATCTTGGATTTTCCTTTTGACCTCATTTTCGTAATCAGCGACCCCAAAAACCATGAAAACGACACCCATGACGGAAAACCTAAAATTTTCGTCGGCGCCATCTTGGATTTTCATTTTGATCTCATTTTCGTAATCAGCGACCCCAAAAACCATGAAAACGACACCCATGACGGAAAAACCAAAATTTTTCGTCGGCGCCATCTTGGATTTTCATTTTGACCTCATTTTCGTATTCAGCGACCCCTAAAACCATGAAAACGACACCCATGACGGAAAAACCAAAAATTTTCATGGCCGCCATCTTGGATTTTCATTTTGACCTCATTTTCGTAATCAGCGACCCCGAAAACCATGAAAACGACACCCATGACGAAAAAACCAAAAATTTTCGTCGGCGCCATCTTGGATTTTAATTTTGAGCTCATTTTCGTAATCGTAATATTCAAGTATCACTGTAAAAGTTGAAAGTACCTACCTATTTATCGACGTGAGTATAGTAACTGAATTCATAATAACATTTCATACACATATTTCTTTGAATGCCATATCTATTACTTCTTAGATCTGTGAATTTTACTTGTATTCGTATGAAGTTCGCCAGGTGGCGCAAGTAATAGTTTACGAAGTATTGTAGAGGTGGGGTGCGGCAAAGAGGGAGCAAATGCTCAAGGTTATTTGCTCAGGGTACCACCTTAAATGTTTTGCTTATCTCGGAGCGAGAGTTCTTATCAGTTGTGTAATGCGACACTCATGCGCGCCAAACAAATGGAATTCAATGTTTTTGTTTGTGTCGGAAGAGATTTTATTACCCGATACGAGAATAGCAGGGAGGGAATTTAAACTGACATATTGGCAGTCCCATCAGAATTAAATAGAATATCGTGTATAATCGTAGTCGACCAAAAAATTGCTGTAAATTGCTGTCTTATGTGTACAAAAAAACTACAAATCTTCACATAACTGTCTAATTGCCGCATAGACAAATAGACCTTGTCGTTATAATTATGACGTGCTAGTGACACTCAACCTTGGCGTGATTAAGCAGTTACGAGGTCGAATGTACAAGAAAATTATAACCCCGCTCATTCATTGTTCTGTTTGTATTATTAAGATCTTTACTGGAACTATCTTCGAACTTACATTACACGGTTCACGATACCATTTATGTCATTCTAGTTCCTTTTACGGCATAGGATTTAACTTCCATATACAAACTTATTCTGTATTACCCTGCACTAACTCTCATCACTAACTGGGTTGTGAAGGCAGTCGTTCCCTGTAGAATACTGGTATTCAGTCACATCCGGTTAGACTGGAAGCTAATCCCAACATATTACTTTCACAAGTTATTATGCCTTGTGATTGTGACTGTAGCGTAGGAGTGCAATACGTCGTTTCGGGAGTTGCTGCGTCGGGCTGCGCGGCGCCGGATGTTACCGGCGGCGAGTGCTGTGGGTGCGGGGGCGCGCGGCGGCGTGTGCCGTGGCGGCGGGTGTGCGGGGCTCCGGGTCGCGGGGCGGCGGTTGCACGTTGCGGCGTGCATTCGTTGTTCCGTGATTCGGGGTCTCGAGCATTCGTTGTTGCGGTTTGTGTCGCTGCGTGCTTTCGTGCTCGCAGTGTTCGTTGTTGCGGGCATTTGGTGGCGTGTGGTTCGGCGTGGTGACTTTCGGAATGACGTATTGCACTTGTAGTTTCGTTCTTCTTCCGTCCTTCTGACATTCAAAAGTGCCTGTAATGGCTTAATTGAAATAAAATATTTGAGTTTGAGTTATTTGGGAAAAGTGTAGGATGATGATAGAAAATCGAGCCCTTTGACGGCGTCCCTTGTGGAACTATAACTGAGTATTTATTTATTTATTTATTTAGTACTTGGAAGACTTTCAGCTAATAAAAACAAACAAAAGGAAGAAACCATAGTCACCAGAAAGCCAATTACAAGTCCTCACTTATAGACTTATAATAAAAATGATTATTGGTGAGAGCACAAAACAAAAAACGCCATTTGTGAAATAAATACAATTTAAAAATCTAAGTTCGCAAAAATTTCATGAATGAAATAATAGAGAAATTAATAACAACAAATAAAATTACCTACCGCTACTTGAAAAAATTGAGGCTTAAGCACCTTCTGGCCGAATTCACACTAGTTGTGAATGGATCTAGATTATATTCCCTACATATGTCATTGAAATGTCTGCTTGCACGCACAATATAGCTGTTCTGCCTATAATTCGAAGATGTATGAGGTACACGTATGGGTGGATTAAAACGAAATGCTTTACATGGCACATTAAAATGAAATTTTGACAGTAACTCAGGGTTATCGATATCGTTATTGAGGATTTTCAACAAGAATAAGCTGTCAGCAATTTTACGTCGTTCAACCAGTGGTAGTAGGTGGTACTTCTTACAGAGTCTAAGGTAATCGGTTGACTGATATGGAATCCTTTGATGAAAGCAAAGATACTTTATGAAACGTCTTTGGATGTTTTCAATACGGTCAATGTATTTATGATAACGAGGATTCCATATCTGAGAGGCATACTCAAGCTGACTTCTTACAAAAGTGCAATACAATATTTTTAGTGTTTTAGCGTTTGTAAAACACTTAGAGAGACGTATTATAAACCCAAGTAGTTTAGAAGCTTTTTTGACAATTGCATCAATGTGTGTGTCAAAAACTAACTTACTGTCTTGATGGACGCCCAAGTCACGAATAGTATTGCACCTTCGACGACCTTAAAGATGATGTCGACATAGAAAGGGAGCGCAGGGCCCTGTCAGTCCGTGGGAACATGTTAGCCCGTAGATTCGCCCGCTGTACTTAACAAGTCAAGATCACGCTATTTAAAGCATATTGTCAGGGCTTGTACACGGGTGGTCTATGGGTTAGTTATACAAAAAAATCCCTGGACACTCTGCGCGTCCAGTATAATAACATTTTTAGGATGATGTTGGGACTTCCTCGTTTCTGCAGTGCCTCCGGGATGTTTGCGCAGACTCAGACTGATGATTTTCATGCCGTCATTCGGAAAAAGGTCGTCTCACTTATGAGGAGGGTGCGGGGGAGTCACAACAGCATCTTGAATACTATAGCTGAAGATGTACGTGCACCTGTGTTGAGGCATTTCGTTCGTCTGGTGGTCTCTAGGGAGGTATCTCCCTATTGGTTGTCTTGACGGGGCGGGATGTCTCAGCGCAGGGGTATTTGTGTATTTTGTGTACTTATAGGATTATGTGATTATTGATTGTCTCTTGTAATTGTATGAACTAACAATAGTTTTAAGTTTTTGGATACTAACCTATGGATTTCAGTTGTCCTATAATAAATAAATTTGAATTTGAAAACACAATAGTTTGGAGGAATGGAGGCATTGATCGATGTCATTTATATAGACCACAAATAAAAAGGGACCCAACAACGATCCCTGAGGCACCCCACTGGGAACGTTTACCCAACTAGACATGTAATTGTTGAGGACTACGGCTTGTGACCTGTTGTCAATATAAGAAGAGAACCACCTCAAGAGATCCCCACGGATGCCCATGTAGCTCAGCTTCTTTATCAGGGTATCGTGGTCGATCCGATCAAATGCCTTACTGTAATCTGTATAAATCACATCGACCTGATTACCATTATCCATAGCATCCGTAATAAAATCATTAAATAAAATCAAATTAGAAGTGGTAGACCGTCCTTTAAAATCCGTGCTGAAAGGAGCTGAATGAGCTAGCAAGAGCGGGATATAACTGGTTATAGACCATCCTCTCAAATATTTTAGCTATAACGCACAACTTGGATATAGGCCTATAGTTAGTAATCTCGGTTTTAGACCCCTTCTTATGTACGGGTGTAACAAAAGCAGATTTCCACACTTTGGGAACAACACCTTGAGTTAAAGACTTGGAAAACAATATTGATATGGGTAGCGCAATGGAAGAGGCGCATTTAATTAGAAATTTAGATGATATATTATCAGGGCCAGCACCTTTAGTTGGATCCAGTTTACGAAGTAAACCGGTCACAACCTCAACATTCACTTCAATGTAACAAATGTCAGATGTAGTTCTGTTAGTATTAGAAGGGAAAATAGGGGGTGGACTGCTGGGATTATTAGATGAGGGGGTTGAGGAAAGTAGACATGAAATAAGACGAAAAAGCTTCACAAATAGAGTCTCCAGTGAGTAATGATTCATCGTTATAATTTAGTGTATTAGGTATTGAGTTAGAGTTATACCGATTTTTAACAAAAGACCAAAAGCTTAGGGTTTTCCTTAATGGATTTTTCGATTAGCTTAAGATAACTTTCATAACATGAAGCTTCCATAGTCTTGACTCTGTCACGCCAATATTTGAAAGTTAGCTCGTCTGATTTATTGCCGTAAATCTTGAATTTTTTAAGATATTTATATTTTGCTGTAATAGTATTGACGAGTGATGAGCTGAACCAGACGGTATTTTGTATTACGAACTAACTTTTGTGGTATGTGTTTGTTTTGTAACTGTTTGATAGTGTCTATAAAGTACTCAACCGATTCATCCAGTGATCGGGTTGCAAACTCATGTTCCCATTTAGTACCAGAAATCTCGTTATTAATCGATTCAAAATCACCTTTGCTATAGATATATCGCAACCGCGGCGCATGGTCAAGGGGAGGTATTTCAAAGATATCTATATTGACCAACAACGCAGGATGATAGGGATCAATGGGCACAAGAGGGTCGACACACTCACTAACACAAGCTAACTTATTTGAGAGGACTAAGTCCAACAGTTTTCCGTACCTATTAGCTACACCATTATACTGTCCAAAGTCAAGAGTACATAACTCGTCCGCGAACAAACATTCGTCACTTGGCGGGGTTCACTGTGACTAACGAAAGGTTATTAGATGGAGCCCACGAGATTCCGCTCATATTAAAATCACCTAAAACTAGATTATATTATTATAAAAAAACATGATTTTCAGGATAGAACAAAAAGAAAAGCCGTAGTCACACGGTATTAAAGTGTTTAGGTTGGTACCTATAACGTGTGACTACGGCTTTTCTTTTTAATCTGTCCTGCAGGGCTATTGTCTATCTTTTCAAAAGTCAGTGGATAACAAGCACCAGTTGTCCACAGAACTTTGGTGTTAACTGCTAATGTCATAAAATTGGTATTGCGTATCTCATTGTGTGGGTATCACGTGACAGTGATTATAGGGTGACTAACATCCCAGCAATTGACACCTCTATTTTTTATCGACTATTATACGGCCAAGTTAAGCAGGTACTGCTTGAACGTTACAATACTTGATTGAGGATATATTTTAGATTTAGCCGCTTTATGGCACCTGACATGTCAAATGGTTATTGTCAAAGAGATTTAAAAGTAATATTTGAATGTCATTTTTGTTGTCAGCCAGTAAGAAATTGCTGTTGTACGTAGTACTAATTACTTTCATGTTTTGCATGGAAGAAGTAAAAACAAAAGGAAAATAAAATAAAATATTTTGCTCGAGATTACTAATTAAGTTTTAAAAATTAATGTCTATTGCTTATGTAAGACGATTTTGATGAAATAAACCCTAATTATTACTCAGAACATTGCAGGGCACGACACAAAAGGCCACAATGTTCACATATTCACAAAACAATACGTGAAATGAATCTATACAAAGGTAGGAAAATATTATATTCCCCGAAGGGTTAGACAGAGGTGTACCCATTATTACACTTCACCAACTAAAGAATATTACAGATTGCCTCAAAAAACCATCATTGTAAAAACAAAATCCAAATTCAAGAAAAGATAGGTTTCTATATTGTACATAGTATTCACACAATATGAGCTATGCAATTATATCAAGGAATATATAATATTAAGGAGATTGAGTTTAGATAATGCAAATATAGTTATAAAATCTTTAGTAGCTCCAACAATACGGGACTTATAGAAACTAGTAGGTACCAGTATCAACCGTCATAAATCATCATAAAACACTACCCTTGAGAAGCGTCTTTCACGAAAGTCACTTTAAACTCTGTGTATAAACAATGTAATGTCAAATAAGCTTAGACAATCGCAATTTTAAAAATATCGATACAGAAACTTCTGTCAAAATGAGTTAAAGTGACCATCAACGACAATGGTCTCCGATGACGTCATACGCGTTGTACTACTGGTCATAGCCGATACCAAATGAACCTTTTGACAGTTAATGAATGCACACAGAGCGAAAGTGATAATCAAAACAACTGTCAACAGAGATAGCCAATAGCCCTGCTGAAAATCTTGTTTCATTCTTTTTCAGCGTCGTTTTTTTTGTCGTAGTCGGGTTTTAGTTTTTTTTTTTTTTTTATTTAAACAATTTTGGTGTTAATTTTTTTTTTTTACTCTTGACTTTTTGCCCGCTAGAGGGCGTGATTTTAAATTTGAGCAATATTTTGGAAATGTACAAGTGAGGCCCTTTCAAATGATACCAAGCACGGCGTATTTATTATCTCCATTTTTATTTTTTAATCCTTACTTTTTGTCCGCTAGAGGGCGCCAAATCGCTTTTTGTGACACGTCACGTAGCCTATGTTCGGCGGAAAATTAACCTATTTAGCGCCACAGTCACGTATAGACGACAAGCCGAACAAGCAAAAAAGTGCCTTAATTCTATCGACTTAGGGTACTTTTTGGCTTGTCATTTTACTTGACCTTGGCGGTCAATGGGTTAAGACGGTTCTAACGATACCTCATATGTCGAGTTCCGATAAGTAGATTAGAAGCTATGAGGGAACAGATGAAGATACACACATACATACATACAAACATACATACATACATAGCCAGTCAAAATCATAACCCTCCTTTGGCTTTGCCGTAGTCGGGTAAAAAACTATTATAGGATATTTATCCTATAATAGTTTTTTACCCGACTACGTCTTACACATTTTTAATTTAAATTCGAACAGACAAAAAGCCAGCTAGACGATACGACACACAAGCTGGAAGTTAGCCGCGCCTCCTTAGAAGGGGCTCGTCGGGAGCTGACCGACCTGCAACGGACCAGCGCCGACCTGGCCCGGAAGAGCGCCAACCACGAGCAGGCGCAGGATAACCAGAGGAGGGCTGATGAGGAGGTGCAGAGGCTCAGAGCGGAGTTACAGCAGCTTAGAGTTGAGATGGTCAACGGTCAGTAACTATTCAATCATTGAATACTATAGGAAGTGACCACTGGCAATAACCTTTTCAGAAATTATATATATTTATTATGTCCATGCTGTAGGGAGTATTCCAACGTAATATCAATTTGCGGTCCCTTCTAAAAACAAATCGTCTCGAGTCTTGTTTGATAAGTGTGGTCATCTTCTTAGGGAGTTAACTTATATCGTTTTTTTTTTAAACTCGCTGGAACTTTGGCTGAAATATTGCACAGTGTTCAATACCAGCCCTAAACCGTCAAAAGCATTATTATTATAAGCTTATATTGTCCCACTGCAGGGCAAAGGCATATCTTCCCTCCTTCTACTTTTCGCGATCTAGTGCGATAGTAAACCAATCCTTAGCACATCCCGCCGTCTCTTTTTGGGCCTGTTAAAAAACATTGTCCAATAAAATCGTTCGTTTAGGCTTAGGGCCTATCTATAACCGCTATTATATTTTACAGAGGAAAAGAAATGGGTAGGTCGCGAGGAAGCCCTGCGTCGTGAGCTATACGAGGCTCGCGAGGCTTGCTCCGCCCTGGAGAGCAGTTCCAGCGCTGGTGCAGGAGACAGCGGGGCTGGCAGCGTGCTGGCGCAGTTGGCGCAGCTGCAGCGTGCCGCACTGGAGCGGGACCAGGCGCATGCACACGCACTGCGGCAGCGGGGTGTACAGCTGGGTGAGTGCTGCGAGTAATCACGGCAATCACGAGACGAGATCACTAAGTCGAGATCTCGAGGGATAGGAAATTCGATCTCGGCGAGATCTCGGCATTTTCGAGATCTCGAATGGATTTCAAAAAGTATTGGTTTAATTAGATAACTGAAACGTGATTGAAACTGTTTAGTAGTTTTGATTATGATGCGAGTAAGATACAACATGAATTTTTGAAAAAAAACTTTATTTTTACTTATGTTAGGTACTTATGTTAACGAACACTAAATTTTAGACTCGTAAAATCTCTTTTATAGAAAGTACTTATTTTATAATGAAAAGATAATGATAGTGAAAACAAATATTGCTATTTCCAAAATCATTCCTAAACTAGGAGTGATTTTGGAAACTTGCCTATCAAAATAAAATAAATTTTCATTCAATTAACCCATAAACTATGACAGTAACTGTACAATTAAAACAGCGTAGGCGAATGCAGTCCGACAGTGCATCGCACGGGGAAACCCCAGATTTGCGGGAAATTGAAGGTTAGCGCGTGGAGAGCCCGGGGAATAACATAAATCTGTGAATTTCGGGGAATCCCGACTAGCTCGCATGCAGAGAACATGCGTCATGCCTCGCGACTACTGCCACTCAATCCCGTCAATCTCGGCCGAGATCTCGACATTTTATGCTTCGAGATTAATCTCGAAAAATGAGGCGAGATCTCGGGTGTTCGGGATCTCGCGAGATCGAGATTGCATTCCCTAGCTGCGAGAGATAAAGGGCAGCGAGACTAATTTGATTGTGCCTTTATTACGATTTCTAGTAATGTGTTGCGGTGCGGTGTGAAAATTGGAATTGTTGTGGTGTGTGTGCCGCCACAACAATTCCGATTTTGATATTTATCATTTCTTGTCTAATAACCAGTTTCACCAAGTGGTATACCTCGCGCCAAATAAAAAGAACGCTGGGGGGTCAAGCTGCGCAGTAGCCGATTTTTGGATCTATTTGGTGGTATGAGAGAGGGCCGCGGCCCTCTCCCGCCCCTCTCTCGCGAAATAATTCAATTTAAATGATATATATTTTTGATGTCAACCTATAAGCAATATACGAAGCCGCAAACGAAAAGCTAGTTCGAAAATAAAACAATAGGCCGTGCGTGTATATTAGTTATATTAGTATTAGTTTCGTGCGCGAGTTTACCCATGCGCGAACACCCCTCCCCCTTTCCCCTCGTAGAGTTCCTATGTAGAATTGTAGATTAATACCTATTAATATAAGCTTCTTGTGACCGCCCAACCAGCAATTTTGCGCTATAACCAAACCTTATATCTCAAAACAGCTGGGTGAACGATGTATAAAGGTTTTGGCGGTGACTGATTGTTGTGTAAAAGCGTTTGACAATACAATTTGGCTCTATAAGTTTATACAGCAAAAAGGATCTATTAGGAATTGATGTAAAGGTTTACTTCGTGACTTTGTATAGCTGTTATAGTCAGGCGTTATAGCAACCTCCAATGTGACTAGTACACAACGATAGAACTTTATAACAGTGTTTACTGTCGCCCCAATGCGCCTGATTTACGCAATAAAAGTTCTGAACGAACTATAATGACTCTTTCGTTAAAGTGGAGATGAAAACTCAAGAAAAGGGCGATATTGTGATATTGTGGATTTTTAGATCGTCGTTACAGTGCATAGTACTATAGTGGGTACAAAAAGTCTACAACAGAGTGATTTGGTGATATAGCTGAGTTTCGAATTACATTTAAAGAACTTAAATTGTCATTTAAAGGTTTTTTAACGCTCGTTATAGTCGACGTGATAAACTTATCACAAAGACACTTTTTTAAAACAGGATTGTTTTTTTATAACTGTTATAGTCCCTCTATTACAATAGTACTATATCGGAGATTATTTCTCTTTTAAAACATAATAACTGTGTATAACGGTAGGTTAGTAATGCTTTTAAATGTTAATTCAGTTTTGTAAAGGCATTTCTATCGCTCTTTTACAACAATATTATATAAGGAACCCTAATTGCATATAATGGTGGTTGTAATCTGTCATAACGAATGTTATAGTAGTGTTCAGGAAGCTGGAAGTATGTTTATGACTTAAAATTCGTAATTGTTTTAGTAAAAGCTCAATAATTCGAGGGGGGCATTCAAATATAGTCGGTAACCAGTACATATTTTATCAGTAAAATTACAGTCGCACGTCATTTTCCCCGTAAGGGACGAATAATTTAATTACAAAATAATATATAACACACCACAATATGGCTCCTCGTATTCTTTTATTATCCAATTCTCTTCAAAAACACTGCACGTGAACGAATGTAAAATGAATGAACGATGAATATTATAGTGAAGTAATGGAATCATGAACTGTTTTACAGTACCTAAAAGAACTTTAGTAGCGTTGCGGTGGCTTGTATGTCATCAAATAGAGATTGCGTTACTGTTACATCAACTGTAATAGGCCAAAATTGTCATGCCTGACACCGCTACAGTTGTACTTTAACACTGAATGGAGATATAATTGCGCCACTTTCTTTGTAGGTGCACCTTCTTTGGCCTTTTATGTGACCATCGATTAGTTTTTACAAAACGTTCTATGGACTTCTATACAACTAACTTTTGCTAGTTGGGCGTGGCTCGAATATGTGACGACCAGTCTTACCATGAATATCTTATTACCCTTTTTTTATTGTTGGGTCGAAATAAATCTAATAACCCCCCCCCCCCCCCCCGCTCTTGGGCAGAGCGAAGGGGAGTGTCAGACTTCTACTGACTAAAAACCAAACCCATGTTCCTTCTTCGCCCTTGTGTCGGAGCCGCGTTATCCTTTCGATAATCCACAGCCCCGACGGGATATCTTATTACCCTGTGTGTAACTGGGTTGTGGATATCAGAGAAGCAGTCGCCTAAAATACTGTTATTCAATCAGCGGCAACCGTTTTTTAGACTGTAAGCCGACTCTAACATTGTTGACAAAAAGACTAAGCAATAACTAAATCTCCCTCCGTAGCGGAAGTGGAACGCGCCCTAACATCGGCGACAGAACGCGAGCGCATCTCCCGCGAGGAGGTGACTGCAGTACAGGCGCGCCTGGCTGACGTGGACGCAGCGCTGCACCACGCCAGGGACCAGCTCCAGGTGCTGGCTCACACGGAGCAGGAGCATTTGAAGGCTATACAGCGGTTGGAGGATGAGCTGGCGATGTGAGTAGACTTATTGCCTATAGATTGGAAAAGGAATTTTTGGAACTACTGTTTAATTCCGTTTTTTTTTTCACTAATTTGAATGTACAATATTCCGTCGTGAGTATTGTTGTGTGAATTTAAATTGTTCTCTTGGATTAAATCCTGACTATAATGTGAGCGAGGACGCAGGTAAAAGGCTAGCAAGGTTATTAAATAATTGTCAATGAAAAAAACAAGGTTTTGGTAAGCCAAGCTATTTTGAACCTTGTGTGGCCTACGAGTGATTAAAGTAACAAGGAAACTTAAAAAGTCTTTTTACCATTGATCACTTTTCTTACAAACAAATGTTACTCCAAGAATTTTCAGACTGGTTGAATCTACTAAGTAACTAACACAGCTTATTGTTTTCAAATGATCCTTTATCTGAAAGAACACCGAGACAGAATAGGGGATCGGACAAAAAAAAACTAATTAGTCCGTCAGATAGATTTCCAAAAAATATTGACCACATATTTTTTCTTTTTTCACGTAAACAAAAAATGAATACGATACAGTGCTTCGAAAACTCGTGTGACGTCTTAAGATAGTACATTTTGTACCTTCAAGTGACGTTTCAAGCCCCACGCCATGATCTTTGACGCGCTATAGCTTCGTAAATTTTTATTGATTTGATAAAACAAAAAACACGTATCCAATATTTTTCGATAATCTAACTGACGGACTAAACAGAACAATATTTTTTTGAGTCAGTCCGATCCCCTATTGTTTGTAAATATGTTTACCTTCCTATAAGCATGTTTTACATCCTGATCCAATCAATTATCATAACTAGCTGATAACTTCACAATACAACCACTTCATATTTCCACTTAACAGTAAAACTCAAGAGTTGGAGACACTCAGAGCGGAGCACGGCAGTCTCGTGTCAGAGCTACAGCACAGACTGAGTGAGGTGGAACATCAGCTCAGCGCTGAGAAGAACGCACTCGACACTGAGAAGAAGAGGAATGCTATACTGCAGGTACACTTGTTACTATAAGCCTTAAGGATCGCGATCTTAAAAAAAATCCATGACCGACCCATAGTCACACTAAACTATGTATAATTGTATGACTATGGTTAATTGTATTTATCCGTAGTCACACCAGTGTGACTACGGATAAATATAATTAACCATAGTCACACTGGTGTGGTAGTTTAGTGTGACTATGGGTCGGTCACTTAAAAATCGTACTAGAAAACATGTTGGAATACCGCCAAATAAGACAAAGTTAAAACCGCAATTTTATAAATTTCACTATTTAGTCCCACTGCTGGGCTAAGGTTTCCCCCATTATTTTTCAACTCTCCCGGTGTTTTGCCTCTTCTGGTCAAATTATCACGCCAGAGTTTTCGTTGGTATAAATAATATTGATGGTTAAATAATGTGATTGCAGGAACAAGTATCGACCCGCGGCGATTTATCTCCTCCGCATTCCGTCGCCTCAGATTCGCTCTCCGCCTCGCTGTGGCAGTCCGTACGTATATTTTCGCTTTGGAATAAGCAACTAATTATAATAATCTCTTCTTTCTTTCTCCTCCTTTTTTTCTTCTTTCTTCTCTTCTTTCTTTTCTTATCGTGTGGGTAGTAAGGTCTAACGACACACTCTAGTTATTCGGGTAAAGTGGCGACGCGCGCTCTTTGCGGCTGTTGTGGACGTAGTTCGTAGTACTGGCGCCGAGGTGCTGGCGGCTGTTGTGGACGTAGTTCGTAGTACTGGCGCCGAGGTGCTGGCGGCTGTTGTGGACGTAGTTCGTAGTACTGGCGCCGAGGTGCTGGCGGCTGTTGTGGACGTAGTTCGTAGTACTGGCGCCGAGGTGCTGGCGGCTGTTGTGGACGTAGTTCGTAGTACTGGCGCCGAGGTGCTGGCGGCTGTTGTGGACGTAGTTCGTAGTACTGGCGCCGAGGTGCTGGCGGCTGTTGTGGACGTAGTTCGTAGTACTGGCGCCGAGGTGCTGGCGGCTGTTGTGGACGTAGTTCGTAGTACTGGCGCCGAGGTGCTGGCGGCTGTTGTGGACGTAGTTCGTAGTACTGGCGCCGAGGTGCTGGCGGCTGTTGTGGACGTAGTTCGTAGTACTGGCGCCGAGGTGCTGGCGGCTGTTGTGGACGTAGTTCGTAGTACTGGCGCCGAGGTGCTGGCGGCTGTTGTGGACGTAGTTCGTAGTACTGGCGCCGAGGTGCTGGCGGCTGTTGTGGACGTAGTTCGTAGTACTGGCGCCGAGGTGCTGGCGGCTGTTGTGGACGTAGTTCGTAGTACTGGCGCCGAGGTGCTGGCGGCTGTTGTGGACGTAGTTCGTAGTACTGGCGCCGAGGTGCTGGCGGCTGTTGTGGACGTAGTTCGTAGTACTGGCGGCTGTTGTGGACGTAGTTCGTAGTACTGGCGCCGAGGTGCTGGCGGCTGTTGTGGACGTAGTTCGTAGTACTGGCGCCGAGGTGCTGGCGGCTGTTGTGGACGTAGTTCGTAGTACTGGCGGCTGTTGTGGACGTAGTTCGTAGTACTGGCGCCGAGGTGCTGGCGGCTGTTGTGGACGTAGTTCGTAGTACTGGCGCCGAGGTGCTGGCGGCTGTTGTGGACGTAGTTCGTAGTACTGGCGCGAGGTGCTGGCGGCTGTTGTGGACGTAGTTCGTAGTACTGGCGGCTGTTGTGGACGTAGTTCGTAGTACTGGCGCCGAGGTGCTGGCGGCTGTTGTGGACGTAGTTCGTAGTACTGGCGCCGAGGTGCTGGCGGCTGTTGTGGACGTAGTTCGTAGTACTGGCGCCGAGGTGCTGGCGGCTGTTGTGGACGTAGTTCGTAGTACTGGCGGCTGTTGTGGACGTAGTTCGTAGTACTGGCGCCGAGGTGCTGGCGGCTGTTGTGGACGTAGTTCGTAGTACTGGCGCCGAGGTGCTGGCGGCTGTTGTGGACGTAGTTCGTAGTACTGGCGCCGAGGTGCTGGCGGCTGTTGTGGACGTAGTTCGTAGTACTGGCGGCTGTTGTGGACGTAGTTCGTAGTACTGGCGCCGAGGTGCTGGCGGCTGTTGTGGACGTAGTTCGTAGTACTGGCGCCGAGGTGCTGGCGGCTGTTGTGGACGTAGTTCGTAGTACTGGCGCCGAGGTGCTGGCGGCTGTTGTGGACGTAGTTCGTAGTACTGGCGCCGAGGTGCTGGCGGCTGTTGTGGACGTAGTTCGTAGTACTGGCGCCGAGGTGCTGGCGGCTGTTGTGGACGTAGTTCGTAGTACTGGCGCCGAGGTGCTGGCGGCTGTTGTGGACGTAGTTCGTAGTACTGGCGCCGAGGTGCTGGCGGCTGTTGTGGACGTAGTTCGTAGTACTGGCGCCGAGGTGCTGGCGGCTGTTGTGGACGTAGTTCGTAGTACTGGCGCCGAGGTGCTGGCGGCTGTTGTGGACGTAGTTCGTAGTACTGGCGCCGAGGTTGCTGGCGGCTGTTGTGGACGTAGTTCGTAGTACTGGCGCCGAGGTGCTGGCGGCTGTTGTGGACGTAGTTCGTAGTACTGGCGCCGAGGTGCTGGCGGCTGTTGTGGACGTAGTTCGTAGTACTGGCGCCGAGGTGCTGGCGGCTGTTGTGGACGTAGTTCGTAGTACTGGCGCCGAGGTGCTGGCGGCTGTTGTGGACGTAGTTCGTAGTACTGGCGGCTGTTGTGGACGTAGTTCGTAGTACTGGCGCCGAGGTGCTGGCGGCTGTTGTGGACGTAGTTCGTAGTACTGGCGCCGAGGTGCTGGCGGCTGTTGTGGACGTAGTTCGTAGTACTGGCGCCGAGGTGCTGGCGGCTGTTGTGGACGTAGTTCGTAGTACTGGCGCCGAGGTGCTGGCGGCTGTTGTGGACGTAGTTCGTAGTACTGGCGGCTGTTGTGGACGTAGTTCGTAGTACTGGCGCCGAGGTGCTGGCGGCTGTTGTGGACGTAGTTCGTAGTACTGGCGCCGAGGTGCTGGCGGCTGTTGTGGACGTAGTTCGTAGTACTGGCGGCTGTTGTGGACGTAGTTCGTAGTACTGGCGCCGAGGTGCTGGCGGCTGTTGTGGACGTAGTTCGTAGTACTGGCGCCGAGGTGCTGGCGGCTGTTGTGGACGTAGTTCGTAGTACTGGCGGCTGTTGTGGACGTAGTTCGTAGTACTGGCGCCGAGGTGCTGGCGGCTGTTGTGGACGTAGTTCGTAGTACTGGCGCCGAGGTGCTGGCGGCTGTTGTGGACGTAGTTCGTAGTACTGGCGCCGAGGTGCTGGCGGCTGTTGTGGACGTAGTTCGTAGTACTGGCGCCGAGGTGCTGGCGGCTGTTGTGGACGTAGTTCGTAGTACTGGCGGCTGTTGTGGACGTAGTTCGTAGTACTGGCGCCGAGGTGCTGGCGGCTGTTGTGGACGTAGTTCGTAGTACTGGCGCCGAGGTGCTGGCGGCTGTTGTGGACGTAGTTCGTAGTACTGGCGCCGAGGTGCTGGCGGCTGTTGTGGACGTAGTTCGTAGTACTGGCGCCGAGGTGCTGGCGGCTGTTGTGGACGTAGTTCGTAGTACTGGCGGCTGTTGTGGACGTAGTTCGTAGTACTGGCGCCGAGGTGCTGGCGGCTGTTGTGGACGTAGTTCGTAGTACTGGCGCCGAGGTGCTGGCGGCTGTTGTGGACGTAGTTCGTAGTACTGGCGCCGAGGTGCTGGCGGCTGTTGTGGACGTAGTTCGTAGTACTGGCGCCGAGGTGCTGGCGGCTGTTGTGGACGTAGTTCGTAGTACTGGCGCCGAGGTGCTGGCGGCTGTTGTGGACGTAGTTCGTAGTACTGGCGCCGAGGTGCTGGCGGCTGTTGTGGACGTAGTTCGTAGTACTGGCGCCGAGGTGCTGGCGGCTGTTGTGGACGTAGTTCGTAGTACTGGCGCCGAGGTGCTGGCGGCTGTTGTGGACGTAGTTCGTAGTACTGGCGGCTGTTGTGGACGTAGTTCGTAGTACTGGCGCCGAGGTGCTGGCGGCTGTTGTGGACGTAGTTCGTAGTACTGGCGCCGAGGTGCTGGCGGCTGTTGTGGACGTAGTTCGTAGTACTGGCGCCGAGGTGCTGGCGGCTGTTGTGGACGTAGTTCGTAGTACTGGCGCCGAGGTGCTGGCGGCTGTTGTGGACGTAGTTCGTAGTACTGGCGGCTGTTGTGGACGTAGTTCGTAGTACTGGCGCCGAGGTGCTGGCGGCTGTTGTGGACGTAGTTCGTAGTACTGGCGCCGAGGTGCTGGCGGCTGTTGTGGACGTAGTTCGTAGTACTGGCGGCTGTTGTGGACGTAGTTCGTAGTACTGGCGCCGAGGTGCTGGCGGCTGTTGTGGACGTAGTTCGTAGTACTGGCGCCGAGGTGCTGGCGGCTGTTGTGGACGTAGTTCGTAGTACTGGCGGCTGTTGTGGACGTAGTTCGTAGTACTGGCGCCGAGGTGCTGGCGGCTGTTGTGGACGTAGTTCGTAGTACTGGCGCCGAGGTGCTGGCGGCTGTTGTGGACGTAGTTCGTAGTACTGGCGCCGAGGTGCTGGCGGCTGTTGTGGACGTAGTTCGTAGTACTGGCGCCGAGGTGCTGGCGGCTGTTGTGGACGTAGTTCGTAGTACTGGCGGCTGTTGTGGACGTAGTTCGTAGTACTGGCGCCGAGGTGCTGGCGGCTGTTGTGGACGTAGTTCGTAGTACTGGCGCCGAGGTGCTGGCGGCTGTTGTGGACGTAGTTCGTAGTACTGGCGCCGAGGTGCTGGCGGCTGTTGTGGACGTAGTTCGTAGTACTGGCGCCGAGGTGCTGGCGGCTGTTGTGGACGTAGTTCGTAGTACTGGCGGCTGTTGTGGACGTAGTTCGTAGTACTGGCGCCGAGGTGCTGGCGGCTGTTGTGGACGTAGTTCGTAGTACTGGCGCCGAGGTGCTGGCGGCTGTTGTGGACGTAGTTCGTAGTACTGGCGCCGAGGTGCTGGCGGCTGTTGTGGACGTAGTTCGTAGTACTGGCGCCGAGGTGCTGGCGGCTGTTGTGGACGTAGTTCGTAGTACTGGCGCCGAGGTGCTGGCGGCTGTTGTGGACGTAGTTCGTAGTACTGGCGGCTGTTGTGGACGTAGTTCGTAGTACTGGCGCCGAGGTGCTGGCGGCTGTTGTGGACGTAGTTCGTAGTACTGGCGCCGAGGTGCTGGCGGCTGTTGTGGACGTAGTTCGTAGTACTGGCGGCTGTTGTGGACGTAGTTCGTAGTACTGGCGCCGAGGTGCTGGCGGCTGTTGTGGACGTAGTTCGTAGTACTGGCGCCGAGGTGCTGGCGGCTGTTGTGGACGTAGTTCGTAGTACTGGCGGCTGTTGTGGACGTAGTTCGTAGTACTGGCGCCGAGGTGCTGGCGGCTGTTGTGGACGTAGTTCGTAGTACTGGCGCCGAGGTGCTGGCGGCTGTTGTGGACGTAGTTCGTAGTACTGGCGCCGAGGTGCTGGCGGCTGTTGTGGACGTAGTTCGTAGTACTGGCGCCGAGGTGCTGGCGGCTGTTGTGGACGTAGTTCGTAGTACTGGCGGCTGTTGTGGACGTAGTTCGTAGTACTGGCGCCGAGGTGCTGGCGGCTGTTGTGGACGTAGTTCGTAGTACTGGCGCCGAGGTGCTGGCGGCTGTTGTGGACGTAGTTCGTAGTACTGGCGGCTGTTGTGGACGTAGTTCGTAGTACTGGCGCCGAGGTGCTGGCGGCTGTTGTGGACGTAGTTCGTAGTACTGGCGCCGAGGTGCTGGCGGCTGTTGTGGACGTAGTTCGTAGTACTGGCGCCGAGGTGCTGGCGGCTGTTGTGGACGTAGTTCGTAGTACTGGCGCCGAGGTGCTGGCGGCTGTTGTGGACGTAGTTCGTAGTACTGGCGCCGAGGTGCTGGCGGCTGTTGTGGACGTAGTTCGTAGTACCTGGCGGCTGTTGTGGACGTAGTTCGTAGTACTGGCGCCGAGGTGCTGGCGGCTGTTGTGGACGTAGTTCGTAGTACTGGCGCCGAGGTGCTGGCGGCTGTTGTGGACGTAGTTCGTAGTACTGGCGGCTGTTGTGGACGTAGTTCGTAGTACTGGCGCCGAGGTGCTGGCGGCTGTTGTGGACGTAGTTCGTAGTACTGGCGCCGAGGTGCTGGCGGCTGTTGTGGACGTAGTTCGTAGTACTGGCGCCGAGGTGCTGGCGGCTGTTGTGGACGTAGTTCGTAGTACTGGCGCCGAGGTGCTGGCGGCTGTTGTGGACGTAGTCGTAGTACTGGCGGCTGTTGTGGACGTAGTTCGTAGTACTGGCGCCGAGGTGCTGGCGGCTGTTGTGGACGTAGTTCGTAGTACTGGCGCCGAGGTGCTGGCGGCTGTTGTGGACGTAGTTCGTAGTACTGGCGGCTGTTGTGGACGTAGTTCGTAGTACTGGCGCCGAGGTGCTGGCGGCTGTTGTGGACGTAGTTCGTAGTACTGGCGCCGAGGTGCTGGCGGCTGTTGTGGACGTAGTTCGTAGTACTGGCGCCGAGGTGCTGGCGGCTGTTGTGGACGTAGTTCGTAGTACTGGCGCCGAGGTGCTGGCGGCTGTTGTGGACGTAGTTCGTAGTACTGGCGCCGAGGTGCTGGCGGCTGTTGTGGACGTAGTTCGTAGTACTGGCGCCGAGGTGCTGGCGGCTGTTGTGGACGTAGTTCGTAGTACTGGCGCCGAGGTGCTGGCGGCTGTTGTGGACGTAGTTCGTAGTACTGGCGCCGAGGTGCTGGCGGCTGTTGTGGACGTAGTCGTAGTACTGGCGGCTGTTGTGGACGTAGTTCGTAGTACTGGCGCCGAGGTGCTGGCGGCTGTTGTGGACGTAGTTCGTAGTACTGGCGGGCTGTTGTGGACGTAGTTCGTAGTACTGGCGCCGAGGTGCTGGCGGCTGTTGTGGACGTAGTTCGTAGTACTGGCGCCGAGGTGCTGGCGGCTGTTGTGGACGTAGTTCGTAGTACTGGCGCCGAGGTGCTGGCGGCTGTTGTGGACGTAGTTCGTAGTACTGGCGCCGAGGTGCTGGCGGCTGTTGTGGACGTAGTTCGTAGTACTGGCGGCTGTTGTGGACGTAGTTCGTAGTACTGGCGCCGAGGTGCTGGCGGCTGTTGTGGACGTAGTTCGTAGTACTGGCGCCGAGGTGCTGGCGGCTGTTGTGGACGTAGTTCGTAGTACTGGCGGCTGTTGTGGACGTAGTTCGTAGTACTGGCGCCGAGGTGCTGGCGGCTGTTGTGGACGTAGTTCGTAGTACTGGCGCCGAGGTGCTGGCGGCTGTTGTGGACGTAGTTCGTAGTACTGGCGCCGAGGTGCTGGCGGCTGTTGTGGACGTAGTTCGTAGTACTGGCGCCGAGGTGCTGGCGGCTGTTGTGGACGTAGTTCGTAGTACTGGCGCCGAGGTGCTGGCGGCTGTTGTGGACGTAGTTCGTAGTACTGGCGCCGAGGTGCTGGCGGCTGTTGTGGACGTAGTTCGTAGTACTGGCGCCGAGGTGCTGGCGGCTGTTGTGGACGTAGTTCGTAGTACTGGCGCCGAGGTGCTGGCGGCTGTTGTGGACGTAGTTCGTAGTACTGGCGCCGAGGTGCTGGCGGCTGTTGTGGACGTAGTTCGTAGTACTGGCGCCGAGGTGCTGGCGGCTGTTGTGGACGTAGTTCGTAGTACTGGCGCCGAGGTGCTGGCGGCTGTTGTGGACGTAGTTCGTAGTACTGGCGCCGAGGTGCTGGCGGCTGTTGTGGACGTAGTTCGTAGTACTGGCGGCTGTTGTGGACGTAGTTCGTAGTACTGGCGCCGAGGTGCTGGCGGCTGTTGTGGACGTAGTTCGTAGTACTGGCGCCGAGGTGCTGGCGGCTGTTGTGGACGTAGTTCGTAGTACTGGCGCCGAGGTGCTGGCGGCTGTTGTGGACGTAGTTCGTAGTACTGGCGCCGAGGTGCTGGCGGCTGTTGTGGACGTAGTTCGTAGTACTGGCGCCGAGGTGCTGGCGGCTGTTGTGGACGTAGTTCGTAGTACTGGCGCCGAGGTGCTGGCGGCTGTTGTGGACGTAGTTCGTAGTACTGGCGCCGAGGTGCTGGCGGCCAGGGCGGCTGGTCCTCTCGCGTGCCGTGACTGCGCGACTACTTGCTGAACTACACAACCAGACTAACATAACCCACGCTAAATTACTGCTATTATTGGTTTTATTGTTTGTCTGCATACCAAACTCTTATGTACTACGTATTTATTTGTGTATCCAACGTGTTACAGGAAGAAGGCTGCACGACACCCACAGCATCATCTGCCATGTGTGTGGAGGAGACCCTGGCACAGCTCACCAGGAGGGATGGAGAACTGCGGGCACTGGCGCAGCAGAGAGACGCGCTCATGAGTGAGAGGACTGCCATGTCGCACCATCTGGCCAGGTTGCAGGCGGCGCTGGACGAGATGCAGGTAAGACTCT